>OX451213.1:12701994-13259805 GCA_949628255.1 Macrophya alboannulata
TATAGCTTTATGGTTCTATGCGAGTCTCTGTATGCTTAAGTTATTCGAAATTTTTGGCGGGAAAAATTGGGCACCTTATTGCATGCAACCGTCTCATTAGCGTAGCTAATTTTTCGATGTCAAATTGCTGTAAATCGAAAAATTACGCCGTGTCTTTTTACGATTATTATAATTAACTTACCTCATTCAATACCTGAAATAAAGAGCGGAAGGAAGGGGAGAGCGGAAATAACCAAGTAATTAATTATAGGTATATCTGGGAACTTTATTGCTGCAGCATCGATACAATATTTCTTATTGTTAATGTATTGTACATACATACATACAAAATGTATTTATTTCTGATAAGTAAATACACATACCTATACGCATCGCAAATTACATTGTATTGTTACTACGTAATCTGGTTTAAATAAATAAATGAATACATAAATAAATATCAGTTCGGAGTATTCATATTGAATCTCGTTAACGCAACCCCCATGCGAACTCTTTGATGCCGCGAGGGCCACTGACCCCGTAACTGCAGGTGCAGCTCTTTGGTGTAGCTACTCAAGATCAAGGTCGTTGCCCAACCCGCCAACGAGGTCTGAAATGGTATCGCCATCTCGCGAACGAACTACTTTTGCCGGCAGTCACGCCAGATGCTGATCTTACCGGCAAAAGTAGCGCGTCCCTGGATCGACAACATTCGTAGATATGCGATAGTGTGCGACTGTAAGATTCACCAGTGGCAAGATTAGTATTGTCTCAACTGTGTACTAGAGCAACAACGCAAAATCATGTGTATTATGTTCATCTACCGAAACCCTGATGCCACTCCGAATGCCTATCGCATAATATTGGCATTTAATCGTGATGAATCTTTAACACGGCCAACTTCATCAGCTCATTGGTGGGAAAATAATCCTGAATGCTTGGGAGGTACGATAAAAACAAATCAAAACAAATTGCGAAAAAAAACAAAAAAATCAGCTCCAATACATTGTAGTAATATTGAATGTTGGACCGTTATTTTTTTATCTTATCACATGATCTCTGCCCTCGTAACATATAATGATACGATAAAAAGAAAGGAAACAGCTATACATTGTCCCAACGCCATTCCCCGTAGCGCAATAAATCATCAAATTTACTCTGCAAGATAAACCGTACACTAGCATAACACTAGTTTCATAACCTTACTCTTTCTTTACCGTCAAGTGACATTTCGGAATTTTGTATCATATAAAACAGCTGATTAGATCTGACACTAAGCCCAGCTGACTTGTATGTAACCAGGGTTGCGTGGCGTCAGGAGTAAATGGCACGCAATGCGTACCGATACTTATAACTCGAAGGAAGATTCAAATAAGCTTTAATTCTGGTTTTTGTTTGATTTTTTTCTGAATAAAATATATCTACATTGGATTAATATTTGTGTATGCCTATAATTCCGTAACATCGACCAAAGCTCGTTATTCTTTATTTTAATTATGATAACAGGTATAGACATGGAGCCGGGTAAAGAAGGGGGTTCGTGGTTGGCTCTATCAACCAGCGGTCGTCTCGGCGCACTTTTGAATTTAACGGGAGAAAAGCGACCATCCAAAACTCCTGGAAAGGGTCGTGGTTATCTCGTAACTGATTACATAACTTCAACAGTATCCCCAGATGATTATTTGTCGAAACTTCACGATAATAACCATGTCGATCAGCACTATAATCCTTACAATTTGGTACTTGTTAATTTATGGTATGTTATTATACCCGTTTGCTCGCGCGTATTGTGATACGAATAAGTATAACGATGATGAATTACAACTGTTTTATTTATTAAATGATTCATTAGGAATAGTGACGTCACCCTCCTCTGCAGCGCAAGGAATTCAGCAGGACCGGAAAAATGTTTAGATAAAATTTTGGGATTCGGTAACAGCGGGATGGATCAGCCTTTAAAAAAGGTCACAGTAGGGAAAGAAAAGTTTAAAAACATTATCGAAGATGCAACCGTATCAGATCAGGAAAAAATAACAGAAAAGCTGTTGCAACTTCTAAAATGGAATGAAAAGTACGGGTGTATAAATTTTTCAAATTTTTTTTTTTCCTATAACTTTGTATGTATTGAAATAATTCATTTTTCTTTAATTTTCGTTAATATTTATTCAGACATTTACCAGACCCGGAACTTGAAAGGAGAGCACCGAATTGGTACGAAGATTTGAGTTCGATTTTCGTACACATTAAACACGTCGCATACGGGACGAGAACACATTCCATACTGTTGGTAGACGGATCGAATCGGGTAACATTTGTTGAAGAAACATTAATGCCCGACGATTCATGGAAGTTTCAAATTTTTAACTCTGAATTAAAGGCACCTACGTAGCGATGTTATCAAAATTGACTTATACGTCATATTTAGTATACTCAGGATTTAAAATTCCCATTTTACTTTATTTTTTTATCAGAAAATATAAAAGCTGTATTATTTAGTTAATATAAAGAAAAAAAACAAAACAGAACTTAATTAATATAAGAATATCGTATATTAATATCAGCGTAAATATTATAGATATTAGGGTATTTTTCTATCCTACCTCTTTTATATCACAATACTCTAACCATGTTTTACGATACATACAACGACACTATACTCTGAAATCCAGTAACTGTTATAAATACTAATATAAATTAGAACACTGATATCATTTTTCAACTCTTACTCTACATCCTCATCTAGACTTTCGTCCGAAACATCGGTCGGTAATTCTTCCGATACATCAGTTTGAACAGAATTCGCTGATACAGATGTCGACTCTTCGGTACTCTGGGAAAAATGTTACACATTATTATTAACAAGATGTAAAGTTTGAAGAAACAAATGTAATTTGTAAATTTAGTTCTTTCTTCATTACTCTGAAATCATTCTAATTCATGATTATTCGGTATTATAAACTCTACAAACCTCCATTCTAATTGTCTGTCCTTTTATGTCCTTGTTGATAAGATTTCCCATCCAAAATGCCTGAGGACTGTTGTTCAGAACAAGCATGCCCTTAACACTGAATACCAATCTCTCAAGGGTTGATTTAGCAGCAGGAACATATTTTGCCAAAGTCATATCACCGGTCACTTTACTGTGACAACAGAGAACGTGAAGATACCTCGTTCCCTCTATGCAAATGAATAAATTTAGTTTAACATTAAAACAATTAGCAGTTGTTATCCATCGATTATTATCTTTATTAACTAAATGACAGAATTCTTTGAGGATAAACTTGGGCAAAACTCGTAACAAAATCAACAAACTCTACCTTGTAATTGTTTAACAATACCAGTCACTTCTTCGACGTGGTATTTTAAGTTGTGCTCTAGAACTGGCATTCCTGAAGCTATGAAGTGCTTCAATAGCAAAGGCATACGTTGTAAAAATAGCATCCAATTAGCCTTCAATTCCATAATTTTGCAAATCTCAACGATACTTTGTACGCCGGTAGTAACAGAAGTCCAAATTCCAATTCTTTCACTGTCTCTAAAAGATGTGTGCAATTAATATTGTTTTTAAAATTGGTCAAAGTTCATTCATTGCCAGCCAATTTATAGTGAAATATTAAACCGCAAATAAGCCTAAGATCACAGATTCAAATCTCTACCTCTTGACTGAAGCCAGTGATTTTTTTACACCTTCAATTAATTCGACAAATATCTGTTTGAACAATAAATTGAAAGTGTTTTTGTTAATGGATTGTATTCTGGCTAAGGAATCCTGAGGACCTGAGAGTTTCTCAGCTTCAGCTGGCAGCCATTGCAACAATGTAACAACAGTATCTAAGGAATCCGGTTCATTGGTGAGCCAGCTTTTCAAAAGAGTGCCAACTGCTGTCTTGTACGATGGAACGTTAGTCTTGTCATCGGGCCAATCAAGACACAAGAATCCAAACGCCATTTTTGCTGTTCAAAAAAAATAAAGAAACTTCACACATGGAACATACCCCATATGACTTCTTAAATCTGGTTACAAAGATCAATTGAAATTGTTTAGCCAGATTTTTTTTTTTTTTGTTCACTCACCTAAAATTCCCTTGTGCTGTTGAGCAAGACTTTCAGAATGCTGTATCAAAGCTTGAAATAAATTAACGAGCGATATGGCGACAGGAATTCGTGTGACAACGTCTACCAATGATTCGACGTAAGAACATGACTGGGCAACCAATTCTTTGCAGGAACGTAATAAGGTATTGGCCTCTTCAGTCTGACTTGCTATTACCCTCAATGCCTCTGTTAAATATTTCAACAGTTATCGATAAAGTTTTTCCGTTTATATCGGAAATAATTAGGATTAGAATGAGAAGAGCTCACCTCTGAGCAATTGGTTGTTAACAAAATTATGAAATCCTTTCCAATTGAAGATTGATGCCAATAAACAGAGTAGTAATCTTAAGCATTCTCTATTCTGACCATCATCTTTGCCTCTGAGTTCGGTTGTGACTTGGTCCAGCTTAGCACAGACTTTTGGCAACAAGCCTACTAGGTCTTTCATGAATGTTTGAGAAGCCTCATTTTCAAGCATTCCTAATAGCTCTTTTATGATGAAACATACTTGGGCTATTGTTATACTGTTCGGTTTACTTTGCGTCAATCTTATTTCCATGGAAATATCCAAAAGATTTGCTATCTGTGGTACAGAGAAAATAGACATTTAATAAACAACGCAATTAAATGATACACAAATGGGCATTTTAACTAAAATCTATTTGCCACTCTTGATACCTTTGCATCGAGTCGTCTAAAGTAGGCAGGATTTTTACAAACAAGTTCAGAACCCGACTCCCAAGATGACCATTCAAAAAGGCTCTGAGACTTGTCCAGAATAGTTTTATTACCACGTTTTGCAGACTTTTTTTCAATCCTAACAAACTGTGGCGATGGAAAATGGTGGAAGTAGCATACTGGTGGTTGATAATGAGCCTCAGCCATTGCCAAATTCATGCTCAGCTCACCTTGAAGAGTCATTAAATGATCCAAACGTTTTAATAACATTTTTTGCATGTCAATGTTTGTTTGAGTTACAAAACCACTGATTATTTCTCTGAACCTTTGAAAAAACAAAAAAATCATAGAATATTAATCATCATTGAGATAAAAAAAAACTTTTAAGGTTTCCAATTATAACATACAAATTTGTTGGCTTACCAATTGATGCAATGAAAAATTTGATCTAATACCGCAGGATCTGGATCGTTAAGATCTTTTGACATAAAAACTGGACAAACGAGAAGAGCATCGATAGCTGATAAGTCGTCGTTACCTCGTCTCAAATTACAAGCTTTAATAAGTTTGAATAAAGCTGAGACTGCCGAACCGTCTTTACCTTCGCCAAAATTAACAGCGTATTCTTGGTTCTCTGAACATTCTTCAACTTCTGAATTTAGTGAGAATTGAGCCGTCAAAGATCCTCTGATGGAAAGAAAAAGGTCACAGTTAGATTTGTTTCGATTAAATCCCGAGAAGAACAGCGGAAGTAGTTTTAGAAATCGGAAAAAGCCAAGCAAATATAGAAAAAATATGATCACCTATAGTCATTGATGTCTGTAAGGTAGAGACTGGTCAACTCTGCGGTAAAATGTTCGGTAAAAGTTTCCAAAAAACTATCATCTAAATTTTTTGTATTTGCAATAACATCTGCCATTTGATCGTAAAACAATGCCCGTGATCTGGAGCATTTTTTCACTGCTTTTACTACTTGCTCTAAACGAATGAGAAACAACAGTTGAGAATTAATTTTTTTTTTTTTTTGTATCAAGTTAATCGCTACAATTATGTAGACTAGATACACACAGTTTACTGTTTAAAATTACGATAAGCATTTTTTTCAACGAAGTTTAGCGTCTATAACAAAAACTGAACGATAATTGGCTATTGAACATAACATAACTGAAAATTGTTTTATATGATTGTTAATGTTTTGAAAATTTCAACTAATTACCAAATAACTGAAGTGCCCGTTGCTTGGTTCTTGGATATGACGCAGCGTGTTTGATAGCCATTACTGCCCCTAAGACACCCTTGCATTTTGTTCTAGAAATATGTTAAATTTGATTAATGGACTGAAAAATATTGTCATTTCTCACAAAGAACGGTACTATTTGTACTATGAATAATCTTTACATGATAGTATACGTTGGATTATTAATGAGGTAATAATTTTTTCCTCAAACATTAGAGTCCAAAGCTTAATTAATTAAATTCCCCCCAAAAAAATACACATTCGTTTAAATACGATGCGTGAATTATAATATACTCACACTGTTTTTGATCCAGCCAATTGCTTGGACAAAACGATATCCAAATCATCTTGAAGTGCATCGGAGGTTGAATTTGAACTGATGCACAATCCATGCAACAAGTCACTAACAGTGGCAACTTCCTCTAAATCAAGTTCGTCAACTTCTTCAAGCAGAGTTCTCAGATGATGCGAATGTTTTTGTAGGTGTTCTCTCTCATCATCTTTACGAGCAATTCTTGTCAGAATAGCGAGTGCATTTTTACATGTCTCAGTACCAGCGCCGGTCAATTTAATAATTTTAGCCAGAACTTCTTGTTGTTTGTGAATAGCGTCTGATTGGCTCAAAAATAATAGACGAAACCATTCAATTGCAAATTCGGAATAGACACGATCACCAGCTTTGAGTAAATGAGAAGCCAGAGGTATTGCTGTTGCCTGTAAGTTTCTAGCCACCTGAAATAAGGTAAAATTTGAAGGCAATGCTATCTAAATCAAATCAAAATCCATAACTTGCGTATAAATAAAAAGAAAAACACAAAAGAATTGTCGATCGAGACTTGACCGTACCTCCTTATAATCATAATAAAATCCGTTCAATAAACTGGCTCTATAAAATCCAGATCTGATACGATTTTTCAATAAAATTTCGACGTTCTTTCTCTTTGTAGAATTACTGGAATAGATGAGTAACAACATGACGAGGTCTAGTGGCTTTGGATCCTTTTTAACACGTTGTATTACTGCAAACGCCGCATCAGCTAGTTGCTTAGAAAGTTGATTTGACGTCTTCAAGGCACCGACGGTCAGAACTTGATTGGTAAAACATTCTTCTAAATTAACACCAGCTAGTGGTTGCATGTCTACTAAACGAAGAGCAGATAATGCCTTGATTCTAGCTTCCGGGGTTGAACACTCGGCCAGAATGAACCTGAATAAAACAGGCAAAAATAGAAAATAAAATGAAATTTAACAGAAAAATAATTTAAATCTCTATTAAAATTTTAGAGATCAGGTTTTCGGTCTTTGGAACCAAATATTGACCAAGAAAGGTGCTCTTTGTACTGGTTTTGGACAGTAAACTATCGAGTTAGTGATACCTAGTTAAAGCAGACAAAGCACTCTGCGGTGGATTCCCTTTTAACAAATCCAGAGCCTTGTCTCTAATTTCTTCCAAATAGTCTTTGCTCAGTGTTAATCTTGATATACAATCCAATATCACTGCAGTCAATTCAGAGTTGTCGACCATCAATTTAGCGAGTAATTCACCAACAGCGTGATGTTGAGCGTCGATAACAATCTCCGGTAGATAAGTTATTATTTCACTTTGGAAACAACTGTGGGCAGATTCCAGTAGCTCGCTAAGTTTATCCACTACAATAACAGGATCTACAATCTGTTCGAGGAATTTAAATTGTCGTAACAATGGACCGGACCATGGAACATTGTCTAACGAATCTCTGAAAAAATTAAATTCAAAATATCAAATACAAGTCTCAAGTCAATAGTAAACAAGACAATAACAGTGCTCCAAAGTACACACGCCATAAGTACAGCCATTGCTAGTCGGTCCAAAAGCAATACAGATATCCCAGTCTGAAGAGAAGGAACATTCAACAATATTCTAACAACAGAATCAGTATCTTGATTCATTGAGGACTCGGGATCTTTGACCTTTGTTTGGCTCAATACATTTTCAAGATGATTTGCATCATCTATGTACTGTTCAAACTGCTTTATCACTTTGTCCTTATCATATTCTTTGGAGTTTAACAAGGAATTTAATTTCTCAACAATTGGACGCCAATTGTCACCTGAAAATAGAAGATTCTGATTAGGTATATCATTCGGAAAATGTAGCCTGTAATTCCATTCCCTTAAATATACTAATTTTATTACTAACATAACAAGTTTGGACCATCGTCCGTGAGGAGGATTCCACCCTTTTTTAAAAACTTTCTTAAGTTATTTATGTCCGGTTTTTTTGGAGGAGATTTCTTCGCGCTTTGACTACGGGTTATTCTAACAAAACTGTGCGCAGACTCTTCGGACCTTTGCTCTTCCACATTTCTTTTCTCAATACTTTTCCTTTTCAAACCGTTGCCAGTGCCTGATTGCCTTTTGTCTTTAACAGGTGATTTTTTCTTGGAATTAGTCAACTTTTTCGACGGCGATACTTCTTCGAACATATCTTCGTCTGTACCTTCAGCCAATTCTTCCTCCTCTTCTTCTTCTTCTTCATCTTCGGCAACGTTTTTTCTCAACTTTTCACCCGAATTTTGTTGACTTTTTTTACGAATTGGCGAAGGGGTTTTGAGAGATGATTTGTTTCTCGTACTACTCATCCGTTTCTGGCTAACTGTTTGAAATACTCCTGCTTCATCATCATCTTCAGCTTCTTCTGCCGATGTGATTGCTTCCCGAGGAGAAGAATAATACGTAGTTGAACTTACACGAGATAATTTTGAATCAGATTTTTTAGCGCTTGCAGGTTTTGATGGGGAATTTTTAGTCGGTGTTTTCTTGCTGCCGGTAAGAGGAGTATTCTTTTTTCCTCTTATATCTGACCTCGACGTACTTGCCTGAGGAACATCCGACTCGGATGAGCTGCTAACGAGTCTCCTTCTTTTTGCATCAGTGGTTAATTTCTTTGGTGAGTCAATTTTTTTTATCGGTTTTTTCCGTTTAGTTATGAACGTTTCAGTCTCGTCAGATTCTTCGGAAATTATTTGTCGTTCCGGGGAAGGACTAGCTAGTCTCTGTCTCGTTGTTACATTTCTCGATGTTCTAGAGACTGACAATTGTGTGCTGGTCAATATTTTCCCCTTTCTACTACTGTTTGATAAAAATAATATCGGAGATTCTCCTCTAGCGTTATTATCGTCGTTATTTTCATCCGGCGATTTATCTCTCCTTTTTGTAGGTGTTCTACTCGCTCTTTGTTTAGTGTCAACATCCCGATTGTTGTTAGTAGAACGATCAGCATCTCTTCGTCCGAGCAGACTTGGGACCCTTTTCAACATTCTTCTATCCATATTCTATCGTTAGAATGGAAAAGAATTGTCAAAGAATTTTTAAACTGAACGATACTTATCTCGGATTATGAATTACTAGATAAATAAGTAATCACAGTTTTCTACAAAGTTTTTGAACAAGTGGTAATCAGCTGTTTGCAAAAGAATCTACAACGGAAACGAAGGTAAAAAAAATACAAGCCATCGAAAAGCCGGTATTTAAAAATTGGCGCGCGACGTTCGAGATTTAAAACGTTCGAACATTGAATGTCTTGAGTTTAAAATATTTGTATGTACCAGAATGGTTAGCACGTATCAGTTTTTATCTTTTATTTAAGAAAACTCATTGGCAACCTCTCCCTCTGGTCTATGAGCAAAAATAAATTGTTTATGACGTCAGAATGGCCGCATTATAGCTAAATGTATGTTAACGGTTATGTGTATATAACCCATACACATTTATCTCAACGCTCAGAAAGTCGCGGACTCCCGGCGTTAGCGAGAACTAATTTTCGATTTGATAAATAGTCAACACATACGGCAAGAATGGCCGCTGTACTAGGAAAATTTAGAGCTTTGAAGTCGGTCTTTGGCAAAAAAAATTTGCCAACTATCACATCGTCAAGGTATATAAAACGTGAATAAATGTCAATAAAGAAATGAACAAATATTGTATCTCATATTTAATGTCTGTTATTCAATATTTATCTATCGTTTTCTATATCATAAAAACATTTATATGTATAGACATATATATTTTTCCGTTCCACAGATTCGTGGCAAGGTCGTCTGAACGTCAGGATACTAACGAAGGATGGCTAAGCAAACTTTCCGTAAGAAAAATCGAACCTACGAAAGAATCCCACTCCCGTATGCTGTCGGATAAAGAAATAATATATGCATTAAACACCCATAACATACGTCCTAATTCTATGGACAAATACCTCGCTAACTAGTAAGTGAATTCGTACTACTGTTGGTCACCACTTGACCTTTTCTCCCACCTAAGAATTTAAAAGCTCAGTTCGACATATCGCCGAAAATTATGCCTTTATTTTTGTAACAATTGAATACAAACGTTCATCAATGCTCTTAGCTGATTTAAAAATTCACATAAAAGAATTCGTTCAATTCACTTTATTACGAACGTATAAAAATTAATGAACGATATATTCGCGAGAATTGTTACGACTTGTTGATTCTATTATTAAAAATAATTTTCACAGTCACACATTATCATCCATTTTTATTATAATCTTGTTATGCAATTCGGAGAGAATAAATAGATAAGCTACCAAATTTTTACGATTCTTTCTTTCTTTTTTTTTTTTTTTTTTTTGTTTTTTTTTGTGTATAACAAGATGTTTTTTTTTTTTCTTCTGATTACAAGATATCAGATGATCGATTTATTTATCACATACGTAATGTTTAAATCGTCTGCAAAGATTGATTTGAAAATAATAAAATGAGAGCTGATGTTTGATTTATTTACAGTGAAGAATATGTGAATCTTATTCATTCCAAGAAATCTGATTTACAATGCGACTTAATCGGATCTTGGGTTGTCGAGGTTGGAGACATGGACCAGGCACTACATCTTTGGAGATATACGGGAGGCTACGAACGCGTTGATCGTACTGTACAAACCCTGTCACAGGATCAGGTGAATATTCTGAAACATGTAGATTTAATCCTTAGTTTATCCTTGGTGTAAATAATTTTGTGAGATTGTATACGATTTTTCGTTGTTTATCAGTTTTAAAAAATTGAATTTTTTTTTTTTTATAGTTTTACTGGCAAAAGCAAAGAATTTTTCTGATCCGCTACGATAATTTACAGTTTTGTTATTCTGATGAACCACGAAAATATACAATTTTTTATGATAAATTACGAGAATATACAATTTTTTTTTGATAATCTATGGAATGTTTGAATTTTCTCTTAAAAATTCGTAGATATTGGTAGAAGTAGAAATTTTTACCAGAGATGTCATTGATGCATAATGTATACAAACATTATAACACAACATGAAGATAATATCAAAATCATAATACAGATATAGCAAATCTTATCAAAATTGATGTTCATTCAATTGGATAATAAATTGCTGCATTGAATTACGGAACCAAATAGTCCATCTACCTATCTAATATATTTTTGTTTAAACTGATTTTGCCAATGAATAACATAATTATCCATTTTTTAAAATTATTTCTACATACTGAAACTCAAAGAAATGATAGAAGAAAAGATGTCGGATATTACTAATATTTAACTAAGATTTATTATCAATGGATTTTGTAATTGATTTGTTATCAGGATTTTCAACGTCTTGTAAAGGATCAAGGAAATTTCCTTAGATCTCGTCATCTTCAGTACCTGTTGGCTTTCAGTTATTGGCCTCAGATACTGATGAAGGAATCTTCTAACATATACGAAATTCGTAGCTACAGTTTAAAACCTGGTACAATGATAGAATGGGGTAACAATTGGGCACGAGCAATAAACTATCGACGTAACAATGACGAAGCATTTGCTGGATTTTTCTCACAGATTGGACGATTATATAATGTTCACCACATTTGGTGTAAGTTGGTCAATTACACTACGATTTGAACGACTTTCGATATTTTTTTTTTTTTTTTCCTTGGCCAAAAGTCTATAATCGGCTTTTATCCTTTTACAGCTTACAAAGACCTTCAGATGCGCAAGGAAACTCGTGAAAGTGCGTGGCGATCTCCCGGTTGGGATAACTGTGTTGCATACACGGTTCCGCTCATCAGAGAAATGCATTCTCGTATATTGAGACCAACCTCGTTTTCGCCAACAAAGTAATTTATCGACTGCCAAAAATATAAAAATACAAAATACACAAAAAAAAAATAAACTAAAAGAAAAAAAAAAAAAAAACAGAAAGAAAGATACCAATAATGAAATAACTTGCATTTGTATGTATGTACAATACCTATTACCTATGTCTATAATATCATAAATCATGTAATAACTACTCTGTAATATTGTAATAACTGTAAAAAAAAAAACATATTTCTTCTAATATTGATGTATTGTTGAAAAAAGAATCAAAGAAACTAGTTAAATAATTAGGGTTGCTCAGAAATTTTTTTTAGATATAATTAATTATATTTTAAACTGGATGTAATGTTTAGAGACGTAAATTTCCAACGATGCAATTGGTTTCGAAACAAGAACAAAATATATAAAATAAAAAAAAACCAATCAGCTTTAGTATAAACGGAACTTGTATGTACGTATTAGAAAATATACGATATTCTAAAAAAGATTTTTGTGTCTTTTTTTCTCCATTACTTTTCCATCCATACAAATAAAACTAGTATTATTCTAGCTGTTTGCTAATTTTATAGCAATAGAAGTGATAGACAAATAAATATACATATTTTTCAAATCAAAATGAAGATAGAATAAAGTTAGCATTTTTTTTCCTTGTTTTTTTATAGGATTTTGCGTAGCGAAGGATTTTAGAGAGGTAAGAGTGTAAAAAGGAAAGCCGATGAAATACAATATTCAATATTACATATGGTTTGATATTTTTCAATTTTTATTATCTAATCAGCATAGTGGTATCGAGTGGCTAAACCGCGCTTGACAAACACGTTGTTTACTTAATTGTTTGTAAACTGGTATAAGCTCACCCTCCCCCATCCATCAGTTTAGTTAAAAAATGTATTTATACTCTACCTAAACTTAAAAATAAAAATAATTAATTATTATAATTATTAAGACCGACTATTAATCGGATTACTGACAATGCGCGTGCTTCGCGTTTTTTATTTTTAATTATTATTTTTTTTTATTTAATTATTTATTTATTTTTTTTTTTCCTTTTTTTTCTTCATTTTTTTATATGTCGATTGGTTACTTGCTATAAAGGTATTGGTTTTCTTTAGTTTAATTTTATGTATATTATATAGTATATTTATATAATAATAGAGAATATTTATCTATAAACTTGTATGTATGTATGTATGTATATTGTATATATATATATATATATATATATATATATATACCTATTTCAGTTTATAATCAAGTGTATTTTCTTTTCTTTCTTTTTTAATTTTTTAATTCTTTTTTTCGTTTATGTGAGCATAGTTATTGACCATACAGTTGAGCTCACAAATTAGATTCACACGGGGCCCAATAATTCACAAATAGGGAGCACGTTAAAATTGCTGTAAATCACATTAAAGAGATTTCTATTATCATTCCATTAGGTGGAAAAAGACACTGTTTCATTCTCGATTGAATATAATTCAATTCCGAGCCGTACAGATTTTTTATAAAATTGAAAAAACAAAAAAACACAATAAGCAGTCGGAGAAGCGGAAAATAAATAGATTTTTATAAAAATAATAATGTCTGATGAAATGTAAGAATGTGATCAATTGCTGATGAATGATGATATATATAATATATAAATAAATAAGTGAAAAATTATTCAGCTTATTATAGAAATATTAAGATATAGGTATACATATAATAATAAGAGCCATTTGATCTTAATTTGGTAAATAAAATGAAATGTGCAAAGGTATAGGTGTATATTATGTGTTTTTGTGTCGATTGTAAAAATGATTGGCTAGCAAGAATTTGTAAGAAACAAAGAAAAAGAAAAGATGTTTTATTTTATTTTTTTTTGTTAATTTTTGAAAAAATTTTATATGCACAACGCAATGCTGCTAACGTCATCCCTTTTTGTTTTATTATAGTTAACAATTTAATGATAAAATACTACGACCAAAGAAATGGTTTTTAAACTTGGGCCCTTCAGGCTTATTTAAAGTTAAGTTTTTCTATAACTTTCTAGACCTTGGTTTACTATATATAAACAAATACCGCTAAGGATTTAAAACAGAAGTTCACAAATTTGCCTAGGATTTGAAGCCTGATACTGCGTTGAAGCTTAAATCTTTGTAGAATTTTTTTTTTTTCTGGGTAAACATCACGATGTCTACAAAGTTCTAGTCGACTTACCTAAATAGTTCCATTTCGTAACAATAAACATAGCAAACAAATATTTACAAATGCTGACAACATCGAAAGTTGATTTATTTTTAATTTTTTATTTATTTTTTTTTTTAAATTGAAATTTTTACTCACTAAATTGAAATAATCGTTTTAGATTTAAATTAAAATTCAGTTTCTTTCTTTTTATCATCGTCGGATCGTAAGATAATGATAACAAAAAAAAAAAACAAACAACCACTCGTGCTTCTAGTTATAACACGTCTTTTCCAAACTATAAATTAAACGGTATTTATTTCTATAAATATTTCGATAAAGAATTTTGAATGGAAAAACCGATTGAAAAAGAAAAAAAAAAAACATTCACAAAGAGAAAATAGAAAATCATTTTCATATTGTAACATTTTTTTTTCTTTTCTTTTTTCACTCTTTTCTTTTGTCGTTCAATAATTTTATCCATATATTAGAAAAAAAAAAAAAAAAAACCTTATTAATCGACGAGTTATGTGAGCACTAGTAGCACGAGTGCAGGTATTTAATAATTATCTGTGAAAGATGAAAGGGAATTATTATTATTATATATATATTTTTTTTTTCTTTCTCTAAAAATTTATTCATCTACTGACGATAAATTCTAATACTCTCACTAATTCTCCTATATTCACTTTGCGATAATTATTCGTGAATAATGAGAGTTCGCGTTTCTATAAATTTTCCTTTATTATTATTACCTTTCACTTTAATAATAATAATAATTATAATAATAATAATAATAATAATAGTAATAATAATTATAATATTGTATTATATTATGTTTAGCGTGTTATTGTATATTTACATGTCGATTCCAACTCGTAAACATATTGTTTAGCTTCATTCAGTTGATTGTGACAATTTTTTCTTTTTTTTTTTTCAGCAAACATCATTAATTGAACACAAGAGCCAATTGCATTCTCAATGTTGCCTTTGCAAAACACTTATATCACAATAATTGAACACATAATTGAATAAATTCATTAATAAATATTGTATATATAATTCTTCGGTTGCAAAATAGTATTTGCAAACAACTCATTTATAGTAGTTAATGTAGTGATATTTTTTCTTTCTTTTTTTTTTTTTAATTAATATTATCATAGGTATACCGCAACGTATAATAATGTTACCAAATTGTTTTTTTTTTTTCTTCTCTCTTTCTTTCTTTCTTTTCTCTCAGCAGTTTCACGATAATAAATGATAACTGATATATGGTATAGGTATTAACTTATACTGAGTTAGGTATTTTAAATAAGTAGACTATTATTCGAATAGTTTTTCAGCCTCGTTATAAAAACTCGTGAAAAATGAAAAAAAAAACAAAAAAAAAAGAAATAGATAATAATAGATAATAGATAATAATAATAATCTTAACACACATGAATAATAATCTGATAATATATTCATATTGCACAAATTTCAATTTCAATTTTTTAGCATTTTTCTTGTATTTTTCTCTTCAACTTTTTTTTTTATTAGATCATGTTTTAATAATAAAAATAAAAGACAGAGAAAAAAAAAATTTCTTATCTTCAATCGTAATTAGAAAGATCATTTTCTTTTCAATTTCGTTTATTTATTTTTTTTTTAATAATTTTTTTTTATTATCTAACTACTATCGTAGTCACGAACAATCAGCTATAATATCTGTCTCTAATAAAACATTATTTATTGACTTTGGTCTTCTTTTAGATTAACGAAGCAAATTTGATATCTAATAAACAGAGGAACCCAGTTAGAAATGGTAACAATTTTTTTTTTTTTTTTTGTATCACTATTTTTTTCAATTTTTTTTGTTTTTCTCAAAGTCAAGTGATTATACGTAATCAAATACATACATACATATACCACTGAGAATATGCGTATAACATCTGTAATCAGTCAAATATTTTACTTTTTTTTTTTTTTAGTTTTCTCTTTTTTTCTCTCATTTTAAAACTGTCACAATCATCTGACGTTCTATTATTCATTCATTTATTTATTTATTTAATTAATCAATTAATTAATTAGTTAAAGGATATATAACAAATACAGGTAGTAAAGATATATTGAGAAGAAATAATGGAAAGGAAAGGAAAGAAAGGGAATGAAAAGGAAATGAAAGGGGGGGGGGGGAAGCGTAAAGGAAATTCATAGTATATTGGTTTAAGAGTATAATATTGGAAAGCGTACTGGACATCTGAGCAAACATGAGATTATTTACCAAGTATGATACCTAAAATCGGTTCAAATATTGCTCAGAATTATCTAAATAAAATCTTTTCTTGTTTTTTTTTTCTATTTTAATCCTACTGCTATCAAACTTTTTTTTCTCATGAAACAGGTCAATCAAATATCGAAAATAAAAACCGAAACATAGGTATAATATGATAACCAAGTCTTATTTGCACTGCGTTGGAAGACTTTACAAAAGATAATGAAGAAAAAAAAAAAATAAAAAACTTTTTACTCCTCGAAAGACTGTATTCAATAGCGAATGAAATAAAATAACATAAATAATGTCAAATGAATTTTCAATAGCGAAAAATAATTGTCTAGGAAGGGGTGGGGTAGGGAGTGGGAAGGGAAGGGATGCGCTAACTATTCTAATGACAATCCTATGATGATAATTAATTATTAAAAACGATTATTTAACACTATTGTGGGCATATTATAGTGAAATTAAACTTTTTGTACATAATATAATAGACTTCTTTTTTTTTCTCATTTTCTGTATCGTTTTTTTGTATTTTTTTGTATTTTTTTTTTTTTTTTTTTGTTTTTTTGATACGTCGATCCAACCGTCGCTATAAATTTAAAAGAAAATAATATCTCATGTTTTACGCTATTAGTATCCAGCAGTTATTTTTCCTGTTCTCTTAGGTATGGGGTAGTGCAGGCACAAAGAATTGACAACCATCGTTTATATTTAAGTTAGCGAAATATTTCGGAGGTCAATTCAAAAATTGTGATAAAACTGCAGTCAGACGTATATATATATTTATATATTTACGTTTAAATAACAGTTAAGATTAGAGACTATTCGGGGGAAATGATGTCGAGCTATTACTGTGGGCTAGACTTAGCATCGAGCCGCTTAGACTCTCGTCATCTGGATAAGACTCTTTTGATGCCTCTGCTATCGCCAATGCACTGAAAATATAATACACTCGATATTTCTTTTTTTCTCATGAAGTAAAATTATTTCATACCCCTTTTTATATCAAGGCTTATCTTTTCAATTCTAACATTAATCGGTAGAATATGAGAAGCATCTGGTTATCAAAAATGTGTTGCGGTTTTTTCCTCTCCAATTCGTTATTTTCATTCAATTTTTTTAATGATAATTGTTCACAAAATTCGTCTTCTTATTTTTTTTTCTTTTATTGTGAAAAGTCAGTCTCGTAAAAAAAAATTTTCACAATAAATAAGATAATGTTGTATATTTAACTATATCTCATTGAAAAAATGGGATAAAATTGTGTTTTTTTTTTCTAGTTTAATAAATTGTACTTTTTTTCAATTATCAGGCATATTGTATTTTAAATCTTTGATTTGTTGTTTGTCTTTTCATTTATTTATCAACATTGAATAAAGAAAGTAATATATACACATACCTAAAGCCAATTCTTGCACTTTCCTCGTCAAATTGTTGTAGTTCACGTTCCTGTCTTTCGTGTAGTAAACGAATTCGTTCGCTGCGTTCTTGAAGGAACTGTTGTGTTTCAAGTTCCATTTTTTGTTCAAGAAGTGCTCGCCTTACCGATACTCGATCTTCCAATTCGCGTCGTTCACGATTTCTCTGTGCCTCTGCTTGCATTTTATTCTTTGACTGGTATGCCATCAATATTTCCAATTCATAATTTAATCTCTCCTGTAAATTAATAATTGAAATAAAATTTCTTTTCAACACATTTTTGAATATTCTTCATTCGATTGATTATCAATTATCTCAGATTTTTTTAAAAGCTATTATAAAGGGTAAACAGAAAAAACAAACAGGTTCTACTTATTTCCATTCGAAACAAACCTTTAGTTGATGACACTCAGCTTCCTGCGATTCATCCAATCGAATACTTTGCTTTTGTAACATCTCAGCAATGCTCTGCTCATACTGATCACCCAACAACGCAAGCTTTCGTCTTTGTTCTTCCTTAAGTTTTTTAATAACTGCTTTTTGTTCATCCTTTGCAGTAGTTTGCAATATCTGTGCTTTTAACGCCTTGTATTGACGCGTTTGAATCTTACATGTTTCTCGGAATTGTTTTCGTATTTGCATTTCCTTTTGCTGAAAATTTTAATAATATGATGAAGTTAATTACAAAAACACATGGACCCTTATTAATCAGCTTATAGCCACGAGACAACTCGCAACAATAACTTGATACTGTCTACAGCGTAGCTGATATCCTAAGAATCTTATATCGAATAGTTTCCCCAATCAATTGAGAACTTGTTTCCATTAAAAATCATTAGATTCTACAATAATCTAGAATACAGATATTTGAAAAAGGATAATTAATATCTGAAACATAGCAAAAATTGTACATATCTTAAAAATAATTCTAATTTATGGCATTGAATTACATTGTCAAGGAATGAAAAATACTGATAAAGTTCGAAAAATAATTTTCTATATTTAAATGTCAATAATAATTATTCTAAAAACCATACCTTCAGACTTTTGGGTTGTTGTTTAAGTTCGAGTGCATGTTTTTTGCGTAGATCTCGTTCAGCTCGTTGCATATAATCCTGTTGATTAGAAAGTTCAGTAGCGTGTTGCCGCTGCACTTGATCTTCTCTGAGTGCGTGCACTGCTCTTTGTTGTCTATACTCAAGCTCTTGGGTTTTTTCATGATGACGTAGTAGCATTGAGTGAGCAAGTTCGAGCTGTTGTTGCCTCTTGTTTAGTTCCTAGATTCGATGAATAGTTAACGTTGTATATTGAGCCTTGTATATTTAAAATATTAACAAAAAGTCATGGTTTGATTGTAGAATACCGACCTCTCGCAAAAGCTCCTGTTCCAAACTGTGAAAAATGAGTAATTTTTTTCTACGAAATTTCCGTATCTCTAAATCGAGATACTCTCGTTGACCTCTGGCAAGTCTCTGCTCTTCTTGGGCCTCCATCTGTCTCAAACTGTCTTTTTGACTTTGAAGTGTAGCATCTCTTTGTCGCTTTGGAGTTACCTCATCCTGCGATAGTTCTCTCTTCCACCGTTCTTTGTATGCCTGTAGAAATTCATTATGAGAGTAAGTTATTTTAGATTTGATATTGATAATCGATCGTTAATTTTTACTACGTTAACAATTATCGAATATTAATAAAAGCCAAGTTTTTGTCTTTCTCAATATTCTTTTCGCACCGATTAACGAATCTTTGGAATTTTATTGCTGATTCAGGGAAATGATCAAAAAATATTAAATTATGCAAAGATTTCTTTAAAAAGACCACATACCTTGTATTCGCGTTTTTGTTGAGCCTCCAACGCTTTTCGGTCAGCCTCTTGTCTGCTAGATATTTCTTTTTGTAATTTTTTCTCTGCGTTTTGATTTTGTTTTAATTTTCTCTCTAATTCCTGAACATGTCTGAGCTGCAATTTTTCTAATTCCTTGCTAAACTGTTGAAGCAAGGTTTCGTATTCTTTGTCTAACTGTTGTTTGTGGGATTCTACTTCCATTTTACAACGTTCCTCTAATTTCACCTGAAAACAACACCGAAACTTGGTCGTTGTATTACGATGGACATTTTTTATTATTTATTTTTTTTACACAAAAATATTCATAAAATATTTATTTACAAAAAAATTTATTCGTATTGATTTAATACTCACCAAAGCACCCTGATGTTCTCGCCTCATACGTTTATAGCCACTCATTTGTTCGTGCATCTCTTCTTGCATATGTTCCTTTTGTTGTTTTGTTACTATCGAAGTTGTTCTAATAGTCGCAAAATTGTTAGCCCCATGTTCGATTAAATTTGCAGTAACACCTGCTGATATCTTATGACGATTCCTTACAGAACCGGTAGAGTATTCATTCGCGTCAACAATAGGCAGTGGTAAGCTATTGGTCGAGGAACTTTGAGAACTTGCCGAAACACCAATTGAATGTATCGAGTGCTCGGACGTTATTGAATTGCTCTTGCTACTGTCGCCTCCCGTCTGCTCGTCGGGAGTATCTTTAACATTATAAATAATGATTTAATAAACTGTTGAACTGTTTCTTTTTTTTTTTTCAAATGGTTGCTTCAATCCTTAAAAAAGTTATCAAGTTTTGGGAAAATTATATAATTTGTGAAATTTTCCAAGCATGAATGTTAATAATATGCAATAAAATTATACCGTCACCATCTCCGACTGTACTCTCTGTTTCGCAGGCATCAATCATTAGTATCTTCTTCATTTTTCGATAATTAAGATTATCCAATTCTCTAACTGCGGCCTTAGTTCTCTGTATCAGGTCTATCAAGACGTGTGGAGAACGTGTTCTAGTCACAAATTGATGCTGTGTAAAATGTAAAAATGAAGAAGTAAGAAATTTATTGAAATTAGAGACACAAGGGACAGGAAATTATTAAATCATCTACAGTTTTGAAGATCTTTCTACTTTCGCAGAATTTGGATAACGCCTGAACATCGAAACTCACCAATAACAACTTTCCCGAAGTACGTCTGTCGGGGGGATTTTTAGTTAAACATACTTCTACAAAGTTACGAAACAGGTCAGTCCAATCTGGCGAATTTAGTGTCGGTGTATCATTCTGAGCTATATGATACAAAGCACTCATGGCATTCATGTTAAAGTAAGGTGGTTTTCTTTCAGCTGAAATACGAATAAGACAAGGATGTGATTTTGGGAGAATTTAATTTGTTGATTTATGAATAAAATCGTGAATTTAAAACTTGCCTAATTCAATACATGTGATTCCTAATGACCAGACGTCCACTTTTCCATCATACTGCCCTTCGTCCATGGCCAAAATAACTTCAGGAGCCATCCAGTAAGGAGTACCTACAAAGCTGTTAGCCGGACACTTGATACTAGCAGAACCAAAGTCCGCCAATTTAACGGTACCGTTTTCTGTTAGTAAAATATTTCCTGCTTTAACATCTCTGTGGATTCTTCCTAAAGAATGAAGGTAATGCAAGCCACGAAGTACTCCTTCGCATATCGCAGATATCTCATCTTCCTTCAAAGGTCTTTTGTGGACTTCTATTATATCGGAGGCCGAGCCGAGGCAGTATTCCATGACCAGCTGGTTAATGATATTCATTATTTATTAAAAAAAAACAAATATAATGAGAATCAATTTTGCGGTTTAAAAAAAAAAAATGTTAAAACATTTACCCAAGCGGTGTGATCTCTGAGGTAGCATCCCTTGTATTCTATGGTATTGGGATGATTTAATTGACGAAGAAATCTGATCTCTTTGAGAATATCCTGCCATTTTTCAACCGTTTGTTTTCCAAGATAGGACATTTTTTTGATAGCGACAATTTCCCTCGTGACAAGACATCGCGCGTAATAGACAGCTCCAAAACTTCCATGTCCTATTTCACGTAAATCTTCGAATATTCTCTCCGGATCACTCTTCTCAAATAACTCAGCTATCTCTGGATCTTTGAGGCTACCAGGGCGCGGAAAAGCCGGCATAGTAGCACACGTGCTGTATGGGAGGCCGAGGCCTGCTCCACAGTTTGCACCTGCCTATCACCCTATCCTTTCCTATTCTTCTAGCCCCTCCAGTCTCGATGATATCTCTGTCAGTCTGTTTCCCAAGACATCATTTTATCTACGCAAGGTTTAAAAAACGCTTGTTTTAATCCTAGACACGTAATATATATTTCAAAACTTTTATCAAGGACGAAATTTTTTAGCAGTTCAATATACAAACTAAAACCATTTTAAAGGGCTAGGAGTATCTTTGTTATTTGAAAAGGCAATAAATCCATAATTTAGGACATAAAACTTTGAAGTTTTGAAAGATTTATTGAGATCCTTATTGTCCCTTGATAAACTTACTTTGGCTTAAATAAAAATTATTGATTCTTTTTTGTCCCTCTTATGTTAAATTATCTATAAGAAGAATAGTAGACTATTTTTCTGAATACTTATAAATACAGGGATATATTGATTGAAGCAAGCGAGTTACTTAATTAAATGAAAATTAAAAGACCAGAGGCAAAGATTAAAACATTTTTTCCTCAATATTTTAAGATTTGATTTCCTGACAGATAAACTCGCATTCTTCATAATACTATAACGTTTTGTCATTTTCTATATAAATGCTGTGTATGTAGATCAATGAAGGATAAAAAATGCTGATCAATTTCTTCCTTGACTCAAAGACATATATACATATATTATTAAATAAGGGAATTCCGTTATTATCTTGAATGTGAATAGGACGAAAAATGAGATGATCAAATGATTAAAATTAAAATGATTAATGCTTTGAAAAAATAGGAGAAAAATTATAGAGAATAATTAACGATGATACGAAAAATCCAAGGCTTGTATAACTATTGTGAAAAAAAACTAAAAATGTGCGTAAACTTGCGAGTGGTGAGTAGGGTTCAAGATCTATATTTGAATAAGATATGATAACAATCTGTATAAGACATAAGTACAAGATTAATAAATCATAGAGTTATTTCTTGAAAAAATATTACAAGAGGTTACTATATCATCGGCAAGATTGTGAATATGTATGAATGAATCGGCGTCTAAAAACTACATAATTATCACCCTTCAAAGACATGTCATCCGATTCACAAGAAAAAATAAAAAAAAATACCAAAATATATACATATAATCAATTTTTCTTATCGTTTGAGTGAAAATAGTCATTCAGACACTGAGCCTGAACAATAATTGTCAATCGTCATGAGTCAGTTAACTCATATTGTTACTTTTATACTCAGTGCCTTTGTAGTCCTATACCTAACATATGATCTATGAAGAGAAAAAAATATCAGAAAATAATAGGACAAAAGACAAAAGGTTTTACTAAAACCATGATTTCCTCGACGGTATTTTTGATTTTCTTCAAACATAAATTACTCAAAAAATATATATCGGACTTGAAATGGAATAAAAAAAAAAATTTCAACTTCTCACAGACAGATATGTTGGCTATCATATTAACATGTTGATTAAATGATTTTAATATAAGAAGAAAAATAATAATAATTACGAAAATTCACTCTTGAGATATAATTTTGTATATGTATACATATAGGTACATATAAATACGCGATAAATATGGCCACTACTACCTATCTCACATAGTTTCCTGAAAGAATGTTTGATGAATGATTGTATTTGTAAAAAGGGGATGAGGATTAGAATGTGTTGAAAATGTGATACTACAGTTTTGAAGGTATGTAGTACTACTTCTAGTGTTGTTATGCATTGCCCACGTCATTTGCGTGAATGTGACACATATCCTGAACTGTTGAGGCAAGGCTTGGCCAACAGACGATCATTACTTGACGAGTATTAATTTGATGAGAGAAAAGAAAAAGAAAATAATAAATAAAAAGAAAATAAAAATGATAAAAAAAAAACGATAGAAAAAAAAAACAGCTAACTGATTAACGGAAGTATAATATGCATACGTGCTCGCGGGGCGACTAATTAACCATGATAGTAGATAATTATTCTGAATAATGTTTGTATATGTATGTAGTATTTTTCGAAGATCGTAGAGAACAGAGCTGATAGAAAGAGAAAGATAAAGATAAAGAGAAGTAGAGTACCGAAGGAGAAAAGAGGATAGAAATAGAGAGGGAAAGAGAGATAGATATAGAGCGAGGTTCGAGGGTGTTGAGAGGGCTGAAAAGGGATTTGATAAAAGAAATTCCGGAGATTGAAATGCGGGTGTAAGGAGGGTTGGGTCTCGGGAAGTGAGGTCGACAATTCGTATTAGTTTAAGAGGTGAGAAGCTCGCGGTGGAGTTCTTCACATGGGGTTGATACTTTTTAGAATTTATTTTAGGTATACTGGGGGCTGGTTAAAAATCGCCACACAACACAGATATATGAAGTATTTGTCAGTGCCGCAACACAGTTTAATACACACTCGCAAAAGTAGGTATTCACCTTCAAAATGGCGAGTGGCACAAGCATGCGCGCAATACAAAATACTTTATACGTCCCTCCTTCTTGACGAGGAAGATACCGAACGCATATTACCTTTGTCGTAACCACTTCTAAGGGCATTCGATCATTTATATATTTCGTATTCACTTTTATTTTACCCGGAAATAACACGCCCCGAACCTATCACATACACACACGATACAGTTTTCAACTCACGATCGCAACAATACGCGAATACGGCACTTGACTAGATGCACGATAAATTTCCTAAGTTTTTGACGCCTTTTTACTTACTACTAGTAGCACCCGAGCCCCCGTATATTGATACGGAGTGGCGCTAGCTGGTTTACGATTCGTGTACTACCAGGGCAGCGCCCCAACGTCGATAACTAGAATCTATTCATTACCGACAGAACGCCGCGGGAAATTAGACTATATTTGAAATAGATGGTTCAAAAATATTTTATATGAAATAAAAGATGTATAATGCTTTTCAAGCTTATAAGATTTTGAGATATACTTTTACCATTCTTTGTACTTTAATTCGAAATTCTTAGAAATATAATTTGAACTATTCTCTGCAGTTTATTGCGAGGCAATTATTATCGCTAAATTTTCTTCTACCATGAATTAATTAATTTTATACAAGTTTTTCATGAATTGATTCAATTTGGGAAATTCGAGATTTAATCAGGAATAAATTTAGAGAATTGAACGAGCTTGATCGTTGATTATTTCCGTACTGATTGAATATCATGACGAAATTAATGATAATAAAAATGAACGTATGCGTTTAGTGTGCGTATAGAAATCGTATCATCGAGATACGTATATTTATTTATTAGGGATAGACTTTCTAGCTTATATCTTATGGCAAATATCATACTTTATGTATAATTAATAATAACAATATTACAGGAGTTAATGTTCTTGAAAAAACGGGCTTCTTCTTTTGCATGTACGATTGATATAGTGATTCTTCTCTTATTACTGGATTGCACTATTCAGTTATCTTCCATATCCTCCATGAGCGAAGTTATGAAAGAATTCCCATTTATTAATTTAGTTGTTCCCACAACGAATTCCACATTAGCTGTAACCATAATTTTACTTGATAAAATAAGAATAAAGAGACTTCTCTTCCCTGATGAAAATCTTATATCTGAAAGTTTGCCTCGATTGGGACATTTCACAATCAATCAGAAAATATTTAAAAAGAATAATCGAAATCATAAAATATATTCATTTTTTCTAGAGAACTATTAAATTTTCATCGTAAAATCATATTTTTTCCCATAGGCAATATCTGATTTCTGAAAAACATTGAAAAGAATCAGAGAAAGAAAAAAAAAATAGAAAAAATTCAACAATGTTCATCTGAAATAGTCTGAATTTCGATTTTAGAAATTTTAAGATAAAAATTTCCACCAGAGTTGTGTGAAACGTTTTTTAAAACTTGTTCCCTTGCTTACAATCTTCTTGCTGTGATAAAAATCGCAATGCGGATATCTCGGCGTAGGTACATCCTCCGATAAAAAACACCAGAACTAATCGTGTTGGTTCTGAATTTGAATCTTCACTAGTTGTCGAATTTCCTGTAAAAAAGACAAGTTATGAAATGATTTCTGTAATCGATAAAGTCGATGATCATAGTGTAAACACTTTAATTAAATTTATTTCGTGTAATAATAAAAAGTACTAGAAATCGGCAGATCATTTCATACTTCTTGCTGCCATGGAATTTGATGCGAGACCATTACTGCTGACTGTAGGACCGGGTAATAATCCTAAAACATCATTCAATCCTTGCCATCCAGTTGGTTGTACCAATTGCTCAGCTAGTCTTACGCTCAATGGAGCATAAACGGAATGAACATAACTGATATCCTTTGGGGTAACTTCGCTTTCGTCTTCGACGGTGAGTCGTAAAGCTTTTCTTAAAACAGCGTATTGTCTTATGGGTTGTTGGGGTCGAAGGAGACCAGCCTTTTCCAAATTTATCAAAGATGGTAAATATTGGTACCCATAAGTCTGCACTATCTCTCTTTTATAATAGTCGAGCAGTTTTGGCTTGAGACCTGAATTGGTAAGCGATTGAATACATAGGAGTCTCAATACTTTTAATATTGGTTCTTGTTGCGCGATCATATCCTCTATGTGAGAATTTGCTTTATCTGTTTCAATACAGTTCAATAATTCCTGTTCCGTTTGTAAACACTCGAGAAAATTATTAGAATCCGTTACTTCTTTGATCATTTCTGCTATTGTTGTGTCTATAAAAGAAAACAAAACGTTATTAACAAGTTTTAAAAATAAAAACTAAACAACAATAAGATATTGATCATCTCACGTCTTGCGAGTGATTGTTTTGTCGCTAACATATGCGGTAATCTTGCAACAAACTGTCTTATTTCTTGAACACTCTTATTCCCGTGTCTCTCGTCAAATTGCGACGATATTACCTTAGCTTTTCGACTAAGAACCGGACCAACCCCGTTGAAATTCTTGTCTCTAGTCGAATAATATATCGTAAGTATAAACACAATTCCAATATTTATAAATACAAGAATAGATCAATCAAAGTTTTTCACCTTATTTCAGCGAACAATTCTTCCCCTGAATTCAAAATGATCTGTCCATTTTTATCGAGAGATGTCGCAGTAGGGGAGTCATCTGAGTCATGAAATTTTTCCGGAGGCAATTTAACGGTGTCTTTAAACAAAATAAAAAGATTATTAAATTGTGCCGATTAATTTATAATGAGTTTAGAATTTTTTGAGACTGAAAATCAGAGGCTTTCAGTACTTTTCATTTTAGTTATATTTTAGGATTTGATCTTTAGAGGATAATACAATAACTCACTATTGTTTATACTGAATATTTCATCTATAAGACCTTCGTAGGTCAATTGTGTGACCAAAGGTGAAAGTAGATCTACCGATCTGTCCAATAAGAGTAAATGTTCTATAATCGGTGTTTGAAGATTGTCAATTTTGACATCTTCCTCCTCTCGATTGAGTCTTTTTATTAATTCCCAGACCTTGTTAGCGGCCGGTCCTCTCCCAGTGACTTTTGGAATTTTTCCATAAAGTCTCTGTAGCCTTTGTATAGCTTGCGCAACTTGATACAAGCAAGTGGGATCATTTTCCAAGTAAAATTCTTTAAAAGCTCCGCTCAATTCCATCGAGACTAAGTCAGAGTCAAAAGGAACCAAATCGCATGCGAATTCTTCGAATAACGTAAAACTACCAAATACTCCTCGATTCAACAGCATCTTTTCGCAAAGTAGGCTCTTTCGAGGTACAAAAAATAGGTGAAACTTTTTCTGCGGCCTGTTCCCCTCTTCCCTGACAAATAAAAGAAAAAAAAAACATAATACAGAGATGAACTTTTCAATTCAAAGATTGATATTTTTCTTTTCTTTTTTCGATGAATACAACAACAATAACTCACCCGTGAACATTTTCGGCGATTAAATCCATCAGATGCAATTGAGGTCTTGTTATAAATATGACATTGGCAACGTCTGTAGGTGGAAGTTTACCGCCGCAGAGTAAATACATCTTAACCACATCGTGTTCTTGAAGTAAATTGTACTCGGCGACTAGACCGATTGGTCCCGCTACTGATTGATCCCAAATGATTGCCTTGATGGAATTAAAAATCGAAGTATTTTTTTTTTAACGATTTTTAATAATTACGGGACTATGGAATTAGCCAGAAATCGATGTGTACAGTGTGTTCATTTACCTTTGTACCGTCGCATTTTTCCAACAAACATAACAACTGTTTTCTCGCTTGTTCTTGTATCAGACCTATGTTTAATTTACCACTCGACAAGTGATTCGACGACATTGTTTATCAATCCACCGAAACACGCCTACAATGATTTGTTAATAGAAGACTACATCAGTTTGAGGTTATGTGGATTGTGTAGTGTGACAGATCGCGGGTAGCGGACGCTTTTCGAAATCACGTGATACGATTAGAGGCGGAAATAGCCGAGGTTTCTCCGAATTTCAAATTAAATATGCGCGCACGACACGAGGATCTATTTTCTCTTTTAACGGGATTATTCTCTTCATTGTTTGAATATTTAATTACGGGTATATTTGATTATGGGTAAATGTGTTAGCTTGAGACATTCTAGAACGTAGATGGGTAGAGACAAAAGCTCGCTTTTTAAGGAGACAACATACACTGAAAAACCTATCAACGGTAATCGCGTGCGACAGTTTAATTGTTGCTTGTTTTATACGAACTGTGAAACTATGCATGTTGCAGCTGTAATGACATAGTAACGATTTTAATACAACCGGTTAATTGCCTACTGAAGTTCATTTCTCGAGTTTACCTTGACAATAAGAAATAGAGAACGTGTGAAAAAAAATTCTCGACGTATGTACTTATACGCATGATATATACGCCTATTGAACTTGCCCATATGGCATTATAATGTTTACCGCAATGTTAAAAACTCACCGGTAATTTCAACGATTTCCAATACAAAATAGCCGGTTAAAAGATAACGGTTTCAGCAACCGAGAAATTGTCCAAACGCCTGAAGGCGTGGATCAATCTCGTTGGATACGATCAAAAAACTTTTTTTTTCTTTTTTATAATGCCTTAGGACTAGAGCCTAAACTTATACCTGTAAGATTTTTCGAGAGTTGAGAATCGGTCGAATGTTGGACTACAATTTCTATTATACAGTTTCCAAATGAAATTCATTATTTTTTTAACACCATTTTATTATACGCATGACGATGTATGTATATGTATAGTAATATACGTTCATCTTAAGATTTCAGGAAACTAAAGTAACTGGCTCAATATCTGGGCCTCGAGCCAAGTAAGTCAGTGTTAGAACTGGAGCGTACACCTTGATACAGTATCGACTTCTTTCGAACAAAGATGCCGTATACATATATATTTAAAAATGGATTTCGAATGGATTCACACTTCATTATATTATACGGGGTCAAAGGCCTATTTGTACAATTCACATCTCCGATATAAAAATATTCACAAATATATTTATTTGCAATTTACTGCAGTCTGAACGTTAACATGTATAGTCGAAGTATGTTTATCGTTAAACTCAATTAGCAATACGATTTTTTACACCACTAATAAGTCTGCGTGGAAATCTTGAACGGTGAAATTTCTCTGATAACAGATCAATTGACACGGAAATTCCTAGTTAGTATAATATTTCAGGAGAAATTTCTCGGGAATTTTTATAATTTAGTATGGAAAGTAAATACGTTTCAAACATCTTAAAGAGCCTAACTCGGATTAATCCTGTTTTAAAAAAGATTCAGGAAAGTATATAAATGGATTTTTTTTAAATTCACACTTTCTCTTCGATAGATATATCCTACGTGTACTAAATTTTACACTTCTCTAGGGAATACAATTCGTTAATATCTTTCGGTATTTTGACTCACTGATTTTTAATTCCTTACAGGTAATCAAATTCAACGATTCAAAATACCGAAAGTAAAAGGTGATTAGACTAGCCCTTGTGACTCGTTACGAGGAAATGTCCTCGATGATTGTAAGAGGCATATTAGTCATAGCGATGAGTAGTTTGCAATTCTTTGAACCGTTCCTTACAGTGCTCGATCATCATCGGGCGTAAATTTGATAATATATTTTTCATTTCCCAAATTGGTATGGAGGAAATACAGTTATCTTCAATAATGTAGGCGGATTTGCGTGGGCCTAAACCCCGCCACTATATTTTCAGGTACTGACAGACATCGAGAGACAGTTTTAAACCTACATCTATCAAGAGTATGAAACTGCCGTGTCCTCGGACGCGGTTATAGACCCGTTTTGTTTCCAGACCGCTGCTTCCCACATAGATATACATATTACATACATATACATATTACATACATATGATATTATACAACAGAGCATGATCCGTTCAATGCTGAAGTCGGGGGTTTGCTTTTCACTATTTTCCTCTCACAATGGAGTTTACTTACTCGTGTAATGTGCCCAAACCATGCGTGAACAGCACACAGACATGTCTGTGTGTAGAAGTAGTAACTTCCCATGTCCAAGAGGCATATTAAGCCCGAATAAAATTATGACTATAATAATATCGCGGTCGCTTCGCTCTCGCGAAGACAGGCTGTTGAAAATCTGCTGCAGCGTGTTTACCGAAGTATATAAATTAAACGGAGCGAGCGAATTCGCGAATTAATTTCGCAAAGTTAATTCAATGATCTGTGAGCGTGGCTCAGAAATGCAGAATATAGTTTAAACTATAAGAATCACGAAAACAAAAGCATCTACGTGACCGTTTAACTGAACGGGAGAAAGTGCGATAAGAATGTAAAAGAGTTATTAAGAGAAACGTTAAGATTTAGTTCGTATCTTGAATGAATACTAATTGGAGATTAGAATTCGCTGCAGGCGTCAAAGTACCCGGTGGATATTTTGCTCCGAAAATTTGTGTAAAATTTGAAGAAAAAAAAAATAAAAACTCTATAAGGGGTCCAAATCTTCCGGTTTTTATTATAAGAATCAATATTATACCTTATTGCGGATAAACAGCGAAAAAAAAATTTGATATCCGCAATTAATTCATCCAAGAATCATAATAACTTTCCTTGATCGACTATAACAATCAGAAATTTTCAGTTATAAAATGACAAATTCAGAATTCTGAGAAGTTGAGGAAAAATATTGACTTTTGACTATCGATTAATAATGCATTGAGAATATTAGTTCTTGATAGTATTAGTCATTTCCTGGCACATACATCATACACCGAGATTTAGGCAGCCTCCAGGCTTCGTTGGTTCAAAAATTCGGCCCTGTCAGGCGTGTCTTCGACAATCCGAGCGAATCTTCTTCGATTAGAAACTGATAGAAATTCTGTGAGAGTTCAGCGGCAATCGGTGATCTGAGTATCTCGCGGTTTTTAATTGTGAACGAAATCAACGTAGGGGCTTTATTTCGTGCGTTACGAAGAACCCGGAAAGTCGTAAACATATGAAATCGGTATACGAAGATGATCAATACAATATGATCTTGAACATTATTTTAATCGTGATCTTGACTTTTACATTAATATGAATATAAGAGATCTGTTCTTCTCAAAGCGACTGTTACACTTATACGTATACATCTAAGTCTGGAATGTATATACTTTTTACCAGAAAAACCGGTTTCCGTTCAAAAGTGTACGTACACGCTGCACGGTGACTCAGTTCGTGCATGCTGCGATCGGCTATTTGCTAATATGCGGTACGCCGGTTGAAGAATGGTGAAAATTAGACTGAAATATGCCTACTCCGGTCATATAGTTTATTGTGATAAAATAAAATTATCAATTTTTCTATGCAGTTATCAATTATCGGGATTTTTCATTTACGATATATTATGGCGTTGGCAAAACAATATCCAAGGAATTATTACGCGGATATACGTGTAATAATACATCACAGAAAATTTTCCTAGCGGTTTAGAAAAATATAAAATAAACTTATATATTATCATTTCTAGAAACTGGGAAAATGGACTGTTTAAAATAACGTTTCCTCTTTCGTTTGTAGAATAATTTTTTTTTTTTTTACCGCACAATAGACTTATAAAGTTAACCGCACTGTGAAACGTTTTCTTGGATTAAAATACGCAAGCGATATCCACAAGCACGAGTTTTAAACATTAATAACCATATAATGAATGGGGACAATTTAATGTAAAATCCGAATTATTCTTTGTTGGAATTTTCTGCGATAACAGGAAAAAATTTCCACATATACATACTTAATCCCGGGTTTGCGATATAATCCGGAAATAATACGGGAAATCGTATTCACTGTCGGGGCATATAAAGTATATACCGATATACGGTGTTACTTGTGCATCACGATCCCGGGCAAACGACTCGTTCTATTAACCTACTCCTACACTGCAGACTGTTAAACTTGAGTTCAGTAGTGGCCAAGCGTTCCCGAGGATCGGTCTAGTAGTTTGAGACCGTAGGTCTCAACGGTACGAAACACCTCGATTCGTGATAGGGAGTTCAGTTGTGCGGAATAATCGATAAAGAATTAGTGATTAAGATCTTCGGTATAGAACTTGGTACGTAAGATACTTGTTATTGTCTCTTATATTCTATTTTTTTTTTTTTTGTTGCTTCATTATCTTGTTTTCGTATCCACGTTACACATATATATTTTTTTGTTTTCGATCGAATAAATCGATTCTTTGTGCGAAACATTTGTGCAAACATTTGTATTATCTGGGTATAGACAGAAATTCGCATGTGCATATGTCCGTGAAATTCGATGGAGTAAATCCTGCAGACGCGTTATATATTCAAATTTATACGACAATGCTGTATCCAGTTTAAGTCAGCCGAACATCCGTGAAGAGAATTTTTCATTTTCTAATCAAGGTGCAGCAGACTGTTCAAGACGTTAGAAGAATCGGTTATTTGAATATATGAATCATTTGTGTGGATATTAGACGCTTCCTTAATCACCTGACTAGTAGATTTTTATTTATTATATTATATTTGATAATGAAAGAATATCAAAGAGTGACAAATTTTACTGAAGTATAAGTTTTTTTTTTTTCTTTGTTCACATTGAATCTCGAATAAATTTTAACTGTATTATCAAACTGGTTTCCATTTATAATTTACGCCCTTGAAGCTGTGTACAAATATATTCAAGTGATGTGGTCAAAATTTAATTACTTTTGAGAATATGAAGTGTTTCACAGAAAAATTTTTAATTGGACTGTTAAATACAAGAATAATAAGATCTGGAAGTAACTATATTCAAGTTTGAGTCTTAGTTTTTTTTTTTTTTTTTTTTCGGACACGCGATTTGATCTGTTCGTAAAATTTTATATTATATCAAAAATTTAGATCCATACGATTTGCATGATGATCGTTAATTTTGATTAGAAAAAATACCGTTGCTATATACCTACGTCACGATTATAGCTGCGGGAAGTTATTTATACTTCTCGATTAATTAGTAGTCGATTATTTTTTAATTATATACATAGAAACCGTATTTGGTCAGATAGTAAAACTTTATTGTTGACTATAATCGCGAGTGTTAGGTACTAAAAAAAACTAAAGTCTGCAGAGTAACGAGATTGTCTTATTTCGACAAACGCATCATCTACGGGGTGGTTTTTATTTTTATTTTTATTTTTTGATCGATTCCGGCGAATATTTTTGATACTAAACGAGATACAGGATAATATTTGAGACGAAAGTTGTATAGTTTCGAGGAAAACATTTGATAATGATATGGGTTTTGAATTTTTATAGGGTCTTATGGGGTTTTTATGAGGTAACTTTTGTTTTTTAAATGGGAACCCTTATTTTTTCAGTGCAGATTCATAAATCTTCCAAAAGAAAAGAAAAAAGAATCCGAAATTGAACTTTTAGAAGAAAAAAAAGTTTCCTACAAAAGTAATATATTTTTTTTCTATACATTATGAATTTGCTCTAAAAAAATAGGGGTTCCCGTTTAAAAAACACAAGTTACCCCATAAAAACCCCATAAAACTCTATAAAAATTCCAAAACCCATAACATCATCAAAAGTCCACCTCGGAACCGTACGACTTTTGTCGAAAGTATTTTCCAGTAACTTGCTTAATTTCGAGAATATTAGCCTGAATCGATCGAAAGAAAAAAAAAATATATCAAAAAAATTACCCTGTATAAAGTTTCGTTCGGCAATCACTTACAGCACTTTATGTATACTGTAATATGGGTTCTCGCATTGTCATTCGTGATGAGATAATCAGATCGTGAATAAAGTTGTCTATCTAAATCAAAATTTGACGATAAACTGAATCCAATCTATCCGGCCTGCACCTTTCTAATCGATTTCTTCCGTTGCGGTGACTATAACGGAAATTGAAGCAAAAGTATCATTTTCTCCAAACTTGAAAGCAACGATTTAACGGTCAATGTACATACCTTTCTCTTCGATTGCATATTTTCATTTATTTAAAACGCTACGCATTGAATCGCCGATGCAAAAAATATACATACCTACTCATTTTTCAATGGACGATTATTATGATCGCCGACAATGGAACACATCTCATTATTATTATTATTATTATTATTATTATTATTATTATTATTATCTACAATCTCATACGCATGATATGCATACTCTATGTATACCCTGCATCCTTATTACGATCATTAATCACATTTTATCGCGTTAGTTTCGCAAGGGTATCGCTCATCATTTATTAATAACATCATTCAAACAGTTATAATTATTGTAATGAATTTAAACGATTGAGTACACATTCCTAAAATCTTCTTTTTAAAACCGCATGAAATGATTAAGAATTTTGTAAATTGATGTTAAAAAAAGTATAAAACCAAGACCAAAGCATGCTTCAATGAATAAAGTCACCGCTTATCAGATACTCATGTCATTGTTTCATCATTACAGGCACTCGTAAACAAGTTGAAACATGTATCAACTAATTTTCCGCCTTATTGTACTCGGAAGTTTGTCATTTTCCGATGTCTTGGGACATGGAAGGATGATCGAACCTCCATCCAGAGCCTCTATGTGGAGGTACGGATTCAATACACCGCATAATTACAACGACAACGAGTTGTTCTGCGGAGGTTTCACCCGTCAGTATGCGAAGAATAATGGAAAATGTGGTATATGCGGAGACGCATGGGACGCGCCAATGGTAAGTTATAGATCTGTTTGAAAAAAAAAAAAAAAAAAAAAAAAACTGAAAATAATGATAAGTTAAAAAAAAAACTGAAAATAATGATAAGTTAAAAAAAAAAATAATTAAATTTTCCCCTTGCAGCCTCGAGCTCATGAAGCAGGAGGCGAATACGCGAACGGTATAATAGTGCGAAAATATCGTGCAGGTTCCGTAATACCAATACAAATAGAATTAACGGCAAACCATCACGGATATTTCGAATTTAAAGTATGTCCGGTTACCCAGCTGGGCGTCGAAGTGACTCAAGAATGTTTAGACAAATATCTTCTCCATACTGTTGACGGTCAATCAAAATACTATCCTGGAGCTGGAAATAAGATATTTGAAAGTAAATTCAAACTTCCTGATCATTTAACTTGTTCTCAATGCGTTATTCAATGGAGATACAGGGCCGGAAATAATTGGGGTCATTGTGAAAATGGAACAGGTAATAACGAGTATTCATTCATTCATTCATTCATTCTACCTCTGCTATTAAGCCTCTGACCTATTTAGCAAAGTATGAAATCAATATGTAGAAAGTGTTATTAATTATATCATCGAATGTCTAACAGTATAATTGTGCAATTATACATACCCATGTCATTGTAATACTTGCATAACTGACCAAACGGTGTTTGCCAATGATATATTGAGCAATTTTCTAACTAACAACAATGAGACAAGATATTAATCCAGTAAAATTATCATGCTTAAAAATTGTTTGATCTTTACGCCTATGCAGATATGTTAAAGTTCTGTTTTGTTATAGACGCTGTTGGTTGCGGTCCGCAAGAAGAGTTTAGAGCCTGTGCGGACATTGCGATCGGTGATCATGCCGGAAATCTACCTGTGCAACCCATTATATCTATAATGGGCACAACGCCCGATGGAACATCGACTAATAAACAGAATCCACAATCAGCTACCGAACCATCTTTGGTCGCTGAGACAACGGGACCTTATTGGCTATTCAGTCTGGTTATTGCTGTGTCTTGTTTGATGGTTGTTTTAGCGGCATTGGCATTGATATATACATATTATTATCACTCGGGAAGAGCCAAGCAATGGTTGATGGCTGGAAAGTTATTGGCTCCTGAGTCAAACCCGCCGGTTGCTCCGCCGAGACAAAAAAAAAATCATGTAATGATGCCGCAGTTTGAAGCTTAACATGATTCATAAATCGATATACGTACTAGATTCGAAAACGTAGGGGGCACGGAGCCTCTACTTTTACCGATATACAATAAAACCAAAATATATTATATTTCATTACATTTAAGGGAAAAGTTTTTTGAGCTTGAATACAGTCTTATGGATACGGTGAAATCAGGTAATGGAAGGTAATTCAAGTAGTAGCACAAAAAAAAAAAATGATTGATAAGTAACGACCGTTTACTTGTTACTGAAAATCAGTAAACCGCAGTCGTTTGATAGATCTCCATCATCGGTATGAGTTTTGTTATTTTTGTTATTTATAAGTACTTCGATTATGACTCTAACCAGTGCATCAATAATTATTTTAAATTGACTGAATTTTGTATTTCTTATTTTATCTTGTAAGTTGTCCTATTTTGTACGCTAGATTCTGTACATACATGCATAATAACTGTCTGTCTAATAAAATTATTTATTTTATAAATAAATGACTGTATTATTTGAATTACGCTTTACCAAATGTAAATTTTCATTCAAAAATATTCATTTTGAAACGAAATTTTTGAAGGCAAAACTAGAGAATGTGGTATTGATATTGTTCCTATCTTGTGAAAAGAAAATTTATTTATTACGAATTTGTATCCAACTCAAGACAGAAGTCAAAGGACCCCGTATCTGTCCTTATACAAAAACGGTTTCAGTCAAATTCCATGAAACTGGAGTATGTTGCATTTAAAACCATGTTGATTAAAAGTCTTCATGGGCCAAACCCCTCAAAGTTAAAGGTTTCCAAGATATTTAGGTATAAAGTTTGAATAACTTGGAAACAGTTAGATTCATCATCAAAAACCCAAGATACCTATTTTGTAGAGCGTTCAATTTTAAAGAAAAGTAGCTATGCAGAGTCTTTTTAAGTAGATTAATTCTTGAAATATAAAAATCGAAAATTTTCACAAGAACATTTCCCATCTATTTTAAATTGAAAATAGAAAATAGCGATGTGCGACCTCTAAATATTAATAGTAAAAGCTGAGTTTTCTTGAGGCTCGTTATTTGACCATAAAAAAGGAGTTTTTGAGAGTAACTTGTGAACGAAAAAAATAGTCAGCTTATCTGACCCACCCTAACATGTACACATTATATTCATGGTGGAAACATGCTGCCCTTTCCCCCCTTTCAAACTTTATACTGAAATATCTTGGAAATCCTTAATTTTATGGGGTTTGGCCAATGGGGACTTTCAATAAGCATGGTTTTAAATGTTATATACTCCAGCTTCATGGAATTTGACTGAGACCGCTTTTACATGAAGACAGATTGTATATACTCCTTTATCAAAGGAATCTATACACCAACTTGACGCAGACGATTTACTTACTTTCTCTTCGAATTCGTTAAATAATTGTCTACAAGTAGAATGGTAAAGAGCGGAGTTTATACCGGGGTGTTAAACAGTAGCCGAGACATGGTGTTATACTAAACTATTTTTTATTAGCAAGAAGCATATTTCTAAAGTCTGCATTGCTCATCGGTTCCTTATTGCTAACATTACCTGATGTTCCTGCATTGCCATTTTTAGACACAGCTTTTACGTTACGAGGTATCATAGAAAGCATTGTTTTTGGTGCGTTGAAACCAGTTCTACTGGTAGTCGTACCGCCTAGAGATTTAATTTGTGCAATGTCTTCGTTTAGCGATCCTTTTTTGCGTTCTGGGGGCTGGCTCACAGCAACGCTGATAACTTTTCCCTCAATCGTCGTACCGTCGGTAGCTAGCAACGCCTTACTGGCGTCAGATTCAGCTTTGAAATCGACGTAAGCAAGGCCCTTTGAATGACCATTCCGATATGTTACCACACGAACCTCCTTCACGACACCATGAGCACCGAAGAGCTCTTCGATCTGTTCCTTTGTCATTGTCAAAGGGAGACCTGTAAATCAAAAAAATCCTTGAAAGATAAAGTTCCGGGAGTCGAGACTTTTTTATTGAAAATTTCTTCTGCTTTGAGAATCTTTTTTCAAATTTACGCTATCACTTATAGTTTTCGATCAATCAGCAAAAAAATAGGCTCCGTCTTTTCGTAATCTCAATTTATGGGCGGGTATGAATCTTTGAACATTTTTTTAGGCGTCATTCCGAATCGAATGAGCCCTCAATCGTATTTTAGTTGGTTGTAGCTTAAATTTTACATTTTTTTTTCAAAATGTGAACCAATCCATTAAGCTGGATTTTCAAATCTACGAAACTGATGATTAAGATCCAACTAGAGCATTATATACCTTTAACAAAGAGTTTGTTCTTCTCAAGCCCACAGCTGTACTTGAATGCTGTACCTCTTGTTGTTTTATCAGGATCACATCGCGATACGAACATTGGTCTGCCGTTTATTGGTGTTCTATCTACCTTCAGTGCCCGTTCAACAGCGTTCTAGAGCAAAATTAAATTCGATGTAAATATGTTTACCAATATTCTGAATTTTTTTTTTTATACATAATTCATTTTCCGAGTAGATAACAGTCTTCCCACTGTTGAAATACTTACCACGTTACTAAGCTGCACATAGCAGAACCCCTTGCTGCGTCCTTTGAAGTCCTTTACCATTTTGAAAAGAGTGATTGGTCCTGCAGGCTCGAGGGCATTTCTGACTTCATCTTCGGTAGCAGTGTAGTCCAAGTTGCTAATGAAGACAGTTATTCTTTCATCAACGTGAGAATTATCTTGTTCCATTTTATCATCTTCTTTTGGTTTGTACCCCGGAGGTGGTGCGATTGTGGGATCAGTCTCTTGATCATCTTTGGGGGGTTTGTAGCCCGGTGGAGGCGCAACTTTACTCTCCAAAGTCAATATGCTTTCTTTTAACTTTGGCTTAGCAGGAGGTGCCTCAAATTTTCCTTGTTTGTTTGGTGATCCTCGCAAGTCCTTCCACCTCCCTGTATCATCCGGCTTTCTTTTAGCCGTCCTTTTTGGTGGTATTGGCGAAACTGTACGCGGTATCGCCGCTTGCGCTTTCTGTCTTTCTTCTATCACCTTCTCTAATTTTTCTTTAGTTTTAGCCTCGCATGATTCTAGTTGTTCCAAAGTACCTTCGTCCCGCTCAAAGTCCAGCCAAGCGTTGATTATACTCTCTGGCCAGTCTTTGACAGACCCTAACGCTCTTTGATACAATTTACGGAGATGTTTCGTGTCCCCGTAACATCTGTGCAAGATAAAATATTTTGTTACTGAATTGTAATATTAATTACAGAGACAAAAATAGGGTCCAGAAACTATTTGCAACATATAAACTACCTTTCCAACGAAATGTATTCGAGCCAGCTAGCCGCAGCTGCGGAATGTCCTTGTGACAAAATATCTGACCACAAAGACCTCGCCTTTTCCATATCATTTGCATGAATAGCTTCGGTTCTTGCCCAGTATTGAAGTACGACGCATCCGGGATCCCCTTCCAGGCCAAAACCTTTTGCCAAATATTCACAGGCGCGATTGAAAGATTCTCTGATTATTTCCAACAATTTTTCTTTATCGTCTGGAAACAAGTCCATTCTACGACGTAGATATTCAAGATAAGTTAACCACAAGCTACGATACTCGTCAGGAGACGTGAAACCGGCGGTTAAGCCGTTCTCTAACAAGGATTGTACTTCCATTAGAGGTTTGTCCCATTTTTCGTAAGCCCTCAACCATTTTTGCCAAATTATTCCACACCAGGGTACATTCCTGGTCGCTCTATCATATAGAGACTCTAATATAGAATCTATTTTTATGTTATTTTCCATGTATGTGATGTATTCAAGCCACAACGAGCTCTCTAAACTTAGCTCGGCTACCGCTCTTTCATAAAGTATATTAACGCGCGCCGGATCGCCATTCTGTTTTTCAAATAATAAATACGCTCTGTAAGAATCTACCAGTTCTGGCTCTCCCTGAGACGATATAAGCTTTTCTTCGAAAGGTAAACGCAAGTTGAGCTTTGCAAGTGCACGTTCATAACTAGAGATTATTATTTTATCATCTAAGGTAGCTTGCACTCCGTCTCCAGCACGCCATGCCTCATATTCTTCGTATGTTTTCTCCATATCTAACAGAGGACAAGCCAACTGACGACGAAACAGAGAACCGACACGATCTATTTGTTCCTTTCTCCCAGACTTGTTTGACGAATCGATCTGTAAGTATTAAATAGTATTTTAATCACGTTATTTGGAAGTTAGTTAGGAAAGAGTGGAAGTAAAGTTTCGAAACTTTCTTAAAGGGTGGTGGGGGTTGGGCTATACTGAAATCAGAATCAGAATTTTGATATCTTTTCTTTAATCGAAGTAATTTTACGGATTTCATGTTAGTTCTGTTTGAAACAAAGTAGATCCCATTTTAGGATTGAGAATTGAATTAGAACTGCAGGAATTATCCAGCGTTACGTATTGAAAATTCAGAATTTAAAAATGCTTTTTACGTCACGATGATATTTGCAGTATATTTACGTTCGAAGATGTTGTTCAGAGTGCTAATATAAAGATATTATCGTATCGGACTTAGGATTGAGTCTCCCGTTCTTTAAAAACAGCCAATTTTCGAGTTTTTGACAAAAAATTAAAAAAAAAATTGATCTTGATTTGTTTTCAAAAAAGAAGGAATCCAGTCCTAAATACGATTTATTATCATTAAGATGATGGTTTTGAACACTACTCTCAAACATGAATGTCCTACGAAAATCATCAGCATGTAGCGTTTTAAAATTCTCAATTTTCGGTACGTAATTTAGAATAATTCCGGCAGTATTGATTCAATTTTCATTCTTGAGGATATTTGTTTTGTTTCGAACAGCGCTACCAATAATTCCGAAACAAATTTCGATTAAAGACCAAATCGAAATATTAATTCAGCTAATAATATCTCACCATAAGAATCAGAACGTTTTCAAACTCTCTGAACGCTTCCCATATTATCGCCCCTTTAGTAACGTGTAAGCCGACCGAAGTCAATCCTCTTTCAAACAAGTTTCTTATATCTTTAACAGCGTCGTCAGCCGTACCCAAACTTCCGATTGCAAATTGAAGATACTCGAGCCAAACTTCGACGGCTGAAATAGAATAAGAATCCAATTACCTATTCTCTAATTACTAGCAGTTGTTATTATCACAGAAGGTGTGATTTAAAATAGTATATATCAAAGTACACACACATGGATTATGGATAAGGTCAAAGAAGGCAATCCACTCATGTAAAATATAGTAAAAAACCGTGTAATAATGTGTTTATCATAATAATTAGTTAGTCTAGCGAATGATGTGAGTTTGCTTAGAGTTTAGACAATGATTAATAGATTTGTAGTAATATTAATAATAATAATAATAATAATAATAGTTGTTTGTTACCTACATAGATAATCTTTTACTGCTTTTTCGCACAACTGTGTAACGGATTCTCTGTCTTCTTTTGTTTTTATTAAGCTTATTTCATCGCGTAACCAAGAGAGCCATAGTTCTGAGCTTAGAGGATATTTTGATCTCATTGATTCTCTGGCGTTTTTCAAACGGTCGTAATTATTCTCTCCCATGTTTTGTAATTTTGTTATTAAATCAACGTGGCTTGCATAATCGTACGGGTTTTGTTCTAGTTTTGATTCTAGAAGTTTAACTTCTGCCTCGGTATCCTCATTGTTATCATCATCGTCGTCGTCGTCGTCGTCATTTGAGGAATCGCTATCGTCATCGTCTTCGTCCATGCCTTTATCTAGGTCTTTATTATCTTCGTCGATTATAGTGTTGTTGATGCTGTTCGGATCGTCGTTCTTTTCCTCCTCGTCGGTATCGAGCAGAGATTCATCGTCATCTTTTGACAATTCATCTGTCGCGTTTACTACCTCCATTTCGTCCATTGTAATATCGCTGAATTTATGGAATATATAAATTTCACGCGGTTTTAATACAACGCAAAATGACACTGCAAAGTTATTATTTGTAGACAAAACGTTCGGATTTCGACGTGTCAAATTTTGAAGGTTATGTTTTTATGGCGCCTCGAAACTGCCGAAACAGGTCAACAATTTATTATTGTTTTCTTGTGCGCAGAAGACCTTTGCGCATTCCCGCTATTTCCCAGAAGACATTGCGGGAGGATTTTTCGAAATTTCAAATTATTAACCCGCGGCGACGACACATCGTAGATACATTCTTTTATAACACAGCTAGAGGTGTCTTTACTTTCCAAATTTTGAGAAAGAGAAAGTTTAAACGAATATCAAGCAATGATTAGAAGAAGTTTTACTCTTATTCTAGTTTATTTCGATCATTACGTTTCATTTATTCGTATAAGGATTATATTCTTCAGAATTTTCCGATCCAAAACGACATGAAGAGACGATAAAACGTATAAATAGATAATAGAAATTAATATCATGTATTGAAATTTATTATTTTTTCTTTCAATCGTTTTTATCCTCGATTGGGCAAACAAGCTTTTATGCAAATATACATAACCGTCGACTTTTTATTTTTACTATATCTTGACCTTTCCAACAGTCTCGTAATATACTATTAAACAAGCATCTGTCTACCATCTAATATTATCAAAAATATCTTCTATGAATGATGATGATGTGCAGATTTATCATATATGCGAAAAATTATTTTAAAGGTAAGTTTTACACTGCGAAAAGTTGGATTTCTCGTGTTTTCTTTGCCAGGGACTTGATTAAAAATGTCAGTTTTATTTATTCACCATGTTTTATGAATCGATAATTGAAAACTTTGAATTTATTGAACGTACCATAACGCAGTAGATTATAAATTGAAAAACAAAAATTCTAAGCAACCTCGTCTTTGAGTATTATAAATTTTCAAAAAAAAAAAGAGTCAAGATCACATTTTACGATATCTTGACTAAGATTAATAATTATGACGTTGTGCATACGAGTTCCGAGTATTGAAAACGCATGGGAATTTCGATAATATAATACTTGCTAAGAAAACAAAAATGACTGAACAATTGTTTGCCAAATATCTGTTTGAACTATAGGCACGAAAGCGAAATTCTTTTGTGAAAAACCTTGTTGTTGAGACTCGAACGTCTTTTTGTACTTGAGGAAAAAAACAAAAATAAATAAATAAATAAAACGTCTGTATTCAAAGAATCATGAGTGACGTGTCTTAAATCTTATGAATTTATACGGGCAAAAATCCTCAGAGATCGTTCGTTATTTTTTTAATTTTGGTATTATTATACTATAGCCGTAATATATTTTTCTTTCGAACGAAGAAAACAAAAATCCATTGAAGCAGCCCGTGTGGACGGGTGGAGGGAGGTTTGGTCCAAGCGGAATTCCCCATCTGTGCATCATGCATATATTGTATATATACTCTTTCGGAGAACTGGTTATAAATACACACGTATACCTATATGTATAATCGTTGATACATAACACATTATAGATATCGCGATTCGTTGAGAAGTTATCAATTTTCAAAATCACGTCATCAAAAATTTATAAACCGTTTATGTATACCAAGGTCGTTATAAAAAAAGCGTAGAATTATGTCGAACAGAACATAGTACGTGAATGATAATGCATTCAAATACTCCCACACATATACCACGCTTACCATTGACCTCCGATGCACAGGCCATCGGCATAATCGTTAATCTTCCTTCCAGCTAACCGCAGCTAGGGATATAATAATAATAATAAATCCGACCATTAAGAAAAAAGGAAAAATTAATAACCGTTTCCAAATTTACTATATCCGATAATGTATTCTGAGCAGATACTATAATATACATATTCAAATAAATTATCAATCACCATAACGATCTCTGCAGATAATATATTGAAAAAAAAAAAAAACACATAGTTATTATTATTTTTTTTCTTATGAGCATATAATGATCGGTTTTTGTAGACGTTATAAATATATGCGTTTAAGCTGCACGTCATTCCCTCCCCTCCTCCACCCGCCCACGATGCAGCTACATAGCTTTCGCAGAAAAAAAATAAGGAAAGCTGACCGGTTTTCAAAGATCTTTTTTTCGACTTAACGCGTGAGCCTGAATTTTAATCGTCATGCTTATATATGCAGTTATAGTTGTCCAAAAACCCGGGACAAGATGTTCACATCTACGTATATTATGATCCGAATGAACTACTTCAATCAAAAAAATGTTAGGATAAAACTGTATCCGTTATATTGTTGTTCCAATCATTTAAAACGCGCACGTGAGGAAGTTCATGGCACGTTTTATGGTGGACTGATTTTTGGACTAATTGTCACCGAATTTGACACCCGGATCTAAAGTTAGCGATCTCATAATGAAGAAATATACTTTTATTGGAACAATTTTTGAGAAGACAAATTTTCAGCCTTCCCAGTAGCTATGGGCTTTCCCTTTTTTATTGTTCGACCGAAACATGAATACTTTAAGGATTAGCACATGCATTTCAATGACAAAGAGCTATACTATATATGTTCTTTTTTATAAAACCGGATCTATACGCGGTCACGCAAAATTCTCTAATTAGGGCAGGTAAAATTTTTCGGAGTGAGACTATGATATTTTCTATTCCCCAAATCCCGTATATATGATCATAATATCCATGAAAAAAAAAACCCATAAACAAATCTCGAGAGGAGTTTCTATATTCCGAAGAATTTACAAAACCGGAAAATCGCTATCTCTCATAATGGTCTCAAACTTTTTATCTCTCAATAAAAAGTCAATTTGTGATGAAAGAACTTTTTAAAAATAACACCGGAATATTATATTATACGGATCGATTTTTCATAATGGAAAAATCAAGCTACTGAAGAGGTAATCTATCGCGATTCGCAATTGAGAGAAATATATCGAAATTGTATTATATATATGGTTCGAAAATTCGGGGACTGTTGGTAACAATGAAATTACAATTAATATAGAACACCTTATATAGGTATGTCTCCGTACATGATATGCAAGTATATTTCTTGTCCGGACTTCCCCGCACAAGCAGATGTCAATGTAATGATAAGTATATGTATATATACGTATACGTATGTATACAGATATGTTACGTATACAGCTTGTAGGATAAGGTCATAAAAATGTACCTATAGTACCACTAGCATACCATAGTCACATAGCTGATTCGTATCTAAATTCTGGTACTACATAATATACATATATGTTGTCTACCTGTAATACAAATTGTGGTTTTACGCCGAGTTTTGAAAGATCTCTTATTACTATATACATATATACCTTATGTATAACGCTGTCTGTTCTGTATATAATACATTTATTTTTGATTGTGACAACATTTGTAGGATTATTATAATCCAAATCCTATTATATATCCTTATGTATATATGTACAATCAATAGTTCAAAGAACTACGATTAGTTTTTGTCGTATTACATAGTAACGAATTAACGCGGATCAATATACATATACGTATAATATCGGGTTTATACGTCTATATTATAGTTTCTATATAAAGATTAACATATTTGACATGGTTTATCCGTCGAATGATGAACAGGATTACAGTTGGAACCTGTTTAATAATCTGCATCATGGACCGGAATTATACATATGTAAAATTACAATTCCTGTTTTATGAATTTTTTTCCGGTTTTTTTTTCCCCTCATTTTTCTCTTTTTTTTCCTCTTTGTGCAGACTGACCCACTCAATATCACAGAGAAATCTATTGCCGATTTATTATCGTTGCGACGATTATTGACGTTTTTTAAGTTTTTCGGTTGATTTACTTCTTTCTTGTTTTTTTTTTTTTTTTTTTTTCATTTTTACACTTTGTCGTATATATGTATAAGATCTGTGTATTGTTATCACTATATATTAACATCATCGCCATCAAGTTGTTTCAAGGATAAAAAAATCAAAAAAAAATAACTAATAATATCACAAGAATGAATAATATACCTTACTTAATAAAGTCGTCTTTTGCGTGTTACATACGTATGTATATATATATATACCTATACACCCGTGTAGGTACATGGTATATGGACATTTTATATGAATTTTTACGAAGTCTGTATAAGTTATAAATTTTCCTTGATACGTAATTTTTCTCGTACATATTCTTTGCAGAGACAATATTGCGACTTAAAAAAAGAAATACCTGTTATTCATATACCCATAATACAATATACATACTTATGTATATAACCTGATATTTGTACATTGTTGAAAATTAATTCGTAGAAAAATTATTCGTTATATACAGGAAATCCCCCGTATATATGCTAAATAGCAACCGAACCATTGTTCCAAATCGTTTACAACACATGCGGGTATTACTGTACACATGTATCTATACGTGTAATCTATTCTTGAGGGTATTGATTTGATTAGGTATTATAAATCTGTAGACACGTATAGCACGTTGATCGACGATCTGAACAAGAACTGTAAACAGAGTCGTGGGTAAGTATCGTCGTTTATGGTGTAAACAGATATATACACGGACATCGATCGAATATTATATACAGTGATATATACCGAATATCAGAGATATGTCAGGGTCTGATCGACTGTCGTAACGTGTTCGTGATTCGACGCTACCGCGGGCTGCTGCAGACGTAGTAGCGGTTCAAATTTCGAGAAAAAAAGAAAAAAGAATGAATTTTCTTCTATTCAATAATAATTGATATAAGTCGTGAAAGATCTTTACATATGCAAATAAGGAACGTACAGATGGTGCAGAGGGGACAAAACCCCGGGACATGTCCCCCCGCTTTAACTTCATACCGCGATCAAGACGGAGGGAACTACGCGGTCTTTTTCCTTCGTCCGCTATACAGCCTCATCAGTATTTCACGGGAGACTGGACCAAGTGCAGGATTCATATACATTTATATATGTACGTGAAGATATTAGTGCAGGTGAATCCTGGTCGTTTTAAGGTGTTGATATATTATAGGCGGAAATTATATAAGCGAAAAGTTTGTACGTCTGAATTAAGAAGTCGGAGAAATCAGGAGACTTGAGAGTGCAGGTGCAGGTTGCAATTTATTTTATATAGTGAGATCCGAGTTGTGCAGATCTTTCTATTATTTTTTTATTTTTTTTTATTATCATTCATATGCCGCGATGACCAGACCCCGAGACTACGCGAAAGTGATCAAGTGACTACGTTGATTCACAGCGGTGACACGTCCCAATAATTCAGGTACCCAAATTTACTCGCGAATTATATTTCGTATTACATATTGAAAAATTATCACTCGTGACCGATCAGTGAATCTCAGGGGTATATCTAAGCAGGTTTTTTTTTTTTTTTTTTTATAACTGGGATATTCCAATTTTTTAAAAATATTGATTAAAATCGCGTGAAATTAGCAACGAAGTGAAAATTCGTAGAATTTAATCAACGACGATTGATGATGAGAATAAAAAAAATTCTGTCCAACTGATCGTTGCGATAAACGATACTACGATGAATCCGCAATAATGAAATTTGCTAGAAACTGCAGATGAACTATAAATATTTGTATAAAAAATCTGCAACGTATTCGCGTTTTGAATTTATTAATTGATCATTTTCTTGGCTATGGTATATATATATTCACACCGAATAATTTTCTTTACGGAATTTATTCACGGGGATGCGATATAGCGCAGGTGGTTTACAATATTCTTATGGTCTGTCAGTGTACAATAGTTTAATGTTTTATAGTTAGTATGCTTCCCAACGATCTCAGTTGTTGGGACTCGGACGTGCGGTGCAGGCTGGATTTTATAATGTGTATAGGAATTGTGATATATGCGAATGTACAGGGTGATCGCTCAATTTTAATTCCAGAATTTCTTTTATCTTCTCTATGTTTTTTTATTTTGTTTTTTTAGAGGGGGAAAAGAAAGAGAGTATCGGATTTAAATAGCTGTAGAAATTATCTCAAAAAAAGTTCTCAAAAAAAGAGTGAAAAGATCGGAAATCAGGAAAAAATAAAAAATGAATTGTATAAGTAAAAACAAAAAAAAAAAAAAAAACGACGATTCAAATTATGCGGGCATTAAACCCGTTATAAAATGATGTCGTATAGTATCGACCCTGAAGCATGGTCACTGGTCGGTATTAATTTTCATTCTACGTATGAGATTAGTGTTTCCTAAAACGTTTCTTAGAATCTCTATATCCTGCAGTAGGTAGCTGTTGTCTATTCAAGGTCGTGAATTTCGCTTTCCCGTCATATTTGTGTATAAAAGAGCATATGAAAGTACATTGAAATTCAACATTCAACATTGAAATTCAATCATTTTTTTTTTTTTTTTTACCATAAACCTGCAGGGAAATGAAAACAATTTTTGCGAAGAAACTATGAAACATTAAAACTTTTCCCTCAAAATTTCGTAGAAATTTGTGGAAGTATAAATTTCTATCAGAATCTACTTTTGGTGAAAAAAAAAAATCCATGAAAATCGGGAAGTAGATGAAAAAAAAAACCATAAAAACTGTGACTATATAATAATGATTCACGATTGATGATTGCAGATTGAACAAAATTTCCTACAATGTTTGGAAAATATATGGCAATCACAGCTCTGGGATTGGTAGTCCAGCTTACCGGAATTGGATGGGGTCAAGTGCAATCACCGTGCTCCAATGTATTTCAATATGTCAGAAATGGGAGTACAGGAGATATCGAAGGATATATAGAAATACAGAGGGTCCCGATAGGCATTGCTGTTCATATCAAGATGAGCTTGAGTGTTGCTGTAGCTCTTCCTACGGTGAGATAATTATCAGAAAACGCAAGTTTTTCCATAACGTATATAAAGGTATATAGAGGGATATAACTTTGACGTTTTATCTATCGAAAAATAACAAATTTCGGCTTGTCGTAATATAAATTCAGGGTGGCAATTCAATTATCGAATTTACGTATGTAAATTTCCAGATCTTTTTGTAGCTGTTTTCATGAGAAAAATAGCAGATTTTTTTTTTTTTATCTGACTCGCCCTTTCATCTTTCGTATAGTACGTAATTTGTCTAGGTATGAAAGTATATTTGAAAAATCCTATATAAAGTTTTTGGGATTCTGTTGACTTCGAAATTAGAAAGAATTAAAAAAAAAAAAAGAACAAGAAAGCAAATGAACATTGAATTGAAATACAGTTGTCGAAATTCCTGATTTCTTAAGACTATAGCTCTATCTGATTTCTATTTAACGCTAATTGAAGATATTTTTAATTTTTATAGATTGCAATGATATTGATTGGCCATATTCTACCGATTTTTCAACATCTCTAAGAACTATCGAGTGTCCTGTGAATATTTGAACGTAATAATCCGAATGTACGTAAATAATTACAGATTGATTTTTTTTCTTCATGAAAACAGAACGACTGGGTTGAAAGTAAAAAAAAAAAAAAAAATCCTGAGAATTATTTTGCAAGATTGTTTGAAAAACTAAAATCGAACTATTTCCGTTTTTTTTTTTTTTGTTTTTTTTCTTCGATTTCTCGGAAGTGCAGCCACCCTGCAATTACTTACACATACAAATAATCACGAATGAATTTTTTTTTTTTTTAATCTTCTAATCTTTGAGTAGCTATAATAAGTTTGTCAGATAATTATAAACAAGTAGATAGAATTTAATGATATACTAATTAAACTCGATTTTATTTTCGCAGAAGTATGTAGGTAAGCTGGAATTAGCTGTGCCAAGAGAGCGAGCGATTGAGGCAATACTACAAGGCAGGCCCTTGAATTATCGTGTACGATTTCCACTTCAAAATCCAGTGCCACTTGTTACAAGGATAGTATTCAATAAGGAAGAATACTGCTCTGGTAGACGGGGTAGATACATAAAATTTGACTCGATGGTTAATCATTTCCAACGTCTTTTTACATGCAGGGAACCAAATCTATCTCGTATTACTCTCTCTTTCAGCGATCGGACCAATCGTCACATCGATAACACTGGAACATACTCTGTATCCACCGGGTGTTGTCCCTCAAGTGTCGAATCCGTCGATCGGAGTTCAAACTCCTTCCCCGTATCCGGATCTGAATCCAAGTCCAATTCCTCCGTTGACAAACGTGACTCGGGGACCATCGCCAGAGCAGAATACAGTATCGGCACAAACGACAGAATTCGATTGGAACCTGGTGCCAATTCCGCCCGCATCTTCGGTTCAGGTGCCGAGTAAAAGCTCGGAACCGGAAACAGGTCCTCCTTTAAAGCCAACCCTGAACGATTCACCGCCAAAAGATTCGATAGACTTCGGAAACTGCGGTCGACCCAAAAAGAGCGACATCAATTTACTCATATCAAAAGGAGACAGAACACAACCTGGAGACTGGCCATGGTTAGTGGCGATTTTCGTGTCGAGGATTAAACTGGAGTTTCAATGTGCCGGAAGTCTTCTCACTAATAGACATGTACTTACTGGTAAGTTGGAGCAATTTGATTTTTCCCTGGTCTATCATGATGACGAAAGTATATTTTGTGTTCATTCACAGCTGCTCATTGCTTGAAAACCAGCGGAAACCAAGAGCTACCAGCAAGTACATTACTCGCAGTTGTCGGACGGTACAAGCTCAGAGGTTGGACTGAAAAAGGGTCTGTACCATTCGAAGTATTAGAGTTCAAAGTACATGCCGAATACGGGAGGGTCGGAGCTGGTTTTGACTACGATCTTGCCGTCATAACGTTGATGGAGACAGTCACGTTTGGAAAATTGATTATGCCAATATGTTTGTGGTCAGGACCTTCTGACATCGAGAGCGTCGTTGGTAAGACTGGATTTGTTCTCGGATGGGGTAGAGACGAACAGGGAAATCCCGTCACAGAAGAACCTAGGATCGCCAAAGTGCCAATTGTATCGCAGGTAGGTGCAATCATCATTTTTTTTCTAAGACATATGAAGTCTTTTTTCGATTGATAATGATCATGCTCGGTAACTTGATGACCAACTAATGGTATATTTTGCGTTCTGTAGGAAGTTTGTTTGCGAAGTAATGCAGACTTTGTCGAGATTACGTCGAATCGAACATTTTGTGGAGGGTCAAGAGACGGTAGTGGGCCTTGCAACGGCGACAGCGGTGGCGGTCTCGTCATGTGGGATCCACAAAATCGGCGATACCATCTACGAGGAGTGGTATCACTGTCGTTGCTGGATCGTGTAACGGGGGCATGTGATTTATCGCAATACGTCGTATACACAGATGTCGCGAAATATTTGCCCTGGCTACAGGAACAAATACGAAGTTAAAAAGATTCTTTAGATTAGATATTATATGCAAATTACTAAAGACGCTGAATGCTATCGATTTTCAAATTCTTTTACATAATGAGAAATAGTATTTATTCAATCGAGTGATATCGTGCGTCCAAGAAGAATTGGAAGATGGAACACAATACACAAACTCATATATAAAAACTAGCTAATATCGATAGTCTGTAACAATATAATATAAGACATAGATTACACCTTTTACCTCTAAGTCTGTCATTGTCTTCCTCAATTTTGCCAACGTATATATATTTTTTTTGTAAATATGAACAACCAACTGTGACTAATTACTATGTGATTTTCAATGTGTGCAGGGCTTTGTACCGATTAAAACAGTATTCAATTGTATCCGTACCCCTTAATTTTTCGATTATATATATATATATTTCAATTAAGGAAATCGATACTCTATTTTTACTCTTAGAATAGTCGAACGTCTCAAGACGTAGATACATATCTGTAATCATCGGGCGCTAAAGGACCCAATGTCAATTAATAACAAGATTCAAATAACAACAATACTTCTTGGACTTAATTAGTTCGTTAAGTCAAGTCCGAAAAATTTTTATCGATGTTGGATTCTTTGGTACCGAACCACATATGATCGTATATTTCTTTAAATATATTAATTTCCCGTTAAACGTATACGTTTTGTTCTTTTTCTACTAATAAAACAACGTTACTTGTTCCATAAAGCGAAGAATAATCGTCACATTTGTTCGTATAAATTGCTTTCATCGTACACCGAATCTCGGAGTAAGTTTCTGATCAACTATCGACGATTTAAAGTGATTCGATCGCACGGACTGCGGATATAACGCTTACAATTTCAACAAACTTTTATTTATAATCATTATTAATGAGTCGTAATATATCTCCAAACATGCAAATGAGGAACGTGGTGTAGAGGGGACAAATCCGCGACATGTCCCCCCGCTCTATTTTTTTGCCGAAGACAGAGGAAACTATGCGGACTTTTTCATTAAGCCAGTATACAGTTTGGGCAATATTTTACCGGAGACTGGACCAAGTGCCGGGTTCGTATATGTACGTGAAATTAGTGATGAATCTTGATCGTTTTAAGGTGTAAATAGATAGACGGGAATTACACAAGCGAAAAGTTTATACAGACTAAGAAATCGAAGGAATCTAGGAGACAAGTGGTCGCAATTTATTTTATAGTGAGATGCGAGTTGCGCAGATATTTCAATTTTATTATAATTCATATTCGATGACTAGACCGCGGGACTACGCGAAAGTGATAAGGTAATCACGTCGATTCTCGGTGACACGTCGCATTGCCAGGTACCAAAATATATTTTCGAATTATTTACGCTATATATTGATGAAAACAAGAATCTATCGTTTCATACCGCAGGATTCTTCGCGATGCGGTTGTCTGCTATTAGGAGACGATCATTTTTCAAATTCCTATATGATACTTATACTATGTAGTATTTCTTCTAACTTGGCACTTAGACTGATTTTTTTCTTGTGTCTCATCCCTGATTAGTGAACGTCATAGTAGGTCGTCCAAACAGGTTTTCTAAGAAATCTGCATCGTGGTTGCATCTTAGAATAAATAATTGATCATTATCTTGGCTATAGTATTGATGCTGAATAATTTTTTACGGAGGTGCAATAAATCGCGTACGTTCGCGAACAAGTTTGCAATATTCTCATGGTCTGTGCAGGATGTATGATCAGTGATCGGTAATAATTCTAATTCTACGTATAAGATCGGTCCCTTAAAACGTTTCATCGAATCTTTACCCGGTAACTGACGTCTGTGGATATCGCGTGACGAATGCTGTATATAACGACGTACGTATGTACATATTTGTACACCTTTTTTTTGCCATTGGTAAATCCATGAAGTAATAAATTTTTTTGTTCAGTACTGTAGTATTCATCCAAATAAGCACATAAAATTATGTTCAAAAACATAATTTTATGTGCTTAAGTACAATCGCTGTAATTCGTACCACTGCAGTCCCTAGTTAACAGCAACAAAAGTATCGTAAAAATAATTACCATTCGGGGTGCAGGGGTCGCTCTATAATAATCCGCGAATTTATTTCTCATCGGGTAAGATCGTAAGTAATATATCGGCAGATATACGACCTTTGGCTGTTAATTTATCATCTTGGGATTTTTAATTATACGTGTGTTTGATTATTCACCAATGAACGCGAAAGCCACTGTACAAAGAATTCTGCGACCTTTTGCGATTTAAATTCGGGCGTTCAGGGCTAATTACGACCTGCCGGCCTTGATCACGGGATATAAAATAATTCTATGTAAAAAAAAGAAGTGAATCTTTACTACGAGCACGTTGTGTGCAGCAGGTATAGTGTCAAAAATAATTCTATGAATTTTTATGGGATTAGAAACTTTTGGTAGTTTGTCATGAGGAATTGTATCTTCTTTTGTAGTTTGTAGTTTGATCGAAAAACACGACGAATCTTTCTGAATAACTGCGAAAGTCCACAATTTTTCTTATAAGAAAAAAAAACTACGAAAATTTTTAAAATTTTCTAGAAAACTATGAAATATTCCAGTTTTCTTAAAAATTCGTAGATATTGGTAGGAATAGGAACATCTACCGGAGTAAGCTTTTCGAAACTAGCTTCGTGTATAAAAATCCGAGAAAACCGAAGTAGATGACAAAAGAAACAAACAAAATATAATGCAGTTAATTTTGCACTTTGCCTATATAAATGTGCATTTCTATCCGCGTCTATTCGGACTTTTTAGCAGGAAGATTGAACGATTATACGTTTATTTAGACGATCTTTAAACCAATCGATTATCGTATAAAAACTGTGACTATACGATAATCACGATTGATCATTGCGTACGCAGAATTATTTCAGGATGTTCGGAAAATATCTGGCAATCAGAGTTTTGGCCCTGTTAATCCAGCTTATCGGAATCGGATGGGGTCAAATGCAATCTCCGTGCCCGAATGTGTTTCAATATGTTAGATACGAGAATACCGGAGAAATTGAGGGATACATGGAAATACCTAGGGTCCCACTAGGCGTAGCTGTTCTTATCAGGATGAGCTTGAGTGTTGCTGCAACTCTTCCTACGGTGAGATAATCAGATTACAATTTTTTTTCCATAACGTAAGAAGGATATAACGTAAGAAGGATGTAACGTTTTTGGGATTTTGTTGACTTCGCAACTAAAAAAAAAAAAAATCTGAACGTAATTTTTATGGAAACAGAAAGTTTTTGAAACTTTTGAAAGATATTTTCATGAGAACAGAACAGCCACGAAGGATTTATCGAGAACGTTGAAAACAAAAAAAATTAATAAATCGGACTTTTCCCGGTTTATCAAATTCGATTTCATTTTTGCAGCGGTATGTAGGAAAGCTGGAATTAGCTGAGTCAAAGGAGCGGGCGGTTGAGAGATTACGACAAGGTTGGCCGTTGACTTATCGTGTCCGTTTTCCGGTTCAACGTCCAGTCCCGCTTGTTACAAGGATCGAAGTCAATAACGAGGAATACTGCTCTGGGAGACGGGGTAGATACAGTATACCTATATACTGGTCAAAAACTTTTGCCAAGCCTAATTAGTCAAATTTAGAGAATTTTCGAAATTTGATAGCGTCGTTGTAAATAGTTTCAGAGTCATAAGACACTGTATGATTTTTTACATGAATACGGTATACTTTACATGAGTTTTACTCAATGGTGAATTATTTTTAACGCCCTTCAAGCATAGGAATGAAATCTATCTCGCATACTCTTTTTTCAGCAACCGGACCATACGTCACAGCAATAACACTGGAACATACTCTGTCCCCCCCTGGGGGTGGCTCTCAATTGTCGAATCCGTCAATCGAAAGTCAAACTCCTTCATTTTATTCGAATCAAAGTCCAATTTCTTCCTCACAACCGATTCAAACAGGATTAATTTATTTGATTCAGAGTCCAAATCCTCCCTCACAACCAGTTCAAACAGAATCATTTCATTTGAATCAAAGTCCGAGTCATTTCTCACAACCCAGTCAAACTCCTTCAGTTCATTCGAATCAAAGTCCAATTTCTTACTCACAACCAAGTCAAACTTCATCGTTTTATACGGATCAAAGAACAAATCCTTACTCGCAACCGGGTGAGACACAATCGTTTTATTCAAATCAAAGTCCAAATCCTTACTCACAACCAATTCAAACAGAATCATTTCATCCGAATCAAAATCCAAATCCTTATTCCCAACCAAGTCAAACTCCATCATTTTATCCAAATCAAAGTCCAAATACTTACTCAGAACCAATTCAAACAGAATCATTTCATCCGAATCAAAATCCAAATCCTTATTCCCAACCAAGTCAAACTCCATCATTTTATCCAAATCAAAGTCCAAATACTTACTCAGAACCAATTCAAACAGAATCATTTTATTCGAATCAAAGTCCAATTTCTTCCGCACAACCAGTTCAAACCCCATCATTTCATTCAAAACCAAGACCAATTCCTTCCTCACAGCCAATTCCAAAACCAGCATTGCAATCAAAACCAAGACCGATTTCGAAACCATCATCGCATTCAAAACCGAGACCAATTTCTTCCTCACAATCGATTCGAAGACCATCATCAAGCGTGACGAACAGACCATCCCCAGCACAGAGTATAGTACCAGTACAAACGACAGAATTCAATTGGAACCTAGTGCCAAGACCGAACTCATCTTTGGTCCAGGTACCGAATCAAAGCTCAGTGTCGGTAGCAGGACCTCCTTCAAAGCCAATCGCAAACGATACACCACCACGAGACTTGCCAGAGTTCGAAAATTGCGGTCGACCCGAAAAGACCGGCATCAGTTATCTGATATCAAAAGGAGACAGAACGCAGCCTGGAGACTGGCCATGGTTAGTTGCGATTTTCGTATCAAGGCTTAAACTGGAGTTTCAATGTGCCGGAAATCTTCTCACTGATAGACATGTACTTACTGGTAAGTTCAAGGCGATGAATTATGAGAACGAGATTATGTATGAAACATTGATTTTGGTCGATGAGGAAAGAACGAATCCACATTAGCCAAATGTTGTTGCAATGTTACATTTATTCATAAACTTTCATGTTTTGAAGTTTTCAATAAGAAATGTGCAATTTACTGTTGACGTTTCGTCTCTGATATAGATAAAATTGATGCAAGATATAACAATGGGTCAATTTAGATTCAGAATGAAATTAGATTCCAGTAATAACGTAAACTACTTGCTCCCTTTATAATGACGATGGTATATAGACTACAGAAAAACTGTTTTTCTGGTCTATCATGATGCCGAAAGTATATTATGTATTTATGTACAGCTGCTCATTGCTTAAAAAGTAGCGGACACGAAGAGCTACCGGCGAGTACATTACTCGCAGTCGTCGGACGGTATAAACTCAGGGGTTGGACTGAAAAAGGGTCCGTGACATTGGAGGTATCAGAATTCGTAGTACATTCCGAATACGGGAAAGTTAAAACTGGTTTCGACTGCGATATTGCTGTCATGACGTTGGCGGAAACTGTCACGTTTGGAAAATTGATTATGCCAATATGTTTGTGGTCAGGACCTTCCGATACTGAGAGCGTCGTTGGTAAGACTGGATTTGTTCTTGGCTGGGGTAGAGATGAACTGGGCAATCGAGTAACAGCAGAACCTAGGATCGCCAACGTGCCAATTGTATCACAGGTAGACAATCATAATTTCTTTCTAAAGCATTCATATATTGCAATTAAGGAGATTATATTCAGATGATGAATACAATAAATCCTTTTTCTATCGAGTGAATAGTATCACTATTTTATAAAGTCTTTTCTAGACGTGATCAGGGGGAGATTATATATAAGTATGTATGTAATGCTTCCTGGATAAAATTTAAATTTACATTCGAATGAAGATGTACAACTTCGGAGTTACAACGAATATTAATAATAGTATTGTGGTTTCTGTTTGAAGGAAGTTTGTTTGCGAAGTAATTCAGACTTTGTGGAGGTTACATCGAATCGAACATTTTGTGGAGGGTCAAGAGATGGGAGTGGACCTTGCAACGGCGATAGCGGTAGTGGCCTTTTCATGTACGATCGACAAAATCGGCGATACCATCTACGCGGACTTGTATCATTGTCGTTGCTAGATCGTGAAACAGGGGCATGCGATCTAGCGCAATTTATTGTATTCACAGATGTCGCGAAATATTTGCCCTGGATAAAGCAGCAAATACGAAGTTCAAAGATTCGTTAGCTAAGATATTATGCTAATTACTGCACACGGTTGCTGTCGATTTTCAAACTCTGTTGGATAATAAGAAATCGTATATTTATTGCACTGAGTGGTTTGCATCTACGAAGAAAGAAGATAGAACACAATACATAAACTTATATGTATAAAAACTAGCTAATATCGATAGTGTGTAACAATATAATATAGGACATAAATTACACCTTCACTTCTAAATCTGTCCTCAATGTCTTCCTCAATTTTGGAAATCGATACTCTATTTTTACTCTTAGAATAGTCGAACGTCTCAAGACGTAGATACATATCTGTAATCATCGGGCGCTAAAGGACCCAATGTCAATTAATAACAAGATTCAAATAACAACAATACTTCTTGGACTTAATTAGTTCGTTAAGTCAAGTCCGAAAAATTTTTATCGATGTTGGATTCTTTGGTACCGAACCACATATGATCGTATATTTCTTTAAATATATTAATTTCCCGTTAAACGTATACGTTTTGTTCTTTTTCTACTAATAAAACAACGTTACTTGTTCCATAAAGCGAAGAATAATCGTCACATTTGTTCGTATAAATTGCTTTCATCGTACACCGAATCTCGGAGTAAGTTTCTGATCAACTATCGACGATTTAAAGTGATTCGATCGCACGGACTGCGGATATAACGCTTACAATTTCAACAAACTTTTATTTATAATCATTATTAATGAGTCGTAATATATCTCCAAACATGCAAATGAGGAACGTGGTGTAGAGGGGACAAATCCGCGACATGTCCCCCCGCTCTATTTTTTTGCCGAAGACAGAGGAAACTATGCGGACTTTTTCATTAAGCCAGTATACAGTTTGGGCAATATTTTACCGGAGACTGGACCAAGTGCCGGGTTCGTATATGTACGTGAAATTAGTGATGAATCTTGATCGTTTTAAGGTGTAAATAGATAGACGGGAATTACACAAGCGAAAAGTTTATACAGACTAAGAAATCGAAGGAATCTAGGAGACAAGTGGTCGCAATTTATTTTATAGTGAGATGCGAGTTGCGCAGATATTTCAATTTTATTATAATTCATATTCGATGACTAGACCGCGGGACTACGCGAAAGTGATAAGGTAATCACGTCGATTCTCGGTGACACGTCGCATTGCCAGGTACCAAAATATATTTTCGAATTATTTACGCTATATATTGATGAAAACAAGAATCTATCGTTTCATACCGCAGGATTCTTCGCGATGCGGTTGTCTGCTATTAGGAGACGATCATTTTTCAAATTCCTATATGATACTTATACTATGTAGTATTTCTTCTAACTTGGCACTTAGACTGATTTTTTTCTTGTGTCTCATCCCTGATTAGTGAACGTCATAGTAGGTCGTCCAAACAGGTTTTCTAAGAAATCTGCATCGTGGTTGCATCTTAGAATAAATAATTGATCATTATCTTGGCTATAGTATTGATGCTGAATAATTTTTTACGGAGGTGCAATAAATCGCGTACGTTCGCGAACAAGTTTGCAATATTCTCATGGTCTGTGCAGGATGTATGATCAGTGATCGGTAATAATTCTAATTCTACGTATAAGATCGGTCCCTTAAAACGTTTCATCGAATCTTTACCCGGTAACTGACGTCTGTGGATATCGCGTGACGAATGCTGTATATAACGACGTACGTATGTACATATTTGTACACCTTTTTTTTGCCATTGGTAAATCCATGAAGTAATAAATTTTTTTGTTCAGTACTGTAGTATTCATCCAAATAAGCACATAAAATTATGTTCAAAAACATAATTTTATGTGCTTAAGTACAATCGCTGTAATTCGTACCACTGCAGTCCCTAGTTAACAGCAACAAAAGTATCGTAAAAATAATTACCATTCGGGGTGCAGGGGTCGCTCTATAATAATCCGCGAATTTATTTCTCATCGGGTAAGATCGTAAGTAATATATCGGCAGATATACGACCTTTGGCTGTTAATTTATCATCTTGGGATTTTTAATTATACGTGTGTTTGATTATTCACCAATGAACGCGAAAGCCACTGTACAAAGAATTCTGCGACCTTTTGCGATTTAAATTCGGGCGTTCAGGGCTAATTACGACCTGCCGGCCTTGATCACGGGATATAAAATAATTCTATGTAAAAAAAAGAAGTGAATCTTTACTACGAGCACGTTGTGTGCAGCAGGTATAGTGTCAAAAATAATTCTATGAATTTTTATGGGATTAGAAACTTTTGGTAGTTTGTCATGAGGAATTGTATCTTCTTTTGTAGTTTGTAGTTTGATCGAAAAACACGACGAATCTTTCTGAATAACTGCGAAAGTCCACAATTTTTCTTATAAGAAAAAAAAACTACGAAAATTTTTAAAATTTTCTAGAAAACTATGAAATATTCCAGTTTTCTTAAAAATTCGTAGATATTGGTAGGAATAGGAACATCTACCGGAGTAAGCTTTTCGAAACTAGCTTCGTGTATAAAAATCCGAGAAAACCGAAGTAGATGACAAAAGAAACAAACAAAATATAATGCAGTTAATTTTGCACTTTGCCTATATAAATGTGCATTTCTATCCGCGTCTATTCGGACTTTTTAGCAGGAAGATTGAACGATTATACGTTTATTTAGACGATCTTTAAACCAATCGATTATCGTATAAAAACTGTGACTATACGATAATCACGATTGATCATTGCGTACGCAGAATTATTTCAGGATGTTCGGAAAATATCTGGCAATCAGAGTTTTGGCCCTGTTAATCCAGCTTATCGGAATCGGATGGGGTCAAATGCAATCTCCGTGCCCGAATGTGTTTCAATATGTTAGATACGAGAATACCGGAGAAATTGAGGGATACATGGAAATACCTAGGGTCCCACTAGGCGTAGCTGTTCTTATCAGGATGAGCTTGAGTGTTGCTGCAACTCTTCCTACGGTGAGATAATCAGATTACAATTTTTTTTCCATAACGTAAGAAGGATATAACGTAAGAAGGATGTAACGTTTTTGGGATTTTGTTGACTTCGCAACTAAAAAAAAAAAAAATCTGAACGTAATTTTTATGGAAACAGAAAGTTTTTGAAACTTTTGAAAGATATTTTCATGAGAACAGAACAGCCACGAAGGATTTATCGAGAACGTTGAAAACAAAAAAAATTAATAAATCGGACTTTTCCCGGTTTATCAAATTCGATTTCATTTTTGCAGCGGTATGTAGGAAAGCTGGAATTAGCTGAGTCAAAGGAGCGGGCGGTTGAGAGATTACGACAAGGTTGGCCGTTGACTTATCGTGTCCGTTTTCCGGTTCAACGTCCAGTCCCGCTTGTTACAAGGATCGAAGTCAATAACGAGGAATACTGCTCTGGGAGACGGGGTAGATACAGTATACCTATATACTGGTCAAAAACTTTTGCCAAGCCTAATTAGTCAAATTTAGAGAATTTTCGAAATTTGATAGCGTCGTTGTAAATAGTTTCAGAGTCATAAGACACTGTATGATTTTTTACATGAATACGGTATACTTTACATGAGTTTTACTCAATGGTGAATTATTTTTAACGCCCTTCAAGCATAGGAATGAAATCTATCTCGCATACTCTTTTTTCAGCAACCGGACCATACGTCACAGCAATAACACTGGAACATACTCTGTCCCCCCCTGGGGGTGGCTCTCAATTGTCGAATCCGTCAATCGAAAGTCAAACTCCTTCATTTTATTCGAATCAAAGTCCAATTTCTTCCTCACAACCGATTCAAACAGGATTAATTTATTTGATTCAGAGTCCAAATCCTCCCTCACAACCAGTTCAAACAGAATCATTTCATTTGAATCAAAGTCCGAGTCATTTCTCACAACCCAGTCAAACTCCTTCAGTTCATTCGAATCAAAGTCCAATTTCTTACTCACAACCAAGTCAAACTTCATCGTTTTATACGGATCAAAGAACAAATCCTTACTCGCAACCGGGTGAGACACAATCGTTTTATTCAAATCAAAGTCCAAATCCTTACTCACAACCAATTCAAACAGAATCATTTCATCCGAATCAAAATCCAAATCCTTATTCCCAACCAAGTCAAACTCCATCATTTTATCCAAATCAAAGTCCAAATACTTACTCAGAACCAATTCAAACAGAATCATTTCATCCGAATCAAAATCCAAATCCTTATTCCCAACCAAGTCAAACTCCATCATTTTATCCAAATCAAAGTCCAAATACTTACTCAGAACCAATTCAAACAGAATCATTTTATTCGAATCAAAGTCCAATTTCTTCCGCACAACCAGTTCAAACCCCATCATTTCATTCAAAACCAAGACCAATTCCTTCCTCACAGCCAATTCCAAAACCAGCATTGCAATCAAAACCAAGACCGATTTCGAAACCATCATCGCATTCAAAACCGAGACCAATTTCTTCCTCACAATCGATTCGAAGACCATCATCAAGCGTGACGAACAGACCATCCCCAGCACAGAGTATAGTACCAGTACAAACGACAGAATTCAATTGGAACCTAGTGCCAAGACCGAACTCATCTTTGGTCCAGGTACCGAATCAAAGCTCAGTGTCGGTAGCAGGACCTCCTTCAAAGCCAATCGCAAACGATACACCACCACGAGACTTGCCAGAGTTCGAAAATTGCGGTCGACCCGAAAAGACCGGCATCAGTTATCTGATATCAAAAGGAGACAGAACGCAGCCTGGAGACTGGCCATGGTTAGTTGCGATTTTCGTATCAAGGCTTAAACTGGAGTTTCAATGTGCCGGAAATCTTCTCACTGATAGACATGTACTTACTGGTAAGTTCAAGGCGATGAATTATGAGAACGAGATTATGTATGAAACATTGATTTTGGTCGATGAGGAAAGAACGAATCCACATTAGCCAAATGTTGTTGCAATGTTACATTTATTCATAAACTTTCATGTTTTGAAGTTTTCAATAAGAAATGTGCAATTTACTGTTGACGTTTCGTCTCTGATATAGATAAAATTGATGCAAGATATAACAATGGGTCAATTTAGATTCAGAATGAAATTAGATTCCAGTAATAACGTAAACTACTTGCTCCCTTTATAATGACGATGGTATATAGACTACAGAAAAACTGTTTTTCTGGTCTATCATGATGCCGAAAGTATATTATGTATTTATGTACAGCTGCTCATTGCTTAAAAAGTAGCGGACACGAAGAGCTACCGGCGAGTACATTACTCGCAGTCGTCGGACGGTATAAACTCAGGGGTTGGACTGAAAAAGGGTCCGTGACATTGGAGGTATCAGAATTCGTAGTACATTCCGAATACGGGAAAGTTAAAACTGGTTTCGACTGCGATATTGCTGTCATGACGTTGGCGGAAACTGTCACGTTTGGAAAATTGATTATGCCAATATGTTTGTGGTCAGGACCTTCCGATACTGAGAGCGTCGTTGGTAAGACTGGATTTGTTCTTGGCTGGGGTAGAGATGAACTGGGCAATCGAGTAACAGCAGAACCTAGGATCGCCAACGTGCCAATTGTATCACAGGTAGACAATCATAATTTCTTTCTAAAGCATTCATATATTGCAATTAAGGAGATTATATTCAGATGATGAATACAATAAATCCTTTTTCTATCGAGTGAATAGTATCACTATTTTATAAAGTCTTTTCTAGACGTGATCAGGGGGAGATTATATATAAGTATGTATGTAATGCTTCCTGGATAAAATTTAAATTTACATTCGAATGAAGATGTACAACTTCGGAGTTACAACGAATATTAATAATAGTATTGTGGTTTCTGTTTGAAGGAAGTTTGTTTGCGAAGTAATTCAGACTTTGTGGAGGTTACATCGAATCGAACATTTTGTGGAGGGTCAAGAGATGGGAGTGGACCTTGCAACGGCGATAGCGGTAGTGGCCTTTTCATGTACGATCGACAAAATCGGCGATACCATCTACGCGGACTTGTATCATTGTCGTTGCTAGATCGTGAAACAGGGGCATGCGATCTAGCGCAATTTATTGTATTCACAGATGTCGCGAAATATTTGCCCTGGATAAAGCAGCAAATACGAAGTTCAAAGATTCGTTAGCTAAGATATTATGCTAATTACTGCACACGGTTGCTGTCGATTTTCAAACTCTGTTGGATAATAAGAAATCGTATATTTATTGCACTGAGTGGTTTGCATCTACGAAGAAAGAAGATAGAACACAATACATAAACTTATATGTATAAAAACTAGCTAATATCGATAGTGTGTAACAATATAATATAGGACATAAATTACACCTTCACTTCTAAATCTGTCCTCAATGTCTTCCTCAATTTTGGAAATCGATACTCTATTTTTACTCTTAGAATAGTCGAACGTCTCAAGACGTAGATACATATCTGTAATCATCGGGCGCTAAAGGACCCAATGTCAATTAATAACAAGATTCAAATAACAACAATACTTCTTGGACTTAATTAGTTCGTTAAGTCAAGTCCGAAAAATTTTTATCGATGTTGGATTCTTTGGTACCGAACCACATATGATCGTATATTTCTTTAAATATATTAATTTCCCGTTAAACGTATACGTTTTGTTCTTTTTCTACTAATAAAACAACGTTACTTGTTCCATAAAGCGAAGAATAATCGTCACATTTGTTCGTATAAATTGCTTTCATCGTACACCGAATCTCGGAGTAAGTTTCTGATCAACTATCGACGATTTAAAGTGATTCGATCGCACGGACTGCGGATATAACGCTTACAATTTCAACAAACTTTTATTTATAATCATTATTAATGAGTCGTAATATATCTCCAAACATGCAAATGAGGAACGTGGTGTAGAGGGGACAAATCCGCGACATGTCCCCCCGCTCTATTTTTTTGCCGAAGACAGAGGAAACTATGCGGACTTTTTCATTAAGCCAGTATACAGTTTGGGCAATATTTTACCGGAGACTGGACCAAGTGCCGGGTTCGTATATGTACGTGAAATTAGTGATGAATCTTGATCGTTTTAAGGTGTAAATAGATAGACGGGAATTACACAAGCGAAAAGTTTATACAGACTAAGAAATCGAAGGAATCTAGGAGACAAGTGGTCGCAATTTATTTTATAGTGAGATGCGAGTTGCGCAGATATTTCAATTTTATTATAATTCATATTCGATGACTAGACTGCGGGACTACGCGAAAGTGATAAGGTAATCACGTCGATTCTCGGTGACACGTCGCATTGCCAGGTACCAAAATATATTTTCGAATTATTTACGCTATATATTGATGAAAACAAATATCTATCGTTTCATACCGCAGGATTCTTCGCGATGCGGTTATCTGCTATTACGAGACGATCATTTTTCAAATATCTATATGATACTTATATACTGTGTATAATATTTCTTCGAAGTTGGCATTTAGACTGGAATTTGTTTTCTTGCGACCCATCCCTGATCAACGGACGTCATAGGAAGATGCCCAAACAGGTTTCCTAGGCTGAAATATTCTAACTTATTAAAAATATTTATTCAAATCGAATAAAACCGACAAGGAATTAGTGAACATTAGTGAAATTATAACGAGATTATATGGATACATCAGATCATAAAAAAAAAAAAAAAAAAATATTCAATATCTTGAAATATTTTTTGGGATTCTACGGACTTTGCCTATTATCATATCTTCAATCAAAGTAGAGAAAAAATAGCATAATGGCAACTATGCAGATAATTCTGCACTGTACCTATAAATGTGCATTTCTATCCGCGTCTTTTGGACTTTTTAACAGGAAAATTAAACGATTATACGTTGATTTAGACAATATTTAAACTATTCGATTATCGTATAAAAACTGTGACCATGATAATCACGATTGATCGTTGCGTACGCAGAATTATTTCAGGATGTTAGGAAAATATCTGGCAGTCAGAGTTTTGGTCCTGTTAATCCAGCTTATCGGAATCGGATGGGGTCAAACGCAATTTCCGTGCTCTGATGTGGTTGAACATGTTAAGTATGAGGATACCGGAGAAATTGAGGGATATGTAGAAATACCCAGGGTCCCAATAGGCGTGACTATTCATATCAAGATGAGCTTGAGTGTTGCTGCAATGCTTCCTACGGTGAGATAATCAGATCACAATTCGTTCCATAACGTAAGGGGGATATAACTTTGATATTTTATCTTCCAAAAAATAACACATTCCGTTTTGTCGTAATAGGAATTTAGGGTTTTGAGATTAGGTTCACTTCGAGATTAAAAATACAAAACCGGAATGAACATTAAATTGAAATTGGTCGATCAAGTTCTCGAGTTCTTCAAACTCTCTGATGAACTTTCATACGAACTGCAATTTCTTGCAATCTGCGAGTAGCTACGTTTGTCAGATAATTTATAAACCAGTAGATAATTGTTAATGATACCGATTACTGCTCGACTATATGATCGAACTCGATGATATCTTCGCAGAGATATGTAGGCAAACTGGAATTAGCTGAATCAAAAGAGCGGGCGGTCGAGGGAATACGACGAGGCTGGCCGTTGACTTATCGTGTGCGTTTTCCAATTCAACGTCCACTGCCAGTTGTTACAAGGATCGAGTTGAATGACGAGGAATACTGCTCCGAGAGACAGGGTAGATACATAAATTTCACTTAATGGTGAATCATTTTCAACGTCATTTAAACATGGGAATGAAATCTATCTCGCATACTCTTTTTTCAGCAACCGGACGATTCGTCACAACGATAACACTGGAACATACTCTGTTCCCCCCTGGGGGTGGCTCTCAATTGTCGAATCCGTCAATCGAAAGTCAAACTCCTTCATATTATTCGAATCAAAGTCCAATTTCTTCCTCACAACCGATTCAAACAGAATCATTTTATTTGATTCAGATCCCAAATCCTCCCCCACAACCAGTTCAAACAGAATCATTTCATTTGAATCAAAGTCCAAGTCATTCCTCCCGACCCAGTCAAACTCCTTCAGTTTATTCGATTCGAAATCCAAATCCTCCCCCACAGCCGGCTGAAATAGAATCATTTCATTCGAATGAAAGTCCAAGTCCTTCCTCACAGCCAATTCCAAAACCAGCATTGCAATCAAAACCAAGACCGATTTCGAAACCATCATCGCATTCAAAACCGAGACCAATTTCTTCCTCACAATCGATTCGAAGACCATCATCAAGCGTGACGAACAGACCATCCCCAGCACCAAATCAAAGCTCAGTATCGGCAGCAGGACCTCCTTCAAAGCCAATCGCAAACGATACACCACCACGAGACTTGCCAGAGTTCGAAAATTGCGGTCGACCCGAAAAGACCGGCATCAGTTATCTGATATCAAAAGGAGACAGAACGCAGCCTGGAGACTGGCCATGGTTAGTTGCGATTTTTGTATCAAGACTTAAACTGGAGTTTCAATGTGCCGGAAATCTTCTCACTGATAGACATGTACTTACTGGTAAGTTCAAAGCGATGAATTATGAGAACAAGATTATGGTATGAAACATTGATTTTGGTCGATGAGGAAATAACGAATCCACATTAGCCAAATGTTGATGCAATGTTAAATTTATTCATAAACCTTTAGGTATATCGAAACATTAAGTATTCGTTTCTTTATTTGAACTTAAAATTATCATTTTTACATTTTAATAGATTATCGTTCGAATAACTTTACCTATATTTAATTAATAATATTTTTTTTTTCCTCTTATAAAAATAACTGTGGCATTTAGTTTATTTATTTATTCATTTTTTCAAGTTTTCGATAAGAATTATGCATATTGTTATTGACTTTTAGTCTCTGAAATGGTTACCTTCGACGTAAGATAAATTTGACGAAAGATATAACAATGGTTCAATTTAGATTCAGAATGAAATTAGATTCCAGTAATTACGTAAACTACTTGCTCCCTTTATAATGACGATAGTATATAGACTATAGAAAAACTGTTTTTCTGGTCTATCATGATGACGAAAGTGTATTATGTATTTATGTACAGCTGCTCATTGCTTGAAAAGTAGCGGAAACCAAGAGCTACCGGCGAGTACATTACTCGCAGTTGTCGGACGGTATAAACTCAGGGGTTGGACTGAAAAAGGGTCCGTGACATTGGAGGTATCAGAGTTCGTGGTACATTCCGAATACGGGAAAGTTAAAACTGGTTTCGACTGCGATATTGCTGTCATGACGTTGGCGGAGACTGTCACGTTTGGAAAATTGATTATGCCAATATGCTTGTGGTCAGGACCTTCTGATATTGAGAGCGTCGTTGGTAAGACTGGATTTGTTCTTGGATGGGGTAGAGATGAACTGGGCAATCCAGTAACAGCAGAACCTAGGATCGCCAACGTGCCAATTGTATCACAGGTAGACAATCATAATTTCTTCCTAAAACATACGTATATTGCAATCAATGAGATTATACTCAAATAATAAATACAATGAAACATTTTTCTAACAAGATACATGCATAAATTGAGTGTAAAGTATTACTTTTGTATCAAGTCTTCCCTAAACGTGAGGAGAAAGAGATTATATACTACCTGGGAAAATTTATTGCATCCGATTGATAATGTTCATGCTTAGTAACTTCATTGTCAACTCATATGTGTAGAGTGTACTTCTGATCATGGGTGAAATAAATAATGAGATCATTATTTATCGTAAAGTATTTACTTCACAAACCGTATTTTTTTTTCTTTTTTATCACTATCAAATGCGTCGAGGTATACAATCTAACTTTAAAGAATAACTGGAGTTTTCAATGAGTTATGCTTCGAATAAAGATGAACAACTTTGGAGTTACAGCGAATATTAATAATAGTATTATGGTTTGTGTTTGAAGGAAGTTTGTTTGCGAAGTAATCCAGACTTTGTGGAGGTTACATCGAATCGAACATTTTGTGGAGGGTCAAGAGATGGGAGTGGACCTTGCAACGGCGATAGCGGTAGTGGCCTTTTCATGTACGATCGACAAAATCGGCGATACCATCTACGCGGACTTGTATCATTGTCGTTGCTAGATCGTGAAACAGGGGCATGCGATCTATCGCAATTTGTTGTATTCACAGATGTCGCGAGATATTTGCCCTGGATACAGAAGCAAATAGCAAGTAAAAGCATCTCTTAATCTGCAGATTATGCTAATTACTATAGAGGCTTGCTATTGGTTCTGAAACTCTGTTATATAATAAGAAATAGTATTGGTTTCATTGAGTAATGTGTATCCAAGAAGAACACAGAAAGAAAGATATATATAGATAATAAATTTATATAAAAACTTGCTAATATTGATAGTATGTAACAATATAATGTTAGCTAGATTATACCTGTACAGGGTGGCCACAGAAACCGTTAAGAAAAATTCCCTGATACTTTCCTGACTTCCCTGACGGAAAATCTATTTTTTCCCTGACCAATACGAAAAAAAAAATACACACAGAATTATCGAATTAAAAATTGGCAATTTGGACAGCTGAGATAGGAAACGATACCCATATTAAAGGCCATTCTCTTAAATTGGGCTAATCATTTCTTGGTAATCAAATGGCCATAAAACAGTTAAAAAAAATGTCTACTGCAACCAAATAGAAAAAATTTTCCTATATTTCTCTGATTTCTTTATCCGATTTCAAATTCCGATATTTCCAGGTTTTCCAGGTTTTCCCTGACCGTAATTGTAAGTGTTTCGTCATTGTTTTCCACAATTTCGCTAGCATAATTGTTGTAAATATAAACAACTAATTTTGACTACATACTGAGTTTTTCAATACATGGTTTGTCAGATGAAGTTTTAAAAAATTGTATCGATGTTTTCAAGATTTCTTGACTACAAGGCGTATAGAGATCAGATTAAAAATGGTTCAAAAATAGACTAAGACCAGGTTTCGTTATTGTTCTGTTGAAAAAAATTAATAAAACGAATAATAAGTAAGAAAGATATTTTACGATGTGTAAATTAACTCACCAATGAACTTAATAATTTGGCGATAGGGAAGTCAATCACTAATTATGCCTGGTCCCATCATATTTGGCTTATATCTGGCTGAAAACATTGTCGGGCTACTGCTCCGAACACAATTTCAGCACTGAACACACCTGCGAAAGAAAAAATTCGAGGATATAAATTAATGAGGGTAAATTATTTGTGACTTTTTATCGATAAACTAGGCTTGGTAGTTCAATCTGATATATTTTTGCAATAAAAGTTCCAAAGTTCCGTATCACTTACTGATATTAGCACGTAAAACGTCGGCAAGAAGGTGAAGATCGTTTTCACGAGTTACAATAATGTAAGTCAAGTTGTTAGAGTTCAACTCTTGTATTTGACTAACAGATCGCCTGGTCTTCTCTATCGTTCCACCAGCACTTTCGATTATTTCACCAAACGCTGGTGGAGATGGTACAACACTAGGTGTCACGTAGAATATCCTGCCCTGTTTTGAAAATCGAAATAATTATTGACAATCAAAAATATTATAAACGAAATCAAATTCAAAAGAAATGTAAACAACGACGATGAAAAGGTATTAAAATAAATCGTGAAGAATAAAGACTGTTGTAGTTTCACAGATCAAATCTTTGTTCTATTCTCTGAATGAATAAAATTCGTTTTATACCTTAAGTACAGTTCCTCTGTTCGGACTGGCGAGGGCTTTTTCAATATCACAGTTGAAATTCTTCTCAAATTCAGGACTCCCAAGTACATAAGGGGCTTCGTCGAGGAACGTATTTTTCGATGAACATTCAAGAAGCCATTGTAACGTGACAATATGACGACAACGAGATAAACAGCATAACAATTTCACTGTACGAACTGGTGCAGACATAACAAGATGGGTAGCGTCACGCCAATTAACAGCCAGTGCTCCACCAAGTTCTCGAATCCTCTGTTAACATTTTTTGTATCATGTATTAAAATACTAGTGATCAGAAATTTTTCCGCAGATATAATAATCCCCAATTTCAGAGATCCATGAATATTCTATACCTTAGCATGCTTTCTTGGATTTATTCCGGAAAAAAGTATCCTAGGCTGTTTATCGGGTGGTGGTGGATCCGGATTGCTGATAGCTATAGGTTCGTCAAGGCCGAGAAGATGTGGATCTTTGTTTAACAAGGGTCCGTCTAATCGCGGCTTTTTATTCTTTCTCATAGAATTAGGACCTTGACCAACTTGCTTTACTTTGTCATAAGATTCTTGCGTTATATTAATCGGCATCTTCCAAGCACCTGTACAGAAATTAGATACGTAGTTTATTTAAACAGTATACACATGCATAATAATTTCTATTATTCAACACAAAGCCGAGTAAAAATATTCAATTGAAATAATTTCTTATACATATTTAAAAAATTTCTGTATTTCTCATAATAATTCCTGTCTCATACCCATGAGATGAGGTACCAAAGAATAGTCTAGTCTGAACGGATTTCCCAAGCTAAATTGTTGGTATTTCGGAGCTTCGGGTTGATGAAGAGCGCTTGTTTGACCACAAAGAAGATCAGTCATCCATTGGGCGTTTACAACACCGGTTTGCCACTCTCTGGCTTTTTTGTATTTTTGTCCATCAGGTCTGTAACGAGATTAGGGTGTTTTTAGATAGCGTGATGTGCCGTGGTACAATGTATTTCATCGAGAGTAATTTCGTTTGATAATTAATCGATAAAAACTAAATATAGGCAGAATGGTAGTTCAAAAACAAATCGATTATTAAAATCTCACCTTCTGCATACTAGCAATGTATTGTGTCTTGAAAAATATGTAGTAAATTTAGCACCCAAGGCTTCTAGCATAAATTTCACCTTTGCCCTTTCCTCTCCGTCAAAACCAGACAAAGATACAATGTGTTTAACGCAAGGTAATTCTTGCAATCCAAACGGAGTGGGAAAATGTAACGCATGCCAAGGTGGTAGTACTTGTTGTTTTCCAATAACATCAGACAGCCAATGCGCACTGACACAACGTTTGTTATCTCTCAGTGCTTGATTTACAATTGGATGTTTTTGCGTCATAGCTAATATGTGAGTGGCTCGAGCACAATATTGTGGCTCAACTTCGCCGCCGTGACGTTCAATAACTTGTTTCCAAATTAAAACTTCGTCAGGACGTTGGATATCGTATTCAACAATGACGAAAATACATCCGAGTAGAAAAAGATCCGGTGGTACTGTAAGAAAAATATCATAAAACATTATTCCCACATGTTTACCTTTAAACAAATTTCAAATCTTTTGCATAAACGTTAGTTTATTTGTTATAATTTCTTTCCCACCCATATTTTGAAAAAGGCCTGTATTTTGGCGATGAATAGTAGTATCTTATCCCCTCAATAAATAAATTGCTACCTACATTTCAAGTTTGGATTGTGTCCGTAGAACTGTGCTCTTGGCTGTGGAATAGCAGCTGCGTAAGGCATTTTTACAGGTGTTCCTGGCGGCGCACCGTTTGTTATATTACCAAGTGTTCTTCTCTGATAAGCAGCTAATAATTGAGGATCCTGTGAAGGAGGTGGAGGTGGTCTATGCTGAGCAGTCATCATACGAAGCTGTCCGGCAGCACTTCCTTCTGTTGCACCACCCTGAAGTCTGCTAGTGAGTAAATTAGCCAGAGCTGTTTTTGTCTTAGCATTAACAACCAATTGTTGATCAGGTGGTATTTGAGAATTTGCTGACAATGGTGTCAATGGAGGTTCTTGTTGTACACTCTGTTGTTGTTGTTGTTGCTGCTGCTGCTGTTGTTGTTGCTGTTGCTGCTGCTGTTGTTGTTGTTGTTGATGCTGCTGCTGCTGGATATGTTGCAATTGTTGTAGCCTTGCCAATTGCTGTTGCTTTTGCATGTGCAACTGATTAAGTTGTTGTTGTGTGAGAGGTTGACCTTGTTGAAATACCTGACCAGTTTGTGTGGTTTGACCACCTTGAATAGCTTGCGATGTTTGTACTATGACTTGATTAGATGAATTTATTGGCGTTAAAGCGGGAGGTTGGGCACCGGGTATCATTGGTTTTTGTCCTTGAGCTTGGCCCACTTGAGGCCCCATTAACTGAGGTCTGTGTTGTTGCTGTACCCATTGTAGTCCTCCCGGTTGTCCAGGTTTACCAGGACTTCTAATAACCGCTATATGAGGCCCTTGCTGTCCTTGCCTGCTTATTTGCCTCTGCAATAAAAGGTTCCTTTGTTTCTGTATCTTTTGAATAAATTGTGCCCTCTGAGTTGGATCCATTTGCTGTAACTGCTGATGAGTTTGAGCATCTAATTGTATCAGTTGTCTAGGAGGATGTTGCGGTGGCTGAGCCCATTGACTTCCTGGCTTCTGTTGTTGTCCAATTTGTTGCTGTTGTTGTTGTCTTTGCAATTGTAAATGATACTGTTGTTGTTGCCATTGAGGATCTCTTTGTACTATAAGACCTTGTTGATTTTGTGCTATCAATTGTTGTTGGGCAGAAGTTTGTTGTTGTAACTGTCCATCTCTGATCACAAATTGTTGAGTACTTTGCGGAGCGGATTGTTGTAGTTGTTGCGAGATTTGTTGAATCTTTTGCTGTTGCTGGAGGAATAGTAACTGCTGACGTTGTTCCGTCGTAAACGGTTGTTGTTGTGGAGCTGTTTGCGGCTGTTGACCTAATTGATGTTGCTGAGGACCTAATTGTGGTTGTTGTTGTTGTTGTTGCTGCTGTGGTGGTGGTACTAATTGTTGTTGTTGTTGTTGTTGCTGTTGTTGTTGCTGCTGCTGTTGCTGCTGCTGTAAAGCAAGCTGTTGTTGTTGAGATGATAATTGAATTTGTTGCTGTGGTGTTAGCTGTTGTTGAGAAACAACTTGTGATTGTGGGTTCAATGGTTGTTGCTGAGGAACCAAGTGTTGTTGTTGAGAAGTTAATTGATGTTGTGGAGTCAATTGCCTCTGCTGGCCAAGTTGCTGCTGTTGTTGCTGTTGCTGTTGCTGCTGCTGCTGTGAAATCAGTTGATGTTGAGTAAGTTGTTGTTTCTGTTGTGGTGTTAACAATTGTTGTGCCTGTGGCGGTAGCTGATGTGGAACCATTTGTTGATTCATTTGCTGTTGTTTTTGCGTAGTTAATTGCTGTTGTTCTAATTGTTGATGGTGTTGTTTCTGGTTCATTTGTTGTTGTTGTTGCTGTTGTGCCGCCAAATGTTGTTGTTGTTGATTTAGATGTTGCTGTTGTTGTTGTTGGTTCAATAATTGCTGTTGTTGATGCATCAATTGTTGTTGTTGCATGTTTATTTGTTGATGCGGAGAATCTTGTTGTTGTTGTGGACCGACAGTTTTCATCTGCACATTATTAACTTGAGATGTTTGCGGATGCCAGGCTGTCGGAGTTGAAGTATTCGGCGAATTAACCGAAGACACACTTGTAGCATGAGGTAGGCTTCCCGGAGTTGTAGTCCGTGTAAATTGCTGTTGAGAATTAGATATGGTATGCGTGTTAGGGCCTTGGACAGCCGGTTGTTGTACAGAAGATCTTATTCCGCTATGATTCTGCATAACCATTGATGAAACAGAGGCATTAGGTTGATTCCAGGGCATTCGTTGTTTAAGTTTTTCCAACATTGCTTTAGTTCTATCCTGTTCTTGTTGAGCAGCGTTCAGCTCGCAATCTTCATCCATAAAACCTGTTATTAAAGCAGTGGAACTGTTCGGAGATGGATAAATCAGCAATCGCGGATGGTAATCAATCTCGCTAATCCGAGTTCCTTTTCTACAACAATCTGTTATCCAATCTGGTGTGACTATTTTAATACGGTGCCTCGTTGCAGCTTCATATTTTGCACCGTCACCTTTCCCAATAACCAAATGTGTACAATGACGGTCTAATCGTAGCTGACATTTACCACCTTGAAGGGATATCATTGCCCATATTGTTTTACTGTCCGATCGACTTACTTGGGATACGCAAGCTCGTACATTTGAAAATAACTGATTTTCTTCCGGCGAAAAGTATTGCGGTCTGAGATGTAATACGTTTTCGTTAAGGACATAAGTAATTTTTTTCTTTCTTGTTTTTATTACGGGAATAAATTACCATTTGTTGAAAAATTATCGAAAATCAAAGTAAAATTGAAGAAAAAAATAAAAATATAAATAGAATAAAATGAATTAACGCAGAAATAAGAAAATTTAAAGAAAAAAAAAAAATAACGTAATATTATTGTGATTTATATCACTTTTTATAACATGTTAGGATACGGTAGAAGTTTTTTGCACTTGACAGAGTACAAAATCCAATCCTGTGTAACAGCTGGTATCTCATAGAGATCTTTAGCTTCCGAAATATCACTTTCAAGTGCCTCATGACCCGCTATTAAATGCGTAACGTAGTCGCTGAAGTAGTTAGATCTTTCGGCTCCTCCTTCCTGTAATAAGCTTAAAACCTGAAACGAAAATATACGCACATATTGGTTTGTTGTTTTTTTTATAATAAAAAAAAATTAATAACGAGGGTGACTAAATAAAAATAAAAAAGAGTGGCGCGTATGTGTGCGTATTGCATGTACTTTTTTGACGACATGATTATAACCTTTTATGTTATTGAAAATAATCCAGCCTAACCTTTTAATTTCTTTTTCGTTGTTTTTTTTTTTTTGCGTAAAAACTTTATTGAGGGAAATATTCGGATTTTACGGAGGGTGCAAAGGAGTTTGCGAGGGAAAAATTAGATGGCGGAATATTTTTATATTGGAGAAATTTTGAGAAAATTGTTTTTTTTTTTTTTTCTTTCTAAACATCGTGTTGGTTTTGTTGGTTTATTTTTTTGGTTTTACCTTCGGGTCTGGTTCACCGCTAACGTAGTACTTGACGTTGGCAAATAGCACTGGATCAAGTTTCAACTCGTCGAGTCCGGCTCTAATGTCACCCATTTTTTTTTTATGTTTTTGTTAATTATTTTTTTAAACGATTTATTATAACCATTAGTAATCACATATTGCACCCGAATCCCTGACCCTGATAATTGTTAGCGAAAACGTGGGTATTTCATAAACAAAATATACGTCGCGTCGCTTTTGTTATTATTATGATTGTGAGGTTATGGTATCTTCGCTCTCGCTACATCACGATATATCGTCATCATTGCCCGCCAACTCGCCGGAGACGTATCGATTATCGAAACTTCGACTATTTTCAAACATCGCTATTTTCATCGGCGCTATTATCATTCGAAATTTAAGATTTTTCAATATATTATTTGATAAGATATCATCGTACGTTCCGATATTCGTCATTTTTTTTTTTTCTCTTACCAACCAGAACAGTAAAGTTTTTCTTCATCTGTACCATTTTTATCCTACTAGCTAGGTGAACGGATTCTAGTTTATTTTCTTTAATAATGATTTTGAAATGATGATGAACCACCCTTAAAATTTTTTACTGAATTTTCCTCTGGCGAAAAGAAAAATAAATGAATTAATTTTCAATAATGTATACCTACATCGTTTAGAAATTATTGCACTAATTATTATGGAAAGCGTAAGAAAAAATAGAGAAAAAAAATCGTACTGTCTAAATAAAGAAAGAAGGAAAGAAATATAATCATTTTTTTTACCTGAATTAAACTTATATAAATCGAAAACTGCTTAAAATATTTCTCGAACGTCAACCGATCGTTTAATATATTATTCTATGTATACATACCTATATTTGTATTTTAATGACAATTAATAGAATTTATAATGTACGAAAGAAATAATAGATCCTCTGAAAACAATGTTTATTTTTATTGTATATTCTTTTCATTTGTATCGAGGTACATATATATAATCAGCATCTAAAATGCACTTCATGTTCATTAAACCTTTCTCTCTTGCTTATATCAATAGATAAATAATAGGCTAGTATTTACAAGTTTTTGATAGTTTTTTTTTCTTTTTTATATATATATATATATATATATATATATATATATATATATATTTATATTTATATATTTATATTAATATTTATAATAATTTACTTAATAGTTATTTATTTATTTAATAGGTGTGTTTTTTTTTTCCTCTTTTATTTGTAAAGACTCTAGAAATATTGAGCTTGGTCTGGTCAGTATACATAATATATTTTAGTTTATTTATTTATTTTTTTGTTATTTTTTCCTCTTCCTTTTTCTCTTTCTCTTTCTTTTTCTTTTTCTTTCTCTTACTCTTTCTCTTTGATTTTTATTATTTATCATATTTGTATTTAAAATTATTCTATTTTGTTCCTATATATGTATATAGTAGTTATATAATGTATATATGTATATCAATTAGTATAGTGCAGCTTTTTCCAAATAATACATATTATATTAGCGTATATAGTTCTATTGAAAATAATACAATATAATATCTTAGATGAAAATTTTTATTCATTCACCGTCTTTTTCTTTTCTTTTTCTTTTTTTTTTTTTTTGTGATATTAAATTGGCAATATATCATATACATATTATTTAATATTTTGGTACAATTTTGGCACATTGATTAAGTAGGTAATATATATAATAATCGCATGACAACGATCTTTATATAGTTTCTTATTCATTTTTTTTAATTCTAATTGAGCCAAATTGTAAGATATATTTTTTTAGTTTTCTTTTCCTCGACATTTCTCCTATTTCTTTTATTTTTTTTTGAGTTTTCCACAATTAGATCTCGCCCTTTTATCAAATTTTTTGTATAACAATTATTTATACGCTCAGTATAACATATCGTATTAATAAAATCTGAATACACGCGTTGAGAGTCTGAAATTTAGTCAGAACAAATAAAATTTTGAAAAAAAAAAAAAAACATATATTCATGCAGAAATCGCAGTATTATATTTTATCAGTAATAGGATATAGATTATTTATTAATTCACGCGAAGGATATATATTAATTGTCAAAAGTTAACAAGGATAAGGATAATAATTTACCAAACAAAAAATATATATTATAATCAGATTTGATAGAGATTTTTAATGACGTGTAGATGATGAGCCTTATTATTATTATTATTATTATTATTATTTTTATTATTATTTTACAGCATAGTCTCACGACTGTTATGTCTGTCCTTGTATTTGCAGGGACAAGGATAATCATTATCGCAAAAAGCTGCACTACCCGATCGTATAGAAGGACATGGCTGTAATTTTCTTGAATTTATTGTATTTGTGTAATAATGTAATACTTCTAGAATTTCATTAATGGGCTAGGAACCTGGACTAGATCCTTCGCTACTTCTCCGTCTGGCTTCCAATTCTTGAGCTAACATTGCGACTTCCCAATTATTATGATCGTCGTCCTCGTCGTCGTCTTCATCATCGTCGTCATCGTCGTCCTCGTCACTTACATTTTCGATTTTTCTTGCACCGTCCGAAATGCTCGATGCTTCGTTAGTCGATTCTATTTCTATCACAACGTCATCTTTCCACAGCGATTGGGGGCTTATTGATCTAGGTAAATCCTGTAACTCCAGGGTCTCCTCTTCCGAATGATCCTCCCAAGATCTCCGGTTGTACGAGGGTGCCAATGACGTTGAACGTCTCAGTTGAGGCAGCTGTGCAGTTAATACGGTGTCTACCGATCCATCGCGCATAAACGGATGATCTTCGGCTAAATCTTCTTCCATTGACGTGTCCGGCTCCGTACTGTCGTGGGAGTCTTCTATATGCGGTACCTCGCGTTGTTCCAATTCCTGAATTCGCGTTTGCAGTTGGGATATGATCTCGTCTCGTTTTCTAATCTCTGACTCCAACGAAGTGAACTGACGTTCAAATTTGCTCTGTATATCTTCCTAAAAAATGGGAAAATCAAATTTCGAATATTATATTCAAGGAATTTTTTTTGAAAAATTATTTGACGACGATTTAGGACCACGGTCCTAATTATTACCCATATCTACTTCGATTGATCTAGGTATACTCACTAATCGAGCTTGAATCACTTCTCGAATCCCAGTAACGAGTTCGCCAAGGTATTCTTCGTCTCGTGGTCCTGCGACCATTTGTAGAATGTTTCCACTGCTTATTGGACGGAAACTAATTTTACTAGGAGGCGGTTGCAGTGGATTCGGTTCCTGCAGTTGAACTGGTGAATTTTGATGATCCCCGATAGTCGTGTTATTTGGCTGCTCGGACGGCGGGCTCTGCAGAGTGTATTTATTAAAGGTAACGCTTTTCGATAGCTTCGAATGCCTCGCGGCGTAGCCTTCGATCGTCGGAGCTCGCATTAGCTTCCGCAATTCGGCAGTTGCCGTTTTTTTGTCCGGTACACTCGTGATCGTTGACGTTTCCGAACTTCCGGTCCTACTCTCGGCCGATAGTTTTTTAAGTATACTTTTCAAATTCCGTCGTTCTAACGTTTCATTCTCAGGCGAAAGCTGATTTTGGTAACTGTTTGCCTGATCCTACAAATAAATGGGGGTTTCTTTTTCGGTTTCATTTTTATTCATATCACGTGCTCAGTCAAAAACCATATTTGGTTCATTTTTGGTCTCGACAAGCCCTGACTTCGTTCAAGGGGGGGCCAATACAGACGATTTCAACAAAATCCCATAAACGATCAAATTTTTTTTTCTTTTTTTCAAGGTTTGAGATATTTCCTTCCTTCGAAATGGTCAGCGCATGTTTCAGAATTTTTGAAAAAGCTGCCTTTCCGTTGAATTAAATTTTTATTTTTTACCAAAAACGTTTCCTATACGTTACGCAATAATTTCGGACGAATTGATTATGCTAATCGCATTGACCGATGACTAGAACAGATCTTATGATAATTTGTAACGTTATTATAGTAGCCTTCCCTGTTCGTTGCCTAATTGACATTCGCTCCGAACCCTAGTCAGCAAGACCTCAAAGACCATGTTATACCCAAATGCAACTTTAGCACGAGTCCTAATCCCCCCGATCCTAATTCCCTTAATTTGCCAATTTCCTCGGCTATTTGCATTTTCAAATGAACTTCATTACCATCTTAAGAAAGGTTGACATCGTTACTGTTCCTGTTACGATTCCAACGAATCGATTCCAGTCGTCACCGAGCAAACAGAAGCACTAATGGAAAACTATTGTTTCAGCTTGAAAAATCCGGTCTGGTTACTATTTATTTGGTTTTTTGTATAGATCCCCCCTTGAAGAACGATTTGAAAAAAAATATGTACGGGGTGTTATAAAAACACTGAAATCTCACCTGATTTAATTTCGCCAATTTCCTCGCATACTCGATGGCGCACGCCTCGGAGTGACTTCTGGTCAGATTACTGTCGAATTCGATTTCCGTTGGTTCGGTGCAATCCAAGCTCGAGCTTCGTACCGCTTTTTCGAGTTCCGCAAGTTTCTGTCTCTCGTTTAAAATCTTCAATTTCTTAACGAAAGGTAGCCCGCAGTATTCGGGCGACAGATCGTCAACCGATGCGTACATTTTCGTCTGCTGTCGTATGTGCAGCAGGCTTTGTTTCAGCTGCAATCTCCGAACCGGTGGACTGCTCTGTGGGGTGATATCTTTGTGTGCTGTATCCCTGGTCTTCAACGAGGCGTCCTTGAGCATGGTCCACGGCTTCTTACCTCCCCCTGCGCTGTTTCCGCTCTCAGTCGACGCTGTAGGAGATTTTTTCGACGGTTCAACCGCAGTCGTGGTCTCGATGACGAGTTCCTCGCTCTGTTCGACCTCGATGGTCTCTTCAGGTATCGTGTTTTTAGGCAAAAGTGGTTCCTTGGCTGGGGCTTCCTTGTCCGTTGGTGTCTCCTGGTCGTTTTTGGCTTTCAGCAACAGTATCCTCTGCAACAACGGCAGGTTCTGATTCGTAGGATTTTGAGCTTCGGGTATGGGAATCGGGTGTGCTTCAACCACCGCGTTTTGTGCCTCCATTAAATTCTTCTTCTCTTCTCGCTCCTGCTTTTCTTTCAGGAGTCTGAGCCTCGATAATAACGGCAGACCGGCACCTATCGGAGACACAGGTGGCTCGTTATTTCCCGACGATATGTCGTGCGTCGTATCATCGACCTTCGTCTGACGTCTTAACATCGGTGCTTTAGGCGCCAACGGCTGCAGCTCAAGACTTTCTTCCGGTCTTGTGTTTCGCCTACTCTTACGAAGGACATTTTTCAGCCCTTTAACGTCGCTCTTCAACTTATCAACGATCCTTTTCCCGGTGCTATTGTCGGACGAGTCGTGTCCGGGCGACGTCGGTTGTCTAACGGCTCGCGCCACTCTCTGAGCCTCCATCAGACGTTTTCTACCCAAATTTTGAAGTATTTCTTGGGCCTCTGGGTAGTCCTTCATCGCGCCGAGAACGTCTTCTCGAGACAGACTGAACAGTTCCGAATAACCAACAGATCTCACGTCGGCTGTACGTCTGAAGAAATTGAAAAATACAAAAAAATGAAGAGTTGATTCACGAATTTCACCATCGTCGAAACATTTTTCTAACTCACTTGTTCAGCCCGTCCAAATTCAGGATCCCAATTTCGCCGAAGAAGTCTCCAGCCTTCATGGTCGTCAATACTCTCCCGGTTTCGCTGATCACTTCTAATATTCCATCGGCTATGATGAACATCTCTCTGGCGACTTCGCCCTTGCGACATATCGAATCTCCGGGTGTGAAGATGTACGCCTTCATCTTGAGGACCAGGTCGTGAAGAAATTCCGGTTGACATTCCTGGAATACGGAGTAAATATGAAGAGATTGTAATTCGGGGTGAGATTTTGGTTTGTATTTTTTAGTTCCTCACCTGAAAAATTGTTACTTTTTTAAGGACGGATAAATTGACGTGCAAAGCAAGCTCAGTCTTTAATTTATCTGGCAGTAAACCAAGCGCCGTGTTGATGTCTCCTCCGCCTTGAATCCGTCCGCGTGACCAGCTGTAATCGTACCATCTTAACACCCTCCTTTTCATACCTCCGGGGACCTTGTGATGTCTCATATAGGTCTTTGCCCCGTCCAAAAGCCTTTCGAATTCCAAACGATTTGCGTTTCTGTTTGTTATCACGTTTCCAACTTGACCAACGATCGTTGCGAATATGAATACCCCGATGAGGTAGCTGACTATGGTGAAGACGTACCTGCGAACCAGTGGGACAATCAATCAGTTTGATTATAGTTAAAGTTGGTGCGATATATATAATAATGGCGAGCGGCCCCCGCCGGAGCCTTCCTTTATTACCTCTTCTTTAAGATTCATCAAGTTTCCATATTATCTTTCTTTTCCAAGATTTCACTTCTCGTATTATATCATTCTTTATATTCCCTTATTTACTTGCCTGAATATTTTATTTTCTCTTATATCTCTTCGTCTAATTCGATATGAGACACGTATGTATAGACTGTGTGCGTTATATCCGATACCAGTATTCATAGTCAAGGCAATTTTTGAAGAAAAAAAAATTATTTTTCTTCTCTTTATTCTTCTCTCAAAAATTAAGGGGACCAGTGTACAGATTGGTTTGGAAAATTTGGAGTACTGTAGCTGCACAATCTCTTCCAGAATTAATTATATCCAATATACATATATACCGAAGCGAATCGAAACGACGATTCGCACGATCATGTATCACGTCTAATTATTATACTGAAAATAGATTGGCAACTCCTGCAGCATACACGGAGACTGTGTCAATCTTAACACCACCTATGCTGCACTTCTGAGATAATAATAAATTTCACGCGATAGCATTGCAGGGTTGATTAATTATGCCAAGATTACGACGATCACCCTGTCTCACAGTGAGATCCGAACCGATTTACGACGATTTATACGCAGCATCAATTTAATCAGTTGGCCAGATCGGGTCACTGACGATGGTCACGATATAGAAAATGATTCGAGTGGAGGTTATTTCCGTTCAAAAATTTTTTATCGATTGTTCGAATCGTTGACTATGAATACTGGTGCTTGGATAAAATAATTATATGTGTTTTTTTTTCTTCGAGATATATATATATTTTTTTTTTTTTGGTTTTGGTTTTGATTTCGTTTTTTTATTTTTTTTTTTCTTTTTTCGTAGAAGGTTGTCTTATATATTTGGGGAACGATACAGATACCCTCCGTTATGCTTGAACTGCAGAAGCCGGGACAGTCGGCCACGTCGAGCGAGGCTCCGGGGATTGCCGCCCGCACTTGCGACTCTGCCAACACAACAACACGCCACTCACCATTCTAATTCCTAGGCACTAGTTTTTTGCTATAAAAAAATGAAAAATAAAATAAAAAATAAAAAATAAAAAGTTTGACTTGAGAGGTAATGGAATAGTTTTTTTTTTTTTTTCTTTTTTTTTTTTTGGAGGTGATAATCATATATCGTATCGTACCATCATCATGCGAAAGATCAAAAATTCAAGATTGAAAATTAGAAAAAAAAAAAAAAAAAATTCGAGTTCGATTTGGAAAAATTTTGGAGCAAACGATCAAACTCAGAAATTTTCTTGTGTTTAATTCAGAAATGTATAATTTCGATCATTAATTAGATATAAGAAATTTTTGACTCTAATTAAGTCGACTCAGGAATTCTGGATTGAAAAAAAAAAAATCGTATCAATTCTTTTCGAAAGGATTTTTAATTTTGGGACTTTTATACGTCGGTTTTTTTTTTATTTTTTTTTGTTTATCAGATAAATTCATTATCAATAATTAATTGTAAAATTTTCGATCTATATATTCTCAAAAAAAAAAAAAAAATCTGTCACTTTTTGTCAACAATTTTTTTTCGATTCATATCAATTCTAATACACAATAAAATATTAAACTTTGATTTCGAATACGATAATTTTAATCAAACCCAATACACACCCCAAAACAAAACGAAAAAAAAAAGTATAATAAAGCTCGAACAGCAATTTCGTTATTTTATAAATTTCAATTATCGAAGGATTGGGTATTAAGTCTCTTCAACCCTTCAAGTTCATATCGATTTTAGTCTAATGGTATGGGCGGAGGATACAAACCGCAGTAGCTCGGGTTTGTGGGAAAACATTCTGTTCATTCGCCTCTTTTATCAGTGTCTTTCGCAATAAAGTGAAAGAAAAAGGATCCAAAAAAAAAGAAAAGAAAAGAAAAATCGAAGCTCTAAAATACCTTATACATCTTATCGTGTTTGCCAATTCGAATGATGATGGTCTTTCGATTTCGTTTCGTTCTCAGCTGCAGTCAATTCCAAAATAACGTTTAGAAAAAAAATAAATAAATCCTAGTCTTTCACTGCACCGTCGATTTTCGCAATCGTCATTCCATTATCTCTCAGAGTTCAATAAAATGTGTGGATTTTTTTTTTGAATTTTTTTTTTTTTTTACAATTCTATGAGTGAAAAAAAAAAAAATCTATGAAAAATCTCAGACTAGATTTAATATAGGTATATGTACATAAATACATATATGTAAATATACGTATATGAAATACAGAAAATCACTCACTCAGCGTTAGTCTCTGGTGTTGGCAAGTCGCCTATGGTGGTCAGGGTGAGTGTCGACCAGTAAAGCGAGCCGAGATATTTTCTGGTTAAAGTGGCATATTCCCCCGGTCTGTAAGGGTAGACCCAGTCTCCTTGGAAGCCTTCAGCTTCGCTTAATAGATAATAAAAACATCCGAACCAGTGAGCCAATATTAACAATATGTGTATCAGGTTTAAAACTCTCCAAAAATTTGGATACACCGTTCGCGATTCGACCATGTAATAGTAGTCGTAGACTCGGTAAACTTTTAAAAATCTAGGAAACCTTAACAACGGATTACTCCCGAGATTAAATTGCAACAGGTCCAGCGGGAGTAGGGCTAATAGATCGAGTATGAACGATGTCGACTTGAAGTAATGTCCTGCTAATTTTTTACTGTTATAAACCATCAGTCCTTGCTCAAGGTAACCGGTACGAAACTGTACACCTACGTCGAGAAAAAATACAACGTCTGTAAAACCGTCACATGCCAGCCACGCCGCCGGTGCTAAGGCTTGTAGTTCGGGTAAACTTTGTCGCACTATTAGTGTCCATAAATTGTAGAGAACACAAGTTGACAAAAGCATCAACCAGTAATAATAGAAATTTTCGTCCGGGTTGACGACGGTCTTCGGAGGCCGCTGCGGCCTTCTCGGACGTCTTCGACGGCGCCCCGAGTCCTTCTCGTCCGTGGCGTCGCCCTCGCCTTCAGCGGTGTCCAGCGTTTCTTGACTCTCCGGTATCTGGCGCGTCGAGAATCGCTTCAAAAACGAATCCTCGCGTTTAAGTGGCGGCTTTTTTTGGATCGTTGATATCGCCGATGACAGCTGTACCGTTGTACGCAGTTTCATCCACCGCTGGTTACTTTTCGTTCTAAAAATTTCAAACAACTGTTTCGTACATATAGTTTCGAGAGACGAGATATTAGGTACGTAAATTTATCTCAGATAAATCAGACTACAGCTTCTACACACGCATTTATACAAACTTTGAATATACCGTACGGTCTTTTTGTTCAAAATCAACCGAGAGCAGTTCAAAAAAATCATTTCAAATCATTCTCGATTATTTTTCGGATCTGATAACGTGGCGAAATTTTTCTTTTTTCAGAATTTCTCAGTCCTTGGATGTGCTAAAAATAATGAACGAGGAGTAGTACGATAAAAACGAAAACAAAAAGCATGAAGCCCTCTTATAAAACGCGGCTTTGTTAGCGAGCTCTATCCGTTTTTTCCTTTTTTTTTTTTTTACAAATGTGTAGTACCTACGTGTTAATTCGAGTCAGCAAAAGGAAACACCTGTAGTTGGTGGGGAGGGGGGATGATCAGGTTGATATGACAACGCGTTGATGAGGGGAGAAAGTAGCTGAACACTGGCGAATTTGACGTGAATCGACAAATGAACAAACAAACGCCCCGCGATGATCGTAAGGATGATTGACGGACGGAATTGTAATGAAAAGGGCGCTTTTTTTTCTCGAGGGTGCGAATGACCTCCACGAGTGTTGAACTCGAGTGTTTAACGATCGAATTTTCTTCTCTGCAATCCTGACTACGATTGGATTAGTCGAGTAGCTTGCAAAAACTAAAAAAATACCCTCAATTCTGCAATAAACTTCCTAAAATTATTAGTAGCGCCAAATTTACTGAACACAAAAATTTCCAAAGACTGTAAAAACGAAAAAATATAATCACGGGCTGTGACAGAGGTTCGAAAATTGGAAAAGCGTTATTTTGAGTAGCGACCATAAGTTACAGTCCTTTATTCGAATAAATTTGGATCTAGAAGTCGATCCGAAAAATCGAGCTTTTGCTTCCTTTCAAATTTAAAATTTACCCTTCTTTTTTCTGGTGTCCAGATATTTTTTTTTCTTACTCTCGGTTGCATATAGAGCGCAATGATGTTGGTAGGGTATAATGTGAAGATTTTCGTCAGAGCTTTAACGGGCGATTTTATTTAATGTTATGAAATGGCCTGGCCGTGACACCCCGACCTCTCAGATCTGATCCGCGATTTTTTGTATCATTTTTCCGACTCCAAATAGCAACTAGAATTTTTTTCAGACTTTTCAAAATAAATTTGAGCGCGTCGTGAATTTTTTAAGCTTTTTTTGTCGACACTTCGATGACCGTGATCGTAAAATCTGAAAAAATTCTCAAAAATTCTGTATCAAAAATCAAAATTTTTTATTCAAAATTCAAAATGTCTGGGCTTTTAGCTTTTTGAACGAAAAAAAAGTGGAAAAAAATGGAAGCAGAGGCCAATTTAACAAATTTCAGAGGTCGAGGCTCACGGCCAGGTCGAGTTGGTATGGAATGCCCCATACGTATGTTACAATTGCGTGTAAAAGTTTTTGAAAAATTTCATTTCAATTCCGCAAAAGCTCTAATTACTTTTCATTTAATATTGCAGGCGCGTAATTATGTTTTTGGATGAAATGATAATATAATAATATTTAATTAAAATAGTTCGAAGTGATATAGCGAGTAGCTGAATAAATATATTATGCAGTTTAGCGAAAAGATTCAGATGGATGAGAGACAGGCAGATAGACAGACAGACAGAAACAGAAACACAGAGATACAGGTAGAGCACAATCAAATAATATAATAGAATTTATATAACGAAATAATTCTGCTAATTACAGACGCACGTATGTATGTACATACATACCTATATAGTATCGAATATATATTATAACATAGCAGTTTACAAATTATAATATATTATATATTATAATATATATGTATAACATATTAATTTAGCTCACGTTCACATTTTATGAATAATATTGAGGGTGTCCCATTAAAAAAAATGAAATAAAATAAAATATTAAAATAAATCAAAAAGATGAGCTGTCGTACGATAAAAAATGTTTCAGACGAAAGCTGTATGTATAGGATTTCAAATTATACGAGACATTTGATAATGCTATGTATAGTTTTTGAATTTTTATACAGGGTTTCGTGGGATTCTTATGAGGTAACTTTTTTTTTTTCTTTTTTTCAACGAGGATCCTCTTTTTTGGTACAAATTCGTAATCTACAAGAAAAAAAAAAAAAAAAAAAAAAAAATACAATACTTTTCGTGCTAATCTTTTTTTTCTTCTAAGAGTTCAATTCCTTATCTTTTTTTTTTTTTTTTGGTTGGTTGGAAGATTTTTTTTTTTTCTCTCATGCGGTAAAAAAAAAAAAAAAAAAAAAAAAAAAATTGTCTCCTCGAAGAGGGGGAAAAAATATATACATATATCAAAGGTAAAAAGTTTTAACTTCATTATTTCATGATGAGAAATTGAACTTTTTATGAAACTTTTTATGAAACCCCTATAAAAAAAACTTTATAAAAATTCAAAAACCATAGGCATTATCAAATGTCACTCTCGAAATCCTATAACTTTTGTCTGAAAACATATATATTTTTTTTTTTTTTTTTTAACCACCTCATATCTTCGATTTATTTTATTCCCTTTTTTCTTCAAAATGGGACACCCTGTATATACATATCGTGTATATAATTGTATATAGGTCTAGGTATATGAATTAATTATCCCTCAATTGACAAAATTATAATTATTCAATTCAAATTATCAAATTCAAACATATATAGGGTATATAAAAATATTAAGGGTGGTCCAAAATTTCATCACATTCGAATGCCAGAGCTACCTGCAAGTATCAAAATATCTAGAAATATTTTCATCGGAATAAAAAACGATTTTTGACACTTAGCGATTAATTTTTTACACCGTTGCGGTATAGAGCTGCGAAAAAAAAAAAACTGAAATTGGGCTCACTTCTTACCTGAAACAGTAGCTAATCCCATGAAAGCGTTACAAATTTTCTATTTATTTTTTCTTAACGTATAGTAGCTTGGACGAACAAATTTTTTTTTGCGATGATCTGGGAATTTTTTTATTTCATTTTATTTTTTTTTGTTTGAATCTGGAGACATTTTTGCCCATAGAAGGCTAATGATCAATATCCAAATATGATGACCAAATAATCAAGGACCATCCCATAAATTATGTATAAAATATAATATTTAAAAAAATAAAAATAATCGATCTTTCGAAAAAAAAAAAAAAAAAAAAAAATTTATATCATACCTATATACCTACAGGATATTAATTTAATTTTTTTTTTCAGGGACTTTAATAATATATATATACAGGGGAATCAATTAATTATTCGAGTTGCTTTATACCTGCACCAGTAATAATTGTTCAATAGTTTCGCTAATTTTATACGTATAAATAAAATTTACAAAGGATAAAATCTGATAATAATAATAATAGTAATAATAATAATAATAATAATAATAATAATAATAATAATAAATGGATTTGAAAAAATCCAAAAAAGTGGGTATATGTCGATAATTATATAACTTAAATTTATCTAATTTCCTAAACTTCTATGTATCATGCATATACTGAAAAAATAGGCCGAAATTAAATCTGTAAATTGATCAACGATGGTATTTTATGATTTTAGAATAATTACGATAAGAATTGCCTTGAATGAATTGCAGAATAAATATTTCAAGACATCGTTCAAGTACACTGCGCGAAGGGATTAAATTGCAATTGATAGGTAACATAATAATACCGTAGGGAAATGAGAGTATATAATAAATAGGTGAAATTGAATTATAATTGAATATCGGAAATGTATCTATAGATAGATTATACTGTTGATTATTATTGTATACAATTGTAGAAAATGTTTTATCTTCTCTTTATTTCTACGAAGATGAATTAATTCCTATATATTATAGACGTATAACGAGTCTAGTCCAATTGTAGAAGACATATTTTTCATATCTTATATACTTGGGAATTCTCATTGTATCAAGGAAAATTTTTCCTACCCTGTGACAAGCCATAAATAGAAAGAAAAAAAGAAAAATGTTGTAGAAAGAAGTCGTCTTGAATTGAAAACGATCAAGTAAAATCAAGAGAAAATAAAAGAGAAACTATGTATGTAGTACGTAATTTTCTTTGTGTTTCATATAGCGAAAACTTTTTGATCATGTGCCCCTAACGTAATTTGAAATTAATGTATTTAGTAAATTCTCTGATCCGACGAATGACTGAAAGAAAAAATTTCTCTGAAAAAAATAAATCCAAAAATGAAATAAGGTAGGTAAAAAATATAGAGTCAATCAAGAATCCACAGTACAACATAAGAGATAGGTGAAGATGTAGATTGTAGAAGATAGTCCAGAGTACCCGTGCGAGCCATTTGGGGTTGCTTCGAATAGTGTTGTCAAATAGTATTTGAAGATCGAGATTGAAGATTGTTCAGAGTGGGTACCATCCATCGCAACAAGAACCAGTTCACCTAGGTACCTCTTGATCTTACGGAGCGACGAATACAGGGTCATCACAGCACGGACGTTGCTCCATTTTTGTGAACCTCTTGTGCTACGGGGTCGTTTTGCAGATTCTGCAACAGCAGCCTCACCTGCGCTGTCCAATGAGTTAGAAGTCGATGTCGCTGCTAGACCGTTGCAGCTCATTGATTTCTCGAGCGATGCTCGCCGATGATACATTTTTGTACACCTGAAGTTAATAACATATAAAACCTGTGCAGTGATAGTGGCCTGCAGGATGGGCTGGCTGTTTCTCCATCAGCTGTATGATCTGTTTCGAAATTAGTCTCATAACACGTTGTCATTTTCATTTTTACACAAGCAAAATCATTTTCTATAGTTCAATTTCTTTTATAGAATTTCTATATCCAATGACGATTTCTTTAAAATCGCGGTTATCAAATTTTTTGAAAAAAATTTCATCAAGGGAAGTAAAGCGATTACTAATTTCGTACGTTTATCAAAAATTTGTTTCATGATTTTTGTGCAATTATCGATAAGTGGGGTGCATTCGTTTGGATGATCGACAAATTTGATAAGAAATGTATGTGAACGTCGTTAGAATAATCTTTCATCAATTCACACCACTAATATTGTTATTTGTTATAACAGCTCTACCTGCGAAACCCTAGAAACTTTGGATTAATATACCATATATGTATAGTTTCCTGCCCATAAACTGTTGATACTGTTAGAACTAATTGATAGTACAAGAACCGTCATTAATCCGGTCCTCATCCACGTGTTTCTCATCCATTATTGTTTGCAATTCAATTCCAACGGAATATGTACTTTTGCAGTTAACGATCGTGATACTATAATTCGGATTTTGAATTCCTAGACATGAATCGATACATCGATTCGTCATATCTGCACCATGAAAATGAAATCCTCCATCAGTCCGTAATTTACATGCATTATTTGCAGGGCGTTCCGTTTTAAACAATTCAGCTGAATATCTCGGAAAGTAATCGTTCTAGAGAAAAATGTTTCGGATAAAATTTGTCGAGTTTTAAGGGGGACAGATACCGGTGATATTGGTTTTTTTGTAAGTGGAAGTGCCAGGGGAATATAAGGGTCAACTTCGTCTTTTTGATAGGAAACCTATATTTTTTAATACGTCATTTTGTTTTACTCAAAAAATCAAACGACTTTTGTATAAAACATTTTTTTGTGAAACACCAAATTTTCATGACACTCAGCTAAACAGCTAGAGATTTTTCAACTTTCAAGAAAATTTCACTCCTGAACTACCAAGTTTAGAGAAAAATTGCTAGAGACAAAAATTGCGTGATTTCACGCGAAGAATCTTGAAGAATATTCTGCCAGAACTTCTTCAATCATTTTTGATTTTTTCACGCAATTAAAGAAACTGCAATAAAAATTTCTAGGAAAAAATTGTGAAATTATTTTCCGAAATTCTTTGCATGAAATTAAGCACTTTTTGTCTCCTGGAATTTTTCTTAAAATTTGATAGTTTAGAGGTGAAACGTTCCTGGAAGTAGAAAAATCTCTAGTTGTTCAGCTGGATATCATGAAAAATTGGCGTTTCACAGAAAAAATTTTCCCACGAAAGCCGTTTAATTTTTCAAGTAGAATAAAATTACGTGATAAAAAATATAGGTTTTTATTTAAAAAAATGAACTCGACCTTCATATCACCTTGGCGTCTCCACTTACAAAAAAACCAATATCACCAGTATCCGTCCCCCTCAAAACCCAACGAATTTTATATGAAACAATTTTCTGTACAACCATTACTTTCTGAGATAATCAGCTGAATTGTTTGAAATGGGACACTCTGTGTATTAGATATAAAAAAAAAATTGACTCGAATCTAAACTGCAGGTCGATGCTAAGCTGTAATTAAAGACTTAGCAAAGAGGTTTTTTAATGAAATTTTTTGTTCGATGTTAAGAATAATCGCTGAATTTTTCTTTTGTCGTTTTTTTTTTCCCTTCCATCCATTACTCACCTCGACCCACCGTGTCGACGACCACTGCTGTCCTCCTCGTCTTCGTCTTCGTCGTCACGGGATGTGGCCAACGAGTGGGGGGCCGAAGAGGGTGCACTGCTTCCGGAGTCCGGCCCCGGGACCATCTTCGAGCCAGACCCTGACCCAGAGCCGGACCCGCCAGGATTATGACCGTGGACAGATGGTGGGGCCAGCCCACCCGCCCGGCCCGGTTCGTTCTCCGCCCGATCCACCTGATAAAAACACAAAAAAACAAATTGAAAATCAAAGAAAACCAATCCGAAGTCATTTTGTCATTTTTAAACACGATCATCGGTAAACGAGTCATCGCAAAAAAAGTCGGATTGGGAAAAACGCCCAAGAGCATCTAGGAATTAATTTTGCTATCAATGGCCATCAATTTCTATTGAGCAGGAATCTCTGCACCGATTCGAATGAAATTTTAACCGGATACTATTTCCGCCGCGAAGATGTGCCAATAAGATTTTACAATCTTCAGAGCAAAAAATCGTGCAGAAAAAAAAAATTACTGTTCGATCGTGCCTGGTGCAAAAAAAAAAAAAGCGAAACTTTGGCTAAATCCTGCAGCCAGTCTATTCGCAAATTGATACACAATCGCCGAGTATCAATCCGTGAAATTTTTTGGCCAAATGGCTTATACTCCGGGTTGTTAGATTTATATAGAGGATCGTTTGACGCGACAGAATAAGGCACCGTGTGGTGTATAGCAGAGCCGTTTTAGCGCCATAAAAAAAAAAAAAGTAGGTATATGAAAACGGCCTGCAGAAACGGGGAAACAAAAAAGTTTATCGCGAGCCATTACCACCGAAATCTCAATTGCATTTGACTTTTATTGGTCCCCGAAACTAATTGCGGGAAATAATCTGCTGCCGGAACTTAGATCATGATGTAGTGTCATTGAGGTTAATGGTATATAGGTAGGTATATCGTTTAAGGGGGCATATACACCTATAGTAGGGTAAAAAAGAAAAAGGTAATTTTCGGGATCTTTTTTTAACTTCCCGCTTCAGCAAGAGGGAAGTTATCGTAATCACCCCGAAAATGAAAATTTGAGTTTTCACCAGATCTCAACGTTTCAAGGTCACGAGAATCACCTCCGACAATTTTCAGATGAAGACTGGGTGCATGTATGTATGTATGTGATCAGTTTTTTTGTCCGACGATATCTCGAGAACGAATGATCAGATTTTGACGAATTTGGTATCAATCGACGTGGATTCTCCGAACTTAGAACTGATCAGATTCTGGATTCGATCGGTCCAGCAGTTTCTGAGATATCCGAAGAACAAAATTTTGAAAAAAATAATTTAATCGTCGATATCTCGAGAAAGGATCGACGGATTCCAATGAAATTTGGTATCTCAAGGTTTTCCCAACCGTTGATCACGAATACAAGGACAGATTTTTTTTAACCCCTCTCGTCTGCAAATTGCCTATCAATGATTATTTCAGGAAATCTTCATACATGTGTTTTTTTTTATTTCGTTGAAAGATTTGGACGGGAAGTTTTAGGTCTGAACATGATCTTTAATTAGGACCATATACGGAGTGGCCGCAGCTCTTCGAATTCTTCAAAGATTAATTACATTGTCAGTAATAAAAATTTTCTCAAATATTAGGCAATTAATTTGTTTTAAAAGCACTTAGAAATTTCACATCAATTTATATACCACTAATTGCAGCTAAGAAATTGCCAACGGTATATATACGAAGCTGCAGGGTTATATATTACACGTATATACATATATACTATATACCTATGTATATTAAACGCACATTACCCCACGAAACATTTTTATTAAACTTTTAATCAAAACGAAAATCATATGTATATAGCCTATGTACTTTTCTTGTTATTTTATAATTAAATCGCTATACTAAAATACTGTATAAATTTTCTCCAGATTATAGAATTACAATATATACACATGTACGTACATACATGATCCCTCCCTCGATCGCTTTAAATTGTGTACCTACACGTACGATTTACCCGCTCGTTAATATATCTTGTCTAATTAGCTTCAATTTGTCAGACAATATAATTCACTTGTGAATATTGAGTTAGCAAATCGAATTTATAAGTTAAGTTTAATCGTATAATTGACACGCATAATTAGCAATATCATAAATTTTGGAAGAGTACCGTAAAAAATATATATAATACCAATATAATACCAAAAAATTTTTTCGCGATCTATCTTTCGTCGAAGCAAATATATATTCCGAGAATTTCGATCCGCGGAGTTGGAATTAGTGAAAATTGATCTTCACAAATTTTTTTTTTTTCTGGTTTTTTCAATTACAAATCAGTCAATCCTGATTAATTTTCGCATGTATTGTTTAAGAAATAAAAAAATAAAAAAATCATCAAAAATTTAACCGTTTTCTGTTTTTGGCGCCTCTATATAAAACGTGCAGCGATATTTAACAATATACTGTAATTGAAAACCCAGTTTTCAATCCGTTCGTGAATTCGTACGATATATATATCAATTTTATCGATCTAACTGCAGATTGAATTGACGAGCTGTGAAATTGTGTCGATTTTCATTAAAAAATAATAATAATAATAATAATAATAATAATTAAATTTCTATTATAACTCGATTCAAATCCGCGATGTACGCGACGAATCCTTTGACGAAAATATATTGTTTAATTCAGTATATACATTCTATCATTATTATATAGCGTCGAGTAAAATTTCGTTTGATAAAGGGGCAATTTTTATTTTTATTTTTTCTCATTTTCGAAAATATATGCGTTTAACTGTATCCAGTCATATATTTTCTCATTTTTTTTTTATTTTTTTTTTTGAAAAATGAGGCAGTACAGCTTTGAAGCTCTTAACAGTGAAATTAATTTCAGGACTACTCTTCCCGGGTTATACGTCACTCCAGCAAAAATTACCCCTCTTCGATGTAAGTACGTGATTTCCTTTTATATCCATGGTGCCAAATTCCATGTCTACATATATGGTATATAACACTTTTTTCTTTCTTCTTGTTTCTCGTATCTTACATCGTGATCTAATGACTCGACTGAAACGGGTTAGGGACTAAGGGCTAAATTGTCCATCACTTATTAAGGACACGTACCTAAAGCGTGTCGAGTGTACGGTCTGAACCGGTGCGTTGGAAGTACCTATACAGCTGAGCTGAACTGGATCGTTCGTCGATCTTTGGGAAGTTGAAATGAAAAAAAAAAAAAAATTTAGAACGATATAGAAAGTGGAAAAAAAATAAATAAATAAAAAATTAGGAAACCTCAGGGATGCCCGACGAACAATCCTGACGATGCACAGTCGGGTTTTAGATTGAATTTTTACACGAGATAGAAGTCTCGTTGGAGAAAGGATGAATTTTGTAGGCGAACCCTCGGCACGGTCCTCGCCAGCTAGCCCTAGCCCTCGCCCTCGTGGTCCTTGTTATCGTCATTCGTCCTCCTTTTACTTCTGATCCTTACTCGTCCTTTTTCCTCTCTGACCTATTCCCCCTACTCACTGATCTTGCACAGCTTTAACCCCGAATACAATTTCACCGAAACTTTCCTTACGAGATATACCCGTGTCAACGGATCTACCTTCGTCCGATTCTCGTATACCCCCATCCATCTACATATACGAATCAAACGATACGTGCAGTGTACTCTCGTTACATCGGATAATTGCTAATTATTTCATCCAAAAGTTTAACCGCCAATCAAAGCGGAATGAAATGATTTCAATTTCGAGATCGATTTGAGAAAAATGTTTATACTTCTGTTTACTCGAAGACCAGTGCATCGATCGATTCCAAAATTTAGTCGAATTTAGAACGGATCAAGTCCTATCGATTGAGATAAAGATGGTCGAAATCGGTTGATCGGTTCTCGAGATATCATGAATTGAAAATTCTTTCTCAAAAATTTTGTTTTTGCAATAACTCGAAAACTACTCGACCGATAAAATCCAAAATTCTGGGAGTTGTGAGTCAAGAAAACCCGCATCGATTGGTATAAGAAAAATTTAAATCCATGCATTGGTTCTCGAGATATAATCGAAGAAAAGAATTTCCTCCGAATAACAAATAACAGCCAAGTGAGAGCCAATTTTATGAAATTTTTTTAATAATATTTAAGATATTTTAATCTTCACGGTAGGTATGTACATCGTCGCTCGCATTCCCTACCTAATTCTTACGAATTTTTTTCCATGTATTATACGTGTGTGACCACTGATTTCACGGTATAATACCATAAATTTGAAAAATTCCAAAGATTTCGTACAGCATCCCCCGTCCCACGAGACGTTTATCTCAGTTTTGTATCCGCTGAGGCATTTCATACAATAAAGTATGTAGATAAATATTCGTACCGGGTATAACATATTCGATAAACCGCTATCAGATTTTTCCGATGAAAAGTATACCATAGAGGAATTGAGACATATACGGGAAATGTCCACAATTTTACACCCTCTTATACCTCCCAACGATTTTTTTTTTTGGGGGGGTTTTCTTTTTACTCCAAAAAGTGCACCGGACCAGAAACTTCTCCAGATCATACATCAACTGCGTCGATATGAATACAAAGAATATATCGATCGATATATTGGGATAAGAGCTAACTATTACTGATAACTTATACCGTATAATCGAGTCAAGCGAGGAGTCAAAAAATCGTGATAAAAATCGGGAGGAAATTCCAGATCCTTATACAGGATGAATATATGGAGTATAAACTGTACCTACATCATTCGCACAAGAGGCTATTTGGCTCGGAGCCACCGATCGGCTCATCATATGCTCGTATACAGATCTTAAATGAATGCCAAAATTGACCTTTTTTTTTTTTACTTTTTTTTTTTTTGGGGGGGGTAAATCCGACTTTGGGAAACGAACACGCAGCATGGACCCATTTTATTCGTGATGTATGTGTTTGAACGCGTTTTAATATGTACATACAATTATTCGATCTCTTTATAGGCATGGACCAACGCTCGGCCATAAATACTTGATGATCACTGCTTTCTTCAGATATCCCGCAATCTCTTCTGATTTTTCGTTTTTTTTTTTTCTTCTTCTTGTTTACCTTTTTCGGCTATTTTATGGAAAAATTTCTCGAAATATAACCCTGCGGGTCTTCCTCTGTCTTTGGGACTCGATTTTCGACCTGTTCAGCTGCTGGAAGGTGGAAGAAAAAATTCACGCTGATGATGAAAGAATCGACGAGTGCATAGGAAACGCGGAGAAACCATCCCAAGTTATACCGTCTCATCATAAAATGAATTTCATAGGAAATTGATTTCTTTATCGTTTCGGGATCGATCACCGAACAAATTGACTCTCAATTATTTCAGAATAAATTTTATTTTTTTTATTTTTTCTAAAAATTCGTAACTTTGATTCCTATATGCGCTGAAAATTTCTGTACAGGTAACAGTCGAGTCTGTATATCCAAATAGTTTTTTTTAATTTATGACAAAATGATTTTAGATTTTTGGGAGAATTAGTTGGAAAAAGCTGGAAAAAGTTGGAAAAAGCACAAGTTTTTTTTTTCATTTTCTAATTCAGGTCTCTTTCCACCTTCAAAGAAAGAAAACCCTGGGTTTTGTCGGTACCGCGAGGTCGTACTAAACGGAAACGAAGGTCCTTCACTCGAATGAGGTTGAAAAGTTGGAAAGAAACGTTCTCGTTTTTTTCTCGAGTAGGTAATTATTGTTTTGTCACGCCGTAGCGCGGCACGTGGGCGAGTTCTAATTAGTCGTGTGGGTATATATACGTATACCTGGGCTCACTCAATTAGCCCCAAGAATTCTCAGTATAACTGTAACAGATACCATCCTGAGACGGTCAGGTAAAAATTTTATCCCTCAGTATATCGCCGAGCCGTTTCGAGTTCTGTAATATACTCATTAAAATATTTTCCACCCTTTCCGTTTTTCCCTTTGCATTTGTCAATTAATCGACCATATCTCCACGCCTCTCAGTTCTATCGAATAAATTCAATAAACGATTCGATCGAATGATTCGATTGATTAAACATCCCCATAATTGTACCAATTCGTATCTAATTTTCTTAAATTATAATTTTCAATTCGGTTGGAACGAAGATGAAAAATATTTCTGGAGAATTTTTATTCTTCTTTTTTTTTTTTTTTTTTTTTTTTTCTTTTTTACGAAATGCAATGAACTGCGGATAGTCACCCTAATCGGGGGTAGAAGCCCCGATATAACTTTAACACACTACGGTAACCAAAAAGAGAAGACATAGTGTCGTACGTCGCGGGCTTCACGGTTGAATTCCCTCTTTAAAATATCCATTCCTCTCTCTCTATTTTATTTATTTTTTATTTTATTAAATGAGAAGGGGAATTAACGAAGAGACCGCGAAAAAAAATTCCCGAACTCGTTTTTTTCTTCTGTTCAATTTATTTCTTTGGGAGGAGGTATTCGTAGCCACTCGAGGCTCGTCGTCATCCCCTCGACTTACACTAGTCGGTATAATACCTCATTGCTAACTTCGAATGCAAACGTGAGCTTCTTAAAGGTCGATGATATAAAATTTTTCAAATCGGTGATAACTCTCCGAAGAAATATATTCCACTGTCTTAAATTTCGAAAATTTGAAACGCAATTATGTGTAGAAATAATTTTCAAATTTTATATATTTTCGGACTGTTTGAAACCTAGTTTTTTTTTTTTTTTTTTCAGGAGAAAATCTCGCCGTTAATAGACGGGAATATAAAATCGAAAGAGTAAACCACAACGTTCTGAAAATTAAACCGTTGTTTTTTTTCCTCACATTTCTAACCCTCCGGAGCTGATGGTCCATCAAGAGTAAAGTTTGTAAACACACCCCAAACCTCGACTGCAGAGTTATAAAACAAGGGGTTATAACTGAGCAATATATACCCCCGCCTGTGCGAGAGACTAAAAAGAGCCTGCAGAGTCTGGAAAAGAGACGGGCAGAAATAACCGATATTAACCGATACGATGGGGAGGAGGGCGGAGAGCGAGATATTAAATGATATAGGTATACTACCTATATAACTCTTATTCTATTCTTCGGATGCCAGCAGGACTGTATGAAATTTTTGGTCGATCGCCTGTTTGCCGCTATCATTTGGCATCCCGATATTTGCCAGGGGTTAAGCTTTAACAAACGGATTGAGGAGAAATGTGGGTTGGTGTACGTCCATGTCGATATAGAATATGGTTTAGCAGACATATATATATATATATATATATACAGGATGAAAAATGCCCCCTCGGATATTTCTCCCATTCGAAGTATCGGATAAAAATAATTTTCGGAAAGTTTGATCGAAAAATAATCGTTGACTGATTGAAATCGTGGAGTTGGCTCGAGAGAATCGATTCGCCTGCATTCTGTGCGGAAAAACAAACGATATCGGTACAATCCTATAACAAAGTCGATATATATACTAAGATTGCTGAGCTGATGTGAATCAGCACGGTGAGATTGCGAGTTGGACGTATATTTGCAGAATTGAGGAAGAAATGTACAGCTCAGAAGCGGAAGCTCCGCGATGAAAGGGATCGCCGAGCTTCGAGTGGCAGCGTCGTCTTCGCTGTGCGGAAAAAAAAAAAAAAAACTGAAACGAAACGAATATAAAAGAAAAGAAGAGAAGCGAGAAGAGAAGAGAAGCCCTTCGAACACACGCGATTCCCGCGAATATAGAAGACGCAGACTGCACTGCGATAAAATCGATACGTCAATCGCTGAAGACCAGGAGCTGACGATGGGTTGTAGCCAAGATATAGATATACCCGAGTATATATGTATATATCCAGGGTTCGGCCCTGGCAGTTTATGCCACAGAGCTTTTTCACCCCAATGCATATTAAGCATCGCTCACTGCTTATTCTAGGTGATATTTTATTCGAACAGGCTCTGGGTCGTGATATAGATACGCGGTTTACAACGTCTTGAGTCGCGACATCGTGGGGCTTTTTTAAGTGAGGCAATGTTTCTTACGGCGGAACTTGGAGAGTGAGCTTTGAAAAAATCAGCCTCGGTTAACTCGGGCCTCGCAATTCACGGAGTTACTACTTTCGAGCTTCTGAACCGAGATTGGATGAATTTTTATACCTCCGAGTATAATTCGCAGTTTTTTCATGTCCGAATTAGGGGAAGCTGCGGAAATTTTGCAGTCCCTATATTGTCTTTATAAAACCGCAAGCTCGCGAGTTTAATTCCCAGTCGCGTCGTATGACCACCACGAAAAAGCTCGCCTGCACGTATCGTTCGAGGATATAAAAACTACCGATTTTTAACCAGATTTCGAAATTTGGATGATTTTTCTTCTTCGCCAGGCAATATTTGCCTGCAAATATGATACGAAAAATATTGAGCTTTTATAGTTCTCATATATCGTTGATGAAAAACGTTCTTATCACGTCTCGTTATTTTTTTTTTTTCCAGTACAGTTCCCGAACCCCGTCTTAAAAGTAACTTCGATTTCCTCGTGACAAAATAGAAATCTCCAATCCGCCCAATTCTAAATCCGAAAAGATCAGCGGAAACCTTTCGAAGTATCTGTCGGGGGATCGAAGGCGACAACAAATACAGGAAAAGTTTTCGTTCTTTATACCGGAGCTGGTCCTTTGATCATCGGTATCCGCGGTAGTGTATCTAGTGACAAACACGGGGCCATCGAAGTGGCAAGTAATTGTGCCCCAAGACAATACCCGACATACCTACTCGTCCCTCGACTCCTTGTTGGGTTGATAAATCGATCAACTTAATTAACGCCGGGTCCGACGATTACGTCAAGAAATATATTTGCCCCCATATTGTGTCTGGAAATTTTCAACACTATTCGCAAACTGTTGTATATGCACATAGTGTTTGAATTCCAGACCCATAAACGACTCCGAATGCAGTCTTACCGCGGGGGGAAATTCTCGGTTTTATATAGCTTGTCTCGTTTACGTCTCTGGATAAATTCCCGAAACGTGCCCGGCTTCTCTTGCTGGCTGTGTAATACAGGTGGAAATTTACCAAACCACAAATCTTTTCCATATACTAACTCCTCTGGATCCCAATATACATGTATATAGGTATATACAAGCTTTCAGTTCACGTGACACGGTTGAACGATAAATTTTTGCCATCACGTCCTCGCTAAGTCGACACAACATTCTTTGATACTTATACGTACGGTTTTATACCCTGAAAAAAAAAGAAAAAATCCTCGCACGTGGTTTTTGCGGCCACTTTTAACAACCCGGATATATCGAGTGTGCGGCAATTTTTTTCGTAAATAAAAAAAATTCTATCGGTGGAGGTACGAGGAACTGAATTTTTCAAAGTCTATGATCGTTTATGAACTTTGCGGTGAATTTATGGGTTCAGGGGGTTTGAAAATATTTCCCACTAAATTTTCTCTTGCTTTTTTTTTTTTTTTTTTTTTTGAGACACGAATTCATCTTATCTTCTGTGAAATTTTTCTCCGAGGAAAAGGCAATGCTTGCGATAAATTAAAAAATAAAACCGGTGAATAGCCGTCCGAAAGGAATTCGAAAATGGTGTATACCTATTTCTCGGCCTGCAGGTCTGCAATATAGAAAAGAAAATGAGGTTCGGAGGACAGATCCAGTCGAGTTGGAATTTTCCAGCATGTATACATTCCGAGCCTTTTCCAATGCTCCCAGAGGATCTATATGCGAGTGATTTTAATACCGTCAATTAAATTCTCTGTGACTTCCAAGGAAAGGTTCTAAATTCCATTAAACAACGAAAAGCTACGGAATGATCAGATTTGGTTTAAAATCAGGGAAGCTGGTTCGTTTCCAAAGCTTTGACAGTCAATTAATCAATGATCGCAGTTAATTCGTGGCGATTTTTAAAAAACAAAAAATATATATAGTAGCAAAGAAACGGGCTGGAAATTGATTTTTTGCGTACAACCAGACTAGGGTATCGTATCTACTTATAGGTGCTACGGTACGGGTGATTCTATTTCTGAAAAAACTTTCCGCGAGGAAATGGAAAAACAATGTTTTGATAAAAGTTTCACAGTTTTTGAGGGACGCGAGACACCCTGCAACGGTGAATAATACGATTCCTATAAAGTCCAATATAAACTGGCAACCCCCCAGATTCTAAAAATCGATTAACTTAGCCATAAGATTTATCGATACCTCGTCGATCTGTGATGGTGGTTAAAAATGATCGTTAACTCGTTTAGAATAGGGGGCTAACTTCACGAAAGATCTAATGGGGTTAATATCGACTGTAAAAAAAATCGGAAATTCGAAAATTCGTCAATTTTGTCGTCGAAAAAGGATAAAATTTGATTCAGCGAATTATAGATATTTTAAAATTCACAACTAAGCTAGGGTATAACATCATCATCATCATTATCATCATCATCAATGAATAATCTATGCATGCGTTCGTTATCTACGATTATGCCACGTTGGTATAATACTATAATAATAGAAGTGCTTACAGGTATCTACTCTTCTGTATTGAACAGTAGCCCACACACAGTAATGAGATAGGAACCACTTAACCCCGCTCACACGTGCTTAAGAGCTTGCTTACCGGGTTAACTTGAATTTAGAATTTAGTTACTAAACCCTGAGCACTCGATTCTGTGGGGCAGCCTTTGGGTAGCTGTCTTTGTTTTAACGATTACCAAACCCACCTGCAAATTTGCATACCAAAAAAAGAAAGTAAAGAAGCGAAAAAATTAGAAAGTACTGTTCAAGGCTCTGGAAAAATGTCATACGACACGGGAACTATTGAGAGCCCTCTCAAAATAAAAAAGAAATGGGTTAATCCGTTCCAAAGGTATCATACGACAAAAAAAGAAATTTTTGTCGTGCAATATCTTTTAAACTAGTCGGTCGATTTTGATGAATCTTGCGGCAATCGAAAGGGCTATCCGAGACCTAAATCGGATCAAGTTTTGAGACTAATCGTACGAACAGTTTAGGAGTTATGCGCTAAAAACATGAAAAACAAATTTTTTTTAATTTTTATTCTTCGAATAACTTTGGAACTACTCGACCGATCGACTCCAAAATCTGGTCAGATCTAAGTCTTGATAAACCCTTTCGATCGCCGCAAGAACCATTCCAATCGGTCGATTCGTTCTAAAGATATCGTACGACATAAATTTGTTTACACAGACACACACATACGGACGTTGATCCAAAAATAGTCAGAATAGCTTCCCAGGACCCCAAAACGTCGAGATCCGATGAAAACTCGGTTTTCGAAAATCGGACCAAAACCAATAACTTCCCTTTTCTTTGAAAATTTTCAATTTTCATAGCGAGAAGTTAAAACATCAAGACATTAAGAGGTTTATATTATACAGATTTGTGTGCCGAGGTTTGTAAGGATTTATCACCTTAAATCGTGAGGAGGCACGTGTAACTGCTTTTCCTAAAGGATATAGCTGTACCCCCTATTTGGATTTTAACGGCCATATATTTCGCCGTGACTTACTTATAGGTATATGTACCTATTTTACTATACTGTGTCGATTAAAGACAGACGTCTTCGGCACGTTTCTCGAATTGTTTTCTCCAAAGGGAATCCGTGTAATATAAGGAACGAGATAACTGCCAATACTAAAACCGTATGGGGGTATGGTCATTCATTTGTTAACCCTTATTGTCTGTTTATCGACGCATTCAACTGCACGATGTGCGGAAAAACCGATTCAACAACTCTATCCAGTTTTTTTTTTTTTTTTCTTCTTTTGATGGCATATAGTGACTAACTCGATCAACCCAGCGCTGCAGCGCTAAAGTTTGATTAAATGGGTTTACTAGTTCTATAGGGTGTCCGAACGGCTCTAAAAATTTACCCGGATATACGATAGTTTGATTAAAAATCGTGTCACGGTGAAAAAATGCATCTTTTTTTTTTTGTTTCTTTTTTTTCATTCACAGAAAATCACGAGGTTCATCGAAACTTCGACACTCCGGTTGAATACGAAAGATCAACTTTTCGTAACCGAAAATCAGTCACAAATGCAGTGATCAAGTTTCTAAGATTTAAGGTCCAATCCAACCTCTCAAGGTCTTGATTTCTTCAGACGATTTGAAAAGATCAGCGAAGATTTGAAAAGGATTTTTAGATTCACGTCATGCAGTGAGACGATTGGCTGATTGAAAATTGAACGTTGATAATTTTGAGAAAATCTATTGGACGTGAATTGAGAAGATCTTGTCAATCGTGACCGCGGGGATTTTTCGAAAATCGTTCGATTCCTCGCGCGCAATAAATTTCACTGTTTATTTCTCGTTCGAATTCAATCGCCACCGTTAATTATGCAGGGTTCTCTTATCGAACATTATTTTCCCCAAATTTATCTACATTATCGAACAATGACCTATGTACATACATACGTGCTCGAATAAGTCCAATCAGCTTATACCGTATTGAATAAATTGCTGACCGAGAATACGAAGGTCGTCGATAGTCTGGAAAGGATATAGCGTACGTTTCCAAAGAGTGGAATTCATCTACGTATACACGTAAAATGAGACGAAAAAAAAACAGAAAAGAACAAGAAAAAATTCTCCGGTTATAAAAGAAGGGTGTGCATGTCACTGCCATCTTCGTTACGGTTCATTTAAACCGGTATTTACGATGCCAAGAGGACGACAGCTTCTATATTCTCAAAGACCGAGATTGAGGGTATATTTTACGTCCATCTGGTGCCTGCTGTCAAGATTGACAGTGCTGATCTCGCCGGACAGAGTCTTGCGATAACCGAGACATAAAAATAATAAAAAGTAGGTATATTTCAGTCCGGTGTGAAGGTATGTACAATATTGGAAAATTCAACGAACTGTGAGCGTTATAATCGTCGTGAACGATCTTATCGTTTTACTTCCAAAGTCATAAACTCAATTCGCTGCAATGTTGCAGAACGGTCGTTAAAATCGTTCAAAAAATTATCCGAATGTCACGGCTCGTGGTAAATTTCGTGATAACCGATTACCGCGTATCGGCTAAAGAAAATTTATGAAATTGTCTATGAAGATATAGGCTCGAACGTAATCATTAAAGCGGATTACTAGCGACGGGAATTAAGGCCACGTATTCTCGATGATTATGATGATACGTACTTTATGTCATAATCCATCGATAACGGCTGCCTGCAGTAGTGCAGGCTTCGTTCTCACTTCGGGTTGTTAACTTGAAGTTTAATTAGCTGGTCATATTGCGGATTACCGAACTCGGTCTACCGTACGAGTATAGTTACTCTCCATTCTCGAAAGTGCATATGAAGTTACATAACAGGAGAAGAAATTGAAACGTACGGTCTGGGATATTCTAATTAACACAATGCGTTGTTGTTCCTATTTTCATTTCGTTTTTGCATGCTGTTCTGCAACTGTATCATTCAACCCGCGCGTGACCAATTAAAGGCAACTAATTAAAACCCGGTTCTAACCATACCGAGATAAAAACTTGTTTCCGTTCAATCCGAAATAATGGAGATGATTCAGATCGAGGGTGAAAAAATATACTTGAATCAAATGATACCAGCAGTGGCAATATTAATGCCAGATACTCGGATACAATTCCGTATTCAGCAATCATAGAAATACACTGAGGCAAGGATCAGAGTAAGCCCGGTAACTGGTACGTGATCTAATATCCTAACGAACCCTTCAGTCTCAGAATTCTTATTGAATTTTTTGTATGACTGACAGGGGGTGGCGAGAGCCGAGACGAAGTGAATTTAATTTTCCTTGATAAATGAGTTCAGCCACTTCTAGGATCATTTTACGGTGTTATAAAGCCGAGGCGAGACTCTCACAATTTTTAAGATCCAAAAGAAACAGAAGCCAAAAGAGAAAAACGAAAAAAAAAAACACCGCGATGATCGTTTTTGGAAACTTTCATCCTGCTTCAATTTAAACAATCAACGCCATCGAATTGTGACGCTTTACGGGTCACGTGTGACATTCGATCGAGTTTTTTTTTATTCGCGAAGGGAGAAGGATCGTCGGAATTGACCAGTTCGAATATCTACCCCATCCCCCGAGCCCTGAGGAAACTAGGTAAATAAATATTTCGTAAAAAAGTTGTATGTAGATGATTTTAAGGGTGGACGTATCACGGTCCATGATGAAGATCTTCGCCGACTCTTCGAAGGTAGAAAGAATGCACAAGGTCTGCTTAGTTCTTTCACCTTAAAAATCGATCACTGTATCTATGTATAGACTGCAGGATGTATATATGGATATATAATAGAATTGTCGAAAGCTCTATCTGAAATTGGTATACGAATCCAATGGCGTATGGTAAAACTACCTTTGAATAAAGAAAAAAAAAACCCGATGGGATATCGTGGACCGAAAATTCCAGAATACAGGGCAGAACAGACACGGTTTTACCTCTGACTATACGTCCCATACTTTGGATAATATAAAGACTCAAACTCTCCGACGATAAAGTAGTTTCACTACACATTCATACGATTGAATTTGCCCTGGGTGTAAGAAGGTAAAAATTTTTCCTGACCTTCTCCCAGGTCTGTAACTAATCGTAACTGTTTCGAATTCATATTCCAAGCTTTTATTCCGATTGAAATTTTACATACAAGTGTCAAAATTAGTGTCTAACTCTGCGTCAAACTCCCGAGGGTAACTTCGTTGCCCGGATCACACGTCAGAATAAATTTGATTCGTGTATCATTATATAGTACGTATCTTGAAGTCCGGGACTACTGTCCTGAATTTTTCAGTACGTCTGTCTCCATCGGGAGAGCAGAGACACATACTCGGCTGTATAAATTCGAAGCCACCATGTAAGTGGGTAGCAAGAATAGGGAAGTTTCAGTTTACTTTCACTCCCCTAAGTAACTAACGCGGCGGTTTGGGGTTCCCGGAATTTCGCCGCGGATCAATCGCTTTATATTTATTGAATATACCCAGTTTCTATGTGCTACGTGCCTAACCGTGACACGTAGGGTGGGTATCCCGTTCTATTATTCGTCAGCTATTACATTGATAAACAACCGAAACAAGTCGAGTGTGATAAGCAGATATCGGGATCTATTGAAATTTTGATATTGCTTATAGGGATCAAGAGACTCGGTAGAGTCTCGCGCCAACTGCATGTATACTAACCCCTCAGACTTACGATTTTGTAACCACATATATCTGCGGTGTCAAAGCAACGAGGACGATTGAACTTCGACGTGACGTTACGTATTATGATTATGTAAATATGTGCATGTTATATACGTACGCGCGAATACAGAGAGTCTACGAGTACATACGTACGTACATACGTATACAGAATTTGTGTGACGAGCAACCCGTTGGTCGACCCTTTGTTTAATTATGAATTCAATTTCCCTAGGGATCAAAGGCGAACTGCGTCAAGTTACAGTTTGAATCCACCGTTTCCGAACGAGACTGTCGATAGTTGAATTAAACCAAAGCTCAGGCCGATTAATGTTACTTAAATTAACATATGTGGTCAGAAGGTATGAAAGCTCGCGATAAGAAGGGTACACGCTGCACAAAGCCCCACCTTTCACAGCTGAGGATAGATCCGCATAAAGGGCTTGGGTTACTATACACTCGCGATACCCACACCTATCTTTTCTGCGCATATACATACACGTAACGATATACTCTGTACGGTGGCGGATGGAGCAAAGATTTGCAAACAAGATACGTCGTGTGGCGAAAAGCCGTTCAGGGTATTAAGTAAACTTACTTACTGTTAGATTAACTAAAGTATGACCGGAAGCGCTGTCATCAAACGTTATACTGCGGGGCAATTATCTATGACCACTGATCCCACCGCTGTCACCAATTTGTTACACACTTTTATCCGCGTACCAGCACCTCTAAGTCCAAAAATTCGCAAGATGATTGGTGACCAAAAATTGGATTGTTTTTTCGGTAATACTTACCATCACTTAGTTTCGAAATTCGGAGCTAAGAACCACGTATCCACATCACCTACTCGTTACACTTCGAGTTTACAACACGCTTAAGATCTTGCGGTAATTCTCACCCGTCTTGCGGATTAAGTCACACCGCAGGCCTCGCTACGACACTAAGGATTACCGCTAACTTCTGACCTCTCTACTAGGGTGATTCTATACATCCGGTTCCGCCGATGATGTGACTTTAAGAGGATATGTACACCTTAATAGGGGCTGTTTATGGAGGGGTGCTGTTTGTTCCAAAAGGTTTCTTCGATAACCTAGTTCTATCACACCAGTTCAATACTGTTTTTAAGCATGATCAGCCCGAAGCCAGGATTTTTTAGCCATCCATTCTCGTACTTGAAGAGCGATGCAGTGATTTGAAAGATGAAAGAATCTATCGGATGAACAGAAAATAAAAAATAAAAAAAATTATAAATTTCTGTAACTTTTGTATGACGTATCATCATTCTTCTGAATACGGTTGGGTAGTTTTCGTGGCAAACTTGCGAGTATAGATAAAGGTTAACATTTTTAAGATGGATCAATCCCGAGATTTATTTTTATTGAAGATGGCGGGTACGGTGCCATGCTGCGACAGAAGTTGACAGGGCTAACAAGGGAAGGTTCCTAATCTCTCAATCCGGATTTGAGACCGACTTGACAAATTGAAATTTACGAAAGTAAGATATTTTTGAAGATTGGAAATTCGCATTCATGTAAAATGCTACAATATATGTATACGTATGTATTCGGTACGACTGAAACGATCGAGGTGTTCCGAATCTGAGAATTAATCAAATATACGATTACACGAAGACAGCCAAATTAACGAAAGTCATCTAATACACGAAACTTCCTGAATGTAAAACGGTAATGAACCCCGATGTCGATTTTGAAATCCTCTCTGCAGTCAACCGGCTATAGCAAAAGCTCAATAAAAATTAACTGACCCTCTTGGGAAATCATTGGGTTTAGACCTCTATTTGTTCACATGTCTTTCCTCGAACGGTAAAATTGGATATTTTTCAGTTTCGTAGAATTTCGATCTTTTTTATTGCAATTTTATTTTATTTTTTTCTACTTTTGACGTATTTTTCCCGATATCTGTTCTCACCCCTCGCTATGTTTTTCCGCGAAATGAAAATATGAATCGAAATCAACACCTCGATATAAATATCAGAACTTCAATCAAGTTCCAAGAGCTTGAATGAAATCGAAAGCACATACCAGTACACCAATCTCCCAAGTTTTTCATTCCAATTTTTTGTCCACTTTCATCAACTCCCTCCGACGACATGGAGTTTCAAAGTACATACACACGTATACATATAATACGCATATATTTATTTCTAAGTAACTTGAAGCTGTTAGAATGACGCTGATCAGTCTAGTCGATCCGGAGACATGAAAGCTCAAAGGTGCAAAATGACGGCCCAAAAACCAACAAAAAAAAAAAAACGTGAACAGTTTTTGAAATCGTATTTTCTGTCTTAAAAATTATATATGAAAAAAAAAAATATATTTCAACCAAATCCAATTTTGAGTAGGGTGAGAGTCTTCCTTCATAAGCAAAATGCCTACTTGGATGGGTTTGAAAGGTGCCCTTTACCAGAGGTGACTTTCAGACACAGCAGCTTTCGGATGGTTTCGGAGATAAGAACTTTTCAAGGAAAAGAAAAAAGAAAAAAAAAAATGAAAAAAATAGAATGTATTAGTTCAGGCTCTACGAACGGTGGATTTTCATTCGATATGGTATATATGTATATATCGTACGTCGAAGAAGAATTCCTTGAATAATGAGAGTAAAATTTTTTGTCTTTTTTTCTCAAAATTGAATCCTTTTCGCCGTCCTATTTCCAGCAGCTCTGTAAAATAATGAAATTTGGTCGAGGTACGGGAGTAAAGTGGAAGGTCGTAGCTGTCTCAGCGATTTAATTAGGACTTGAAGAGCACGGCCATTGAAGTAGAGTAGATAATCATTCTCGACGCTCCCCGATTGTATCAACCGTCGTGCCAATTGACATTCGACAAACTTGACATGACAGAAGGTAAAACGCGTACCATAACTATATACTTTCGTAGAATCGTGTAGCTCATATTCTTGTTCATTTTCTTCGGAATAATAACCCTGAGTAACATAAGGTAATAGTAGGTTACACAAGTTTCAGTTTAGGAAGAGAAACCTGCAGTTGCTATACCCGTGCCCATTGTTCCGATGAAATACTGTCGTCGGAATCAAGAGTCTGACGCTGTTCATTCCGCCTGACGCAGTCCTAATCATATACCTCATTTCGTGTAATGATCGTTGTGCACAAACCACGCCTAGATCGTATTGTTGGATTCCAAAGCCCGGAATTACATCCCCCAAACAATGGAAACGGTAGATAACTATACGTAGAAAGAATTTTCACTTGGAAATTATTAATTTTTTTTTTTTTTTTCAAATCGCTGGTTATAACTTTCGAAAAAATATTCAATTGAGTATCAGGTCTTTTCACAATTCGGTACTCCGATTTCGATACACATATAATTAGAAATTATTTAAGATTTTTCAAATTTTGGCATCGCAGCTGGTACAAGTCGCATCAACGTTGATCTAAACTTTTTGAAATTTGGAGGGGATGCATGAAAAAAAAAGACTGTCTTTTGAGGGCAGAGAAATAATATATAGAGATAAAATCAGTCTTCTATCGTTGAGAGCACATGACCAATTTTTTTTTTTTACTTGGCACGTTTTCAAAAAAAAAAAAAAATTGGTTTCGAGTCACAGTCAATTTTCGTATCAAAAAAAAAATTTAATTCGTTGAATATCGTTAGTCTGCTCCGAAATTATATCGATCATTCGGAATATGTATAATTTCCTCAACATTTTTTGAAAAGTTTGAATTAACGACGTGGCCTTTAACGGCCCTACTCAGCCCATTTTTTTTTTTTTTTTTGGTTTTTGATCGATGCAATGAATCTATGCAAAAGTTCGTAAGATCTAAAATAATATTTATGATCGTGTTTTCGAAATCGATCGATTCCTAGGTGTAAAGGAAAAAAAAATTAAAAATAAAAAACTGAATCGATAGAAATACTCCCTTCAATAATTACGCAGACGATCGAGTCTAATTTCCGATTTCGAAAATGAACGTTCGTTTTTTTATTTTTTATTTTTTATTATATAGACTATATCCTAGGAGGAAAATGGAAAACCTTCCTTCCTCAATTATTGAGACTTCATAGAGTCGCTGATCCCGTCTTCTATCCACTCGAATAGCCAGATTAGTCATTCGGTTCGTTTCCCATTCGCGATAATTTATTCAGCTACGATGTCGACAAAACGCGATTGGCGCGTTCTTTTAAACCCCGCGTAAATGAGGAAAACCTCCACTGTCTGAACCGTACGTTCGGTACGAAATGAAAATTGAAAGGTGGAACCTTTTTAAAAACCATACAATTTAGCAATGGATAAATTTATTCGCATATGTAAAATCGATTCGGGTATTTTTTATTATTTTTTTTTTTTTTTTAGTACAAAAATTTTGTTGGATTATAAATTATGGAATTAAAGCTATATATAATTATATATATACTGTTTCTGCAGCAATACACGGGCTTTCAAAAATATTTGAAGAAAAAAAAAATTAAAAATTAAAATAAAGAAGTAAATTGAAAAATAATAATAATAATAATAATAATAATAACGTTGCTCTGAAAATTTCGTCGAATCTTTATTTTTCCTGTAGCAATTTTCGTTGAATTTGTTTTTTTGAAAATAATATGTGACGTCCTTCGGGCAGACAAAATCAAAAAAAAAAAAAATGACAAAAAAAAATGTACGTGTATGTATAAAGTCCAGAGACTTGCGGGGACTAAAAGGGTTAAGTAACAGTACTGCACATTTATTGTATATATGTAATTACCTACTTATACAGTATTGCAACGATAATTATCATAGAATGTGGCATTATACTCTCGAGGGTGCGCCAAATGTCGTGACGGGGATTCCGCGTAGTATGAACCCACCCCTAGATTTGGCTGAACTCTAAATTCTCTAAAACGGGTAGCAATTCGGTATAATTACTGTGATTAGTATACATATTGCGCTTGAATATATATATATATTTTGCCAGGTTTTAAAGCGGAGCTTAAATATTATTCTATATACGGGTCAATCAACGCGAACCCCTTTTTTTTTTTTTTTTTTTTTTTTAATATAACCCCCGGGACTGTCATTTCTAAATGGAAAAATTTTGGAGTAAAACACGCACACAGAAAAAAAAAATTTGTTTGAAAAATTAATACAAATAACAATGTGTTTCAGTTAGTTTATTATATATACCATTGTTCCCACAAAATTGAAATACACGTACCTTTCGCATGAAAATTTGCAATCCGTGCATTGCACAAAAGTTTCCATAAGGACGTGAAAAAATAAAGAGAGAGAGAGAAAAAAATAATAGGGAAATAAAAATCGTGAAGTCTTTTCTTTTCTCACTTCTCTCTCTTTTTTTTCTTATTTTATTTTATATTTATTATTATACACCCCGACCGCGACGTACATACATAAGTATAAGGTATACGGGGTGTCCCATTTTAGACAATCTAGCTGAATATATCTCGGAAAGTAATCGTTGTAGAGAAAAATGCTTCAGATAAAATTTGTCGAGTTCCAAAGGGGACAGATATTGATGATATTGGCTTTTTTGTAAGTGGAACTGCCGAGGGAATATCAAGGTCTTCTTCGTCTTTTTGAACGGGAACCTATATTTTTTAATACGTCATTTTATTTTACTCAAAAAATCAAATGACTTTTGTATAAAACATTTTTTTGTGAAACATCAAATTTTCACGATACTCAGCTAAACAGCTAGAGATTATTTAACTCTCAAGAAAATTTCACCCCTAAACTATCAAGTTTAGAGAAAAATTGCTAGAGACAAAAATTGCGTGATTTCACGCGAAGAATCTTGAAGAATATTCTGCCAGAACTTCTTCAATCATTTTTGATTTTTTCACGCAATTAAAGAAACTGCAATAAAAATTTCTAGGAAAAAATTGTGAAATTATTTTCCGAAATTCTTTGCATGAAATTAAGCACTTTTTGTCTCCTGGAATTTTTCCTCAAATTTGATAGTTTAGAGGTGAAACGTTCCTAGAAGTAGAAAGATCTCTGGTTGTTCAGCTGGATATCATGAAAAATTGGTGTTTCACAAAAAAATTTTTCCCACGAAAGCCGTTAAATTTTTCAAGTAGAATAAAATTACGTGATAAAAAATATAGGTTTTTATTCGAAAAAATGAACTCGACCTTCATATCACCTTGGCGTCTCCACTTACAAAAAAGCCAATATCACCAGTATCTGTCCCCCTCGAAACCCAACAAATTTTATCTGAAACATTTTTCTCTACAACCATTACTCTTTGAGATATTCAACTGGATTGTTTAAAATGGGACACCCTGTACATGGTTTACATGAAATCCAAGCGTGAATGAATAATAGCATTCGGGAATCACAATGGCTATACCGTATTTATATTTTCGTATACGATATACGTATAAAGTGCAGCAGTGAAGTGAAGACTTGATTATTTCTTTATGTATTATTAAGATGAGTAAGATATTTCACGTGAATAAAAATCGGTTGACAACGGAGCTAATCTCAGTTTTTATCCAAAAAAAAGGAAAAAAAAAATTAAAGAGATTCTTTTTTACGCATGTTAGATCTAAGAATATCAGTTGACTGATTTTGGGTTGATAAAAAAAATTAGATTTCAGGTGGCGGGTTCCCTTCAACGCGACTTGGTCTAAAAAGAGAGAAGCACCGAACCGGAAAGGAAAAAAAAATAAATAAAACCAAAAATAAAAAATAATGATAAAAATATGAAAATGCAAAAATACGAGGGTGGAAATATTCTTTTTAACTCTCACATATTCTTTTACCTGTATTAACAACCCATCGTATATATTCTTTGCTCTTTGTCCCGCTACGAACACGAGTAGCTTTCACATACTTATACGAGGCGATATTTCTAGCTGACAGTGTACACAAAGAACTAAAACCACTATACAGCTATCTACAAGACGTTTCCCACTTAAGAAGTTGCGGGGGAAGCATGTCTTACAATTAAACCGTCTTGTTCTCGTTTCCTCTTTCCCATATTTTTCTTATACTTTCTTATACTTTATTCTTCTCTTTTTTCTGTTCTACACTTTATTCAAATTTCTTTTTCCCACCGTGTTAATAAACGAGAATATTCTCTATTCGCTATTCGCACACCCAACTATAATCTTGAGCTTAGATCGTGTCAAGTTTATGTCCAAGCTTTATCTCGCATGTTACACCTACCTACAGATACGATACTCTTCTTCTGACAGAAAGAAATATGCATACTGGATATATTTTCCGAGCACGATATATCGCGGTAAATTGAGTCCCCCTATCGATATCGATCGTCAACGCGATACGCTATCCCCAAGACTGCAGATCGGGTCGGTGCTACTCCCTTCGGTATAAACTGGTGTAAAATAATTGCGAATTTTTGATAATGGAAATAAAATTTTCCGGCAAAATAAGAACGAGTTTAGGTCATTTTTCGATCATCGATCACGTATATTGTGTAAACATCGGTATAAGGATGGAGTATTATGGCAGGTACTCGCGATGTCTGTCTACTCTTTGAAAACATCCCCTATATCTACACGTAGCGCTTTGCGGTCGAAGCTCGGCTACTAACATTGCTTGGGTGACAAATTTACACCAATATTTGCAAAAGGTGGGTCGGGTTTCACAAATAATTACACAAAGTAGAATATCGTTTGCTCTGTTGGTATATTGTATAGATATATAGGTTTATGTATAATATAAGTCTGTGTCAAAGGCTTGTGGACGGAAAGTGTAGCCGCAAGAGCTAATTGTTGTAGTGCGGAATGAGTAAATTATTATCGTTATTCACGGACCTTCTCACGTACCAAGAACACAATTATATGGTGAAAATTTCTACTCCTTATACAAATTTTCTAAGAATTTTTTAGCCAGTATTGGAAAATTTGATTATAGATTTTCGTAGTTGGTTAGAAAAGGATTGTAGATTCTCGGAGTTATTCAGAAAAAAAATTTGTAGATTTTCGTGATCTTTCATTGACAAAAAAAAACGGATGTAGATTTTTGTCGTTTATCATACAAAAATATGGTAGATTTTCGAAATTTATTATAGAAAAATTGTATATTTTTGTAGTTTTTCATTTTGAAAAATTGTAGATTTCAAAAAAAAAAAAAAAAAATTGTAGAATTTCGAAGCTCATCACAAAAAAATTGTAGATTTTCGTAGTTGTTCATAAGAAAAATTCAGATTTTTATAATTTTTCATTTTGAAAAATTGCAGATTTTTAAAAAATTGTAGACTGTCGAAGCTTATGTCACAAAGAAATGGTAGATTTTCATAGTTTTTAATAGAAGATAAAAAATTGTAGGTTTTCGTAGTTGTTCATAAGAAAAATTTAGATTTTTATAATTTTTCATTTTGAAAAATTGCAGATTTTTAAAAAATTGTAGACTTTCGAAGCTTAAGTCACGAAAAAATTGTAGATTTTCATAGTTTTTAATAGAAGATAAAAAATTGTAGATTTTCGTAGTTTTTCATAAGAACGTGTAGATTTCCATAGTTTTCCATAAAGAAATTGTAGATTTTGGTACTCATTCAGAAGTAATTGTAGATTTTAATAGTTTTTCATAAAAAAAAAAATTGTAGATCATCTGACAGTCGTTCAGAAAATATTCGTTGTCTTTGTCTATCGAATGAGAAAAATGAAAATAAAATAAAGGCAATTTCACACGAAAAATTATGACAAGTTTATCAAGACCCGCGTAAAAATTCGTTGAAATTATTTTCACCGCAGTTAAAAAAATACGAAGTGACATATTTTTTCGTATATGAAACTTTGTTAAATATATTTTAACCGTATATATAGTCCAAACTCGAAAGATATTTTGCACGATTAATTACCATCGTATATAATTTGACTATATCTCGCACGTACGTGATTTTTTATTCACTCGCTTCTCTCCGAGTGAATAACGAAAAGTTTAAGTAAGGATTTCCGGCAACTTTTCCTCTACTCCTGCTGGAAAGCCTGTTGAAATATTAACGCACATCTCTCTCTCTCTCTCTCTCTCTCTCTCTCGTCATAAAATTGATTAAAAATTTATAACACATGATAAAATAATCTCAACTACCTACTCAGAGTATTCCACACAGTGAAAGAGAGAGAGAGAGAGAGAGAGAGAGAGAGTCAACTGAAAGTACGGCACAAATATTGCAAGGAATTTCATTTTTGCTTAACTCATTTTTTGAAGCGTCAAGGGAGCGTAGCTAGTGGCTCTTCCTTTTTTATTTTCACCCTATTTTTACCTTTATTTTATTTTATTCTATTTTTTATCCCCCTTCTTTTTCCTCTTCTTCTTCTTCTTCTTCTTCTTCTTCTTCTTTTTTTTTACAGAATGAAGTATAAAAGTGAAGACTGGTATATAACTGCAGAATGAAGTAACTTTGGGTAAGGCAATTTGAAAACAAATCAAAACGAACTAAAAGTGCCTCTGTATAGAGAATATATACTCTGTCGACAATTGCTGACGTACAAAAACGCGAATAAGTATATAAAATTGAAAATGTTCGTTTTTCATTAAAAATAAAATAGAAAGAAATTTTCATAAAATTTTTTTTTTCAAACTTCATTCTACGTCGCTTTATCTAGGTAAGAATTTGAAATTATCATCAAACCATGCTGATAATTCACAGATCTGCTGACGATCACTGCAGACGTGAAAAAAATTCTGGATTCGCTGGATTTTAAAGTGAAAAAAAAAAAAAATTAGAACAAAAAATCGTAATCCTTTAGAATTCAGAAGATCATCGTCATTCAAGCATCATTCGGTCCGAGTGTCTCACGATAACCGCTTCTACTTATTTGACTGCATAAAATTCGGATAGCAGATACGTCACTTTCTATCTGATTATACTTCAAAAGATCGGTGGACTGCTGTGGCGACTTTGGGGTGTTAAATAAGTATTTCGGACGTACTCACTGCTCCTCCAAGAACACCCTCTTTAAGACGTACCCTTGGTCTTACGTAAGGATCCCTATCATGGCCGCCCGGATTGTTATAGAGAGGGTTTGTTTATACTTCGCCTAGATTATGCCATTTGGGTAAAGAGCCGTGCTATGCGGTTTAAATTTTCACAATAAAACCAAGTCTCCGGCTCTCTATGCTGATAGATGCACACAGAAACTTTGAACTAGCAGGTTTTCTTTCAGGTGAATATTTCATACCAAAGGAAACAGCTTCCAACGGAATTGAAACAGTTGGTTATGTGATTCTATGGCCACGTTCCTGATCGGTAATAATTAGGGTTTGATCGATATCGTGCCACTTTATGGGACACAGAACTATCGGTTACCTGAATCACCGCAATAACCGCTTTGGTTAGACTGTTTTTGACATAATAACGAATTTCGGTACCCTAATTCACACCCATGGCTTCAAGGTGTGGGTAAATTTTGATCTCGGTAGAATTTATACCCACCGATCTGAACGTTCGTCTGATGTGCAGTCATCCCACCCCTATCAGTATCTACGTAGGTAAGTTTAGGTAGGTATATACATATACGGCGTTGAATAGACCTTGGAGAATGTAATATTGTACGGAATTCTATCGTACAGTACAGCCACGGTATCTAACGTGAAAAATTTTCCACTTAAACGTATAGTAGGTGTATATTCACCGCTGACTTATCGTGCTTCTGTATAGTGCGGGTACAGAGCCACTATACAGAGATATATTAGGCATGCGAGGTAAGGAGGCATGGCGTCTCACGACCTGCTAAGTGACACTTCCGAAACTCTAACACCTATACGTATCCCGAAAATATCTGCATATATGGTGAAATATGTGAAGATATATATGCATATACACTCTCGTGTTTAACCCTCCGTAGAATCCTCACCGTGGGTCAAATTGACCCAGCTCCAACTTTGGGGCTAAATATATTTGAATCTGGATGGAATAAATACCTTTTTTGAAACCTCCAGTATTAAACTTATTTTTTTAAACAAAGTACCATATCTCGTGAGTATCACCCTGAAATTTTTCGAAAAAAAATTGAAAAATGAAAAAGTTACGAATATTCTACTGAAAAAAGTACATTTTTTGCACATTCACATGTACACGATTTTTTTTAGACACGTTAATGTCAGATTTTTTCTAAATTTACTATGGCTACATGTTCTACAATGTTCAAAGTATGTTCTATAATTTTTTGAAAAAAATCGGACGGATACTTTTTCTACTGCAGTCGTTTGAAATTAACGTTGGATCAATTTGACCCCCAGTATAAGTGACTGCTACGTGATTCTCTAGAAGTGTGACTACGGAGGGTTAACACTAACCGCATGATAAGATATTTTGGATGGTAGCTTATAGTAGTCGCATGTGCTCGACGTGTGCGGTAGACGTTATTCGAACGAATGTCTTTCCACGCACGTATAGATAGGTATATGTATGTATGTATGTACATACATAGATAGTGCTAGTACATATGAATACATACATACGTATACATAAGTTCGTTCGTTCGTTCGTTCGTTTCGAATAAATTTGAAATATAAGCTGCGCGAGGTAACGGAACCCGGCTGCGTGGCCTATGTGGTACGTCCTATACGAACGTCGTGTATATAATACCATGGTGGAGAACATGAGGGCGACCATGAGGCGTCGAGCCGACGAGGCGTCGAGGACTCTGGATAAGGGTAGTGGCTCGTGGAAGAAAGAGAGAGATGTAAAAGGGATGACGAAGGACGAGGAACGACGGGATAGCGGCGTAGCACATATACCAACACCACGTAGTGGGCGAGAGACAGTAGTAGAGTCGAGAGAGGAATATCGTCGGGTGGGGATATTGATCTTCTCTGGGAGTTGCCATGTGGCGAAATGTTCTGCAACCGGGATATTCTACGATTCTTTTCTTAGCGATTCTCAACGACGAGAGACTTTTTCCTTACCATATACCTGCAGTACATGCCTTTCGCCAATGTTCGTTGTATCAATTTTTCTAAAATCAATCCATCCATCGTCACGCGTTAGCGATCCGATGACCGTCTCTAACCCCGAACCACAGCCTGACGTCTTTAATCGGCTAATTTCAATTCCCGCAACCAATTTCGACTTTCGGTTCAATTAAAACCCCCAAGAGATTGCAATTAAAGTTCGTTTTATTGGAAATTTGTGCTTATCGGTAACGATCCAGGGTATGTCTATATACCGCTTGATGTATCCTGCAGTTCGAGGCTCCGGTCGTGACTGGCATTCAGATATCGTACGAGATTACATTCGGCTATGAGAGGGTAACTTTACGCTACATCAAATCAGCTCTTCAACCTAAAACACTAACCGTATTCGAACCAGAACATTTCAATTCGGTGATCAATGCACCCTACGAAATGGGGTGTATCGAAGAGCATAGATAACTTCCACGTTTTAGTTACCGAAGCGATGGAATATATCTATTTGAGAAATAGTCACGTACGGTGGTCAATTTTCGCTGCCTTGAATCGGTTGGACTTAGAAGAATTTTATACATTTTTTTGCGAGACTCGTTTATACGTTATCGATTTCGGTTAATCCGAGCATGTATAATTAATTATTTATAAATTTTACCCAGCAGCCAGTGCAGTAGTTGTTATAAATAAATATAAACACCCTCTTTAATCCGTAAAGTTCATGTGAAACTGGAGCATAAACTGGGCGATGATATAATTACCTATACCAACCCAAATGCGAAGCGAACCGAGAATTATTACGCCTTGACTGCCCGATCGTTAAACTACATAGGATAGGTGTATGTACGTGTTATACGGTATACGTATGTATGTACATAGTGGCAAGTTTAAATCACTCGGGGATAAGGAATCCTTCGATTGTTCAAACGACATGGAACAACTAGACTTGGCGCGGGACTCTACCGAGTCTCTTGATAGGAGGAACTCGTGTCTACGACCAGCGGAGGCTGCATACGTACGATATTCAACGTGGAAACGTACTGAAAACAGAATGTGTATCCATCGATCGCAATGCTTTCGTCGATCGTTCCTTGATTCGTCAAACTGATGAATTTCGATTGCGAATTCAATCAGCCACCCCGAACTAATCTGTCGAAAATTTAACACTGCATGGCTCCAATTTTCGAAAACTTCATCACTGACTGTATACTAGGGTGTGTCATTTTGGCGCAATTTTTTTTTCAACTTACAAACAGGTTGTATACTTGCAGGAGGGTAAAATAAGAAGCCTGTGAAAATTTGAGATCTTAATATTAATATTAAGAGGTGCCTCATCGCGAATTTCTATTTCCCATTTAAATAACACGGGAAATATTCTAGTGGCACACTTCAATTTTTATATCTCAAGTACTAATCTACTCAGAATTATTCTGCATAGCTACTTTTGTTCGACATTGAACGCTCTACAAAAAAGCTCTCTTGGTCTTTTTCGATAAATCTAACTGTTTCCAAGTTGGTTATTGGTTAATTACCATTGATAGCCAACAACCAACTTGGAAACAGTTGGATTTATCGAAAGATACCAAGAGACCTTTTTTGTAGAGCGTTCAATTTCGAACAAAAGTAGCTATGCAGAATCATTCTGAGTAGATTAGTACTTGAGATATAAAAATTGAAGTGTGCCACTAGAACATTTCCCGTGTTACTTAAATGGGAAATAGAAATTCGCCATGCGGCACCTCTTAATATTAATATTAAGATCTCAAATTTTAACAGGCTTCTTATTTTACCGTCTTGCAAGTATACAACCTGTTTGTAAGTTGAAAAAAAAGGTGTTGTTCGATTTTACAGAAAACAGACAAGATCACATCTCGCGATTCTATCAGCTACTTACAACAATTCCCTGGGATCGGTTTGCGATCGATCAGTTCGAATTGTTGATACAAAAAATCTGTCACTGTTGATCAGAGCTTTATCGGATAGTCTTCAAGTTTTGTCGTAATGCGATATATAACCAGCATTCTCTTGTATCTTGGCTGTTCCGATAATGAGATGTACAGCGAAGAATAGCTGTTCAATAGACCTAGACGCATTTCATGCTAAAATCGGAACGAGACAAAACCTCGATATTTCAAATCGGTGTGAAACAACCCCGAACAAGTTTCCACAGATAAATTATCCCGATAGCTCAGTTGCGATATAAAAAAATAAAAATAAAATATAAAACAACGAGTCAAGTGAATTCGAAGTGCTCAGAAAAAAATCGTCCGTTTCAGTTAACACGGAATGGCCCATACGTATGGAACTGTAGAGGTACACTTCGGAGCTGTTATAGACGTCAAATAGGGATACCGAATGACCAGGATCGATTCCGAAGTCCTTCACACATGCCTGAGAGAGCAGAAATAGTCCTTTATAAGCCTGTATGGACGAGAGGATAGGGGAAGTACCTACAGGGTGCGTTTCTTGGGGACAGAGGGGTTACGATTTGAAACTTGTAGCATAAGGGTATGTACGTTGTATCAGTGAAGGAGATTCTTTCAGATCTGTAATCGGGAAAGACCGCAATGAGATATTTTTTTTCTTTACTTCGTTTATTTTTTTCCCAATGAAAACCGGAGAGATTTATCTTATCCTTTCGTATCCTCTGCAAGGGTATAGGGAGAAGTCGTCAAGGGTAGGCGGTGACGCGTGATATACCATCTCGAAATCGTTCCCCAAAGGGAAAAAGAAAAACTCTATATACCCGCAGCTACTTGCAGACGTATAACGATTACATCTCCTGCAGACTTTAATCACGAAACAATCTTTTCTCTTGAACCGGACTTTTAACGGTCTGCGCTTGCGCTTACATTCCTATAATGTATATATACTGAATACGTAATCCACGTTACGTATTACAAATACATTAATATCAGCTATACGACGGAATTGAATCCTTCAAACTAATCCCCATTGTAGTACGTTTACGCGTATACAGAATCTGATGAGATAACCAAACGGTTAAGAAGAATTATATCGCCATGACGAATCGTAAACTGTTCCGAAAACCTTCCGTCCGGATATAATAATACGACAACCTGGTATCAATCAGTGGATTGAACCTGTACGAGAGTCTGCAAACTGGGTTGCCGGAAATCCATAAAGTGGTTGAAGGTGGCAACCGCGGTTCTCACGAGTCATTGACAGCTGGAGTACCTGCAGGCATTACCCCGCCACGTGTCTCTTGCTGAGAATATTTGGGGGTGAAGAGAAAAAAAAAAAGGGTCAACTAGTCTTGAAGAGAAGGTGCAGGTGTATGTAAAGCGGGCTGAAAATTTTCTACTCGATATTGAGATACTGCGTATGGTTCTATCCTTTCATCCTATTCCCGCGAACCGGGTTGATCGAAGAAATTTGCCGCGTTAAAGCTCTTTCGCTCTCCACTTGAAACGGTTTCCGCCCGTCCGAGGGCACAAAGAGACAGTCTTGATGGTCCTCGGTTAAAGTGGAGGAATTATGGGTGCCTGTTAAGCCTCTCGCATCGAGAGGGTCGAGTCTTTGCGCCGTTAATCGTAAGAATCGTGGGAATTATTACCCGGTTTTCTAAGAGACGGCGTAATTCGAGTAATCGACTTTCTCACTCCTCATTTACTCGTCACGATATATGAAAGGACAATTTATCCCGATTCGTACCTTGAACTGCGGCAAACCCGCTGCGGGGTCGGACGGAGCGCGGTGGCCCCCGGTCGCCTGGCTCGTTGCACCGTAGCTCAGCTGGTGCTGATAGCTGCACAATATTTTCTTGTGAGCGCTGGCCTGGGCTCGATACGCCGATACTGATAGTTTCATGTCTCTTCCCGTCTTTGTGTTATGGGCTGGGAGTGCCCGTTGTGCGTATCGCGTGACATCTTCTCCTTGAGTTCCCAGCTCCTCGGCGATCTCGATACCTCGGTGAAAAGCTGACGGAATAAGAACCCTGCACGCGCTCCGGGGGGGATGATATCGAGCTGACGGTGGTTAATAGCGCCTCGATATACCTCGGAGCCGCGCCGCGGACCGGTTCTATTGCGATAAGTAATTCTTTGATGGAAATAATTTCCTCCTCCGCAGCAGCAGCAGCAGCAGCAGCACCGCGAACCTCGGGTAGGTATACCTTCCTGCCCTCTTCAGCTCACCCCGGAGGTTATTTTCAATCTATTATTTACCGTTAATAGGACCACCTTTTCACAATGCGGGTTTAACAAAACGAAATTTTCCCTTTTCTCTTTCTTTTTTTGGAATTCCTTTCAACAACGGGTATTGTCGTTGTCGCCACTTTCCCAGCTCCTGACGCTATAATCAAGTAGGTAATTTCGATTCGACGTTACCTCGATCCGCGTCGATTTACTCTGCAGCATTTATTCACTTGATTATACGGATCAAATTCCCACTAGATTTTTTGTCGAAAGTACGCGCGTTAGTTTACGGAAATTTTTCCGCACTTTGGGAATCTCCGTAGCACGGTTCGGTTCGGCTATTTAAAAAGCTCTTACGTTAGAGAGGAGCGGATACGTTCCCTCGTGGCCGAAGAACAAAAAAAAAAAAAGACACGACAAGGGTATCTCTCGTCCTATACGAGAAATCATGTAAAGGGTGGGCAAGGTCTTTGTGGATGTACGAGAAATTGAAAGGCAAACAAAAGGGTCGTTAGAGTTAGCCCGCAGCTATTATCGAGTCTTTATATATTTCGTTGGTATATAAATATACAGGTACTACGTGTGTAAGTTCAGTTATAGAGACAAAATTCGTATCTCAGCTGTGGTATATATTATGCGTTTTGGTATATATATATATCGAAAATGATAAATAAGAACTTTTTATGATAATTTTTTTTTTTGCGAATTTTCCTTACGCGAATGAGAACGAAAATAATAACGGGGCAAACTGATATCTGAGGTAATCACATATCGGCACTGAAGTGATGTACTTCGTCGTTATATATATAATTTATTTATTTATTTTTTTTTTCTCACTAATTACTCGAATCGCTGATAATTGATCGATGATTTATTTCGTGGACTTTGGATAGTTTCTTTCTTGTCATGATGATTGTCGAAGAATCCGGCGAGAAGAAGAAGAAGAAAAAAAAGAAACAAAAAAAAAAAAGAAAAAAGAAAAGAAAAAAGGAACTTGGTCGAATGGTTATAGTTACACCGCTAAGCGTTCGTGGCATAAGTGGATTATGGCCTCCCACGGCATAGTTTAGGTTCTAACATTCAGTAAGCCTTAGGTCTGTCGCCTGTGCCTGTACGTATAATGCTCTATTCTCGGTGTAACTGGATTAGATATTATCATAAATTCTATAAGAAACCAGATATTTGCATCCCCCTGGCCAAATGATTTATAAGACGATTTAGCTCGCGGGGTTTCCGGCCGATTCAACCATATTAGATCCTCGGACTGGGCTCACCGGCTCGTTAAAACTCACAACGCGTTTACCCAGGGTTGAACCAACGAAATAGAAAAAATAAAAAAATAATATAAAAATCGAATTTCCGGCCAACGCGTTCGGTCAGCTTTGCCAACTAGCTGCCAGGGCCTCCGCCTTAGTTATCCCGCAAGCTCTGACCTTTCAGTGCTTCAGAACTTCATTCACTGGCTTTTAACGCTACCCCTGCGGCTCGCGGTACTGGGGTAAGCATGAAGTGGCGCGTTAATAAAATTCACTTTGTTTTCCAGAGAATTATATGGGGCTTTAAATCTTCAGGTTTGTATTAAAATTCGTCGGTTAAAACACCAGACCTCCCCCGAATTATTTTCGGGGTGGAACAACCGTACCGGTGCTCGTTAGTCCGCTCACAATTAAAAATTTCGCCTTTTTACACCGTGTACCAGTTTTTTTTTTATCCGGTTTGAACCGTTACGGAGAAACGAAAATTTTTTAAATTAACAAAAAAAAATTTATCACTCCCGATATGGAATCGATCGCAATCGTAAATTCGCTTCGATCCCCAACTTGTCACTCACTATCCGTTTATCCACCAAAACCTTGTGACACAATAATCAATCAATTCGTTACTTCGACTTCGATTCGACGAACTTTTTTTTCTGTTTTTTGAAATCGGTTAAAAATTTCGAAACCGAACTTCGACCTTCGAGTTATTATTTATAATGAAAAGTTAGAAAATAACGAACGGACGGAAACGCGGATACGGTGATAACAGTTCGTAGGTTTTTCCTGCAGGTCTGAGGTATAACGTGACGGTCCAGCATCTGGTGTCGCCGATGAGGAACAGTGTAATTCCAGTTTTGTTACGGAAAACTTTTTTTCATTTATTTGTTATATTTTTAGTTTATTTTTTTGTTAACCGCGCACGTGTTACAATGCCACGAAAGTCACTGGCCCCTCGTCTACGAGGCGAGGGTTGGCGAGGTTCACGCCGCGGTCTTCGTAGTCTGCCAGCGAGACCCCCACTACCACACCCTGCATTAAAAACCGAAATCCTTCGGTCGAAACGCGCAGACTCCTTCTTTGGTGCCACTGGGGAAACACCCCCGCCGCGGACTCGACCTCTCACGCATACATTCTGCCCTACTGTGTACATGTGCAGTGTCCACTTATACCTGGGACTAGATGTGATTAGGTTCTCTATGTACGGTGTAATTTATACGACGGATCTTACAGGACGGATATTTGAGGGCTTAAACCGTTGGTCGGTTCTTTTTCTTCTTTTTTTTTCTGTTTTAAACAGTAGCCGTAGATTCTGCAATTTGGAAATCTCGAAACGATCCAGTAAAAGACAACCTCGTGAAAATTTCTACTCCTAAATATATTATATTCGAATTTCTACGAGAATTTTTAGGGAAATTGAAACATTTTAAAGTTTTTCTTTTGAGAAATTTTAGATATTTGTAGTTTTTCTAAAAAAAAAAAAAAATTGTAGATTTCTTTAAGGTTTTCATAAAAAAAATAGAAAGGAAAAAATTTTCTCGATTTTCGTAGTCGTTTATCCTGAAAAAAAAATTTTAATTTACATAGTAGAAAAATTGTAGAGTTTTCGTAGTTTTTGGTTGAGCAAAAATTTTACCTGTCGCGAATTTTGAACGAAATTAGAACGTTTTTTCATTATTCATAAGAAATTGTGAATTTTCGTTGCTTATACTTAAAAAATTGTAGATTTTTGTAGTTTTTCATTTAAAAAAAAACTCCCAATTTTCGTAGCTTTCCATCAAAGAAATTGTAGTTTTCTGTAGTTTTTCATTAAAAAGAAAAATTGTAGATCTTCGTAGTTTATCCTAAAAAAAAAAAAAAATTATAGATTTTCGTAACTTGTTAACGAAAAATTTTAGATATTCGTAATTTTTCGTTGGAAAAATTTTAATTTCACCAAATATTTAAGGAAATTGAAACGGTTTTTTAGTTATAATCAGAAAAAAACAACATTGTAAATTTTCGTATAGTCTTTCATTTTCGAAAATTGTGGATGGTTGTAGTTTTTCGTTGAAAAAGAAATGTCGATTTTCATTCATTGTACAGAAGAAAAATATTTTGAATTTACGTGTATAGCTTTTCATCAAAAAAATTGTAGATTTTTGTAGTTTGCATATAAAAAAAAAAAAAAAAAAACGTAGATCTTCGTAATTCCATCATGAAACGAAAAAAGAAAAAATTTGTATATTTTCTAAGCAATTCGGAAACAAAAAAAAAAAAAAAACGTTGTTCTTGTCCATCGAAAAAAACAAAAAAAAAAAAATATAAAAAACCACAAAAATTTTTTTTTATCAAAGACTACGAATAATTTCGATGTTCATAAGAAAATTTCAGAAACCTTGAAGAATTATTTTCCACCTGCAGGTATCACCATAATAAATGCAGTGAAGTTAATTGTATCGCTTTATCTTACGTTCTGATAAACTTCGAGGCCTAGAAATTACCACTCTTGAATTACGATTTCCACTCCGTACTCTGGGCTATTAACGGACGAAGCGACCCATCGAACTATTGAATGGAAATTTTCAGATAGGTATGGTATTATCAGCCCGTGGGATGAAAGCTGTAAGTATAAGCCATAAGGTGAACTGGGAACTAGTAAGAGGATTATATATCCGGCCGATTCTTCGTAAAGAGCTATTATTTTTACCGATCACGAAGAAAGAGAGAATTAGGAAAAGAAGAAGAAGAAGAAGAAGAAGAAGAAATAAACAGAAAAATTTACACTTCTTATCTTTCACCTTGTCGAATCGGACTAATAGCCACGAATGTAAACTATCTCATTGTGTCGCGGATCATTGACTTGTCGTCGTTCGGCTTGACCCACTGACATCGATGGAAGGTATCGTACGTTTATATCTACAATGCGAGACCATGAATGCTGCAGTTAGAAATTTTCAAGCTTTATCGCAAAATGATGAAACCCTGCGTTACGTAAATTTTCGCTAAATATAAATGGTTCGTCGCTGAGGAAGGAAAAAAGAGCCAACAAAAAAATCAGAAATTCTTTTTTTGATTCCTTTTCAATCCAAAAAATATTTAGAAAAAAAAATATATATATATATAGTAATTAGAAATTGTACAGAACTGAACCAATATTTTATGTCCACTCGGTTGTAATTATACGTCAATTATCTCTCGCCTTGTGAAATTTGGGAATTTGAATAACCTTCCCCCGATCCCGTATACGTATAGTCGCTGTTTGTCAGCCAGTTTAATTCAAAGTAATGGGTAGGTACAAAATGTGTACAGTTATACGTGTAACTACCCGAAGTATGAAATGATGACATTAAACGTGTGAACGTACATGAAATTCGTTCCGGAATTAGCAAGGCCTAGTGTTTAATACACGAAAACTGTATTAATTAAAATAATATTTTCGATGTGCAGACGGTTAATTGATTCGAAATTCAATCGTCGTTTCAGTTTACAATAATTTTGCGAGAAGCGTAAAAGTCGAGGTAAAAGTACCTATATAAGTCTGTTCGAAGCTCGCAATGATTATTATAGTTGAGCGATTTGGTTTTGCGTGGAGAAACTTCGTGACGCCAGTTTTCTAACAGTTTTACAAAACTTTTTTTCTTTTTCTTTTTTGTTTTTCATTCTTTCTTTCTTTCTTTCGCGATTTAAAACACCGAGGCGACTCCCGCGATGTTGCCGCCTTACACACACGTTACTTCGTTGTTCTCACGCGAATTTTCGCGTTGAAACTTTTTCTTCAAAAATTTTTCCACAAACTGAATATCACCGTGTTCCGTATATATAAGCGACATTCTTTATCACGTTACTATTTTTATTCTCCGCATGAAGGCTACAAAATTTTATAACCCGGGGTTTCCTCTTTTCCTCGCGGAGTCGGAAAATTTTTTTTTCCAGGAAAATTGTGGAAGATCTTTTCCTCCTTTTGATACACGCGCGTTTCAATATATTTCACGTTAACCGCAAGATATCTAAGGGTATAACGGTGAGAACCTTGACGTGTATCAAGCTTGCCTCATTGCTCGGTGAAATCGGAGACTTGACATTAATTGAAAACCCGGTTACCTATAGGTATACATATACAGCTATAACTGAATCGGTTTTTCAATTATCTAGAACGAGAGAATGAAATTTTTCAAATGAGATCTTCGCTTATGTAAGTGTATATAGCTAGGTATATATCGTCGCATCTTTATATACGGTCGTGTATCTGTGTGGGACGGAAGTGACGCCCCTGCACCGCCAGCTTCGATACTTCGATATTCCCGACTTGAGTATATGTACTGCATATAGTAGGTATATAACCCACTTCAGTATCGAGTACGTACGTCTATACCTACCCCGGTATCTGAGCACTTCAATCTTTTATGCATAAAATCAGCCCACCGAGCCAATTACGAAAGCTAAGAGATAAATAGATGTATAAGAGAGAGAGAGAGGATCTTGGTGGTGGTAAATATTATATGAAAAAAAAAACAAATCTAAATAAAAAGCAACAATCAGTCGGGAAAATAAATTTTATCTCGCAAAAACTAACCGCGAGAGCGTCTCACGACGAGGATTTTTCGCGAGGTGCCAGTCGACCGCGTTCTTCGCTACCTGGAGGTATAATGTACCGATATATGTCCATCCACAACGGATGGGGGCTTCGCAAAATCCGTTTTGACCCGTACAGCCGGGGTCGGAAGGTTCTTTACACACGTTTCAACACCCTAAACTTACCCTTTCAACGCTCCTTTCATTAACGCGTGCCGGAGATTACACGCGGAATTAATGCACCGACGTCCACCTTATACAGACACACGTTTACCGCAGGTGTATATATCTATGAGGAGAGAGTGTAGATCTGTCGGGGAATAAGAGAACGAAGAATAAGAATAAGAATAAGAAGAAGAAGAAGAAGAAAAGTTTCCGCATTTATCCCGCATCCTCGCTGAAGATATCGCGAACCCATCGCAGCAGTTGATATACCAAAACCGTACAAAGAAGCCCTGTAAGAAATCGATTTGCGAGCTGCAGAGCGGAAGATAGAATCTGGCCGGCTAACGAAAGATACGACTTGGTAAAGATTGTATATATTTTACCTACGTATAGGTATAGTCACGAATATATACCTACTTATATACTCGGCACGAAGGATATACGGGCTCCAGTGTGATGCACTGCAATCGACCGGAAATATCTATAACCATAGTGAATATATCGTTTGGAAAATGGTAAATCAATCTCTGACATTATAATTTCATTCGATTGAAATTATTTCAATGAACATGAGTAAATTTGCCAGTGCGAAATTTCCTAATTTATACAATTCTCTTAAATACGGAATCATGAATAATTTTGTCTGATCATCTGACTCCGAGCAGGTCAATTATTGTTCCCCAAAAATTTACAGATTGTGAAGAAAAAAAAATATATATTGAGAATCTGTCGTGATATTCTGGGGGTCGCAAATCCTGACGTTTACCTGATTAAAATTGAAAATTTTCTATAAGCTATAAGGAGTATTGAAAAATTATTTTGGGACACCTTAGACGATCGGAAGGATCTCCGTTTTACGGCGCGGCGGATATACCGACTCAGACGTGTGATTTCTATTCAAATTATTTGAATCTAAATGATATAGCTGAGGCATCCTGTATACCGTTAGGAAAAGTTTATAGTTATTCAAGAATTGATTTTTTCTTCGTCATGCACTTTATACGGATTACAATAATCTCTGGTCTTGTTTATTTTCTATATATATATATACGGTAAAACGTGAGGATAAGTGTATAACTTTTTTTTGTTCTAAGGTTTTTTTTCCTTTTTCTTCTCTTCAACGATCCAATAAATTTAGATTTTTATAGAAAAATTGAAGCGGAGTGAAAATGAGCAAAGACAAAAAAAAAGAACACTGATACTGTTGTCCCACTTCCCTCATTCCGGAAATTCACCCTCATACCCATCAGTCCAATATTTCTACTTTATTTTCCAGCTTTAAAACCGCGGTAATTATTATACAGCTGGGCGTTTAAATTGGGTCTATTTTCCTTAAAAATAAACGCTAATTCTGGTTTCACTATTCAATTCCACTATATTTAACGATCTATCATAAAATATATAAGCTTGATATCAATTTACTAAACCCAGAGATCCGTCGTTCTGCTTTTATCTCAATTTTACATCCATCCCACTAAAGGGTGATCACGTCCCCCTTATATTTCATTCCTTTTTTCAAAGCCAGCTTGCAGGTGTATCGTTTGTTAAATTATTACAGCTTACACAGTCGAGTGTAAGCATATTGCGTTGGCCACTTGTATACCTGCATGTATAGGTGTGTATAATAATAAAGGAGTATAATCCCCTAATTAATTAGCGTTAGGTACTGGTCGTTGATGCTGCTGCAGGGAGTGTCTTGGTGAAGATAGATCATTGCGTGGACCGCTGAGATTCTGGATCAACAGGAGATTAATTGGTTTGTTGATTTAGGACATGCGAAATATAAATTTTCAACTTGACTGCCCGTGCAGATTGTCCTCAAAGTATATTCCCCGTTGATGTCATTGTTGTTCAAAGTACCCGTTTCCCTATAAATTATCTTGTTTCAAACAATTAACTATAATTTCTTCTTCTTCTTATTTTTCTGTTACCTCGAATATCGGTATAGTTACTAGTTAGCGAAAATTTAACGCTGTTTCAATAACATCGCTCAACCCTTTTAGACAAGAATCGAGAAAGTTTGAACATATTGGCAAATGGGCATTCTCTAACAGTAACGGTAACGGTTTTCGATTACTACGATGCAGCTTGGACAGTTGTGGAGTTGGAAAAAAAAAACAACAAAATATAAAAAATATACGGAAGCTAAGATTTTCAGGAGTCGAGAATATTCCTGAAATCAGAAGATGCAGTAGAGTGAATATTATATCGATACATTTTGCCATATAACATGATGTTATTTCCACTCTAATTCCCAAAGTGTTTTCAAAAATCGCATCTTCCGTTCTTACCGACTTGACTCTGTCTTACCGGCTCTAACTGCAACTGTGATGGTAAGTAATTTTAAAAAGTCATAGATTCCGTTTTTATCGATTCGATTCTGTTTTACCGGCTCTAAACGCAAGTGAAATGTCGACGGTAGTAACGAAAAATGACACGGATGACCATACGTCGATAAAATCCGGCCATCTTACAGCAGTTTTGTTAACTATAAAAATAGTCAACTAAAAATAAATAGTAGAACGAAGATTATGCGGTGCGACGGAAGTGGAGGCTGGCCTGAAGCCTCTCCGAGCAGGAGAAGAGAGGTTATCACGCGAGTGTCCCACTCACACAAGTGATTGATCTTCGTAAACAGGTGCATTTCGATTGAACGTTGATTAGTCGGCATTATTAGTGACTCGTACGTGGTTCGAGTGTGAATGGATATCATATAAATGAATAAATAAATAAATAAATATAAATATATACGTAACGTATAAAGTGTAAACGCTATCGAGAATGGCGAGTATATCAATAATCAGATAGTACAGAGTGCTTATAGCGATATTATAGCGTATACCTGGGTAATAAACAAGCGGTAATAAAACTACAGCGTAGGCTCCATTTCCCCCTCCCTCCCTCCCGACTCCCCCTCCCTGACCCAGCCGTGTATACATAACAATAAAAACACAGAATAATATTGTGGTTTTGTAATAAAATAATGAGTGTTTATAACAACGCCGCCGAAGGTGCGGACGACTGGGCAGAATTTTGTGACAGGCACGCCCGTGCTGCAGCGTCTGATTTTGCAAAGGCATTTTGTACATACGTTAATTTAAATCTACCGGAAAGCGCCAGGGCAACACTTTCGCATCGTGATTTTTTGCGTAAATTTGTTGACACATTTTGCGAGCATTTTGAATCGGAATTTTTACGGCGTAGTACAAGGTCACCGTCTTTTCACGACACACGAGTACAACAACAACAACAACAACATCATCATCGAGATCAGCAACAGACAACAACGACAAACGATGCGGACGCTAATAATTCGTCAAATAATCAAAACAGCAGACCGCCAATTCGCGCGTCTTCGAACGAAGAATTCAGCGATTACTCTGAACAGGATGGTGAAGCTGTATCACCTAAACCCGTTCACAAACCGTTCTTTCGTAGATTATCGTTTAAGGGTTTGAAAAAAGGGAAAGGATTCTTTCACAAACAGCAAAGCGACGAGGTCGAATTATCCCAGAGCGAACACAGGCGAGATAAACACTCTAAAGCAAAGTTATCAAAAATTGTTGTCGAGTGTAGAAAGGAGGGTATAGTCAACTGTTTAATGGGTGAAAATATCGACGGCACACAAAAGTGGGAAAAGTGTAGATTAGCTCTCGTCAAAGCTATCGGCGGTTACATGTTGGAATTTTATTCACCACCTAAGGCAGTCAAGCCAAGAAGCGGGGTGTTCTGTTTCAGGATAACAGAAGCAAGGGAAACAACTGCTCTGGAAATGCCAGATCATGAAAATACGTTTGTTCTTAAGGCAGAACAGAATTTAGAATTTGTTATAGAAGCTCACGATTCAAACGACATGCGGTCTTGGCTTGCTACCATTAAATACTGCATGAGGTCTGCTCCTAATGTGACAAATTTACAAGGCTCTGGTACAGCCGATTCTACAGCAGATACAAATGCTCACGGTTCTAATTACGAAGGTGAAAGAACCAGGGCTAATTCCGCTAGTAAAAATACGAGGAATTACTCCTCTCAAGATCAAAGTAATTCAGAAGAACAAGGAAATCCACCTGAATTACCTCCTAGACTTAGACTTAGTAGCAATAGCAATCTTGATCTGTTTCCTTCGCAACAGGAATTGGAGGAGCGTAAGTAAGACAGATTATGAATTTTTGAACAAGATTTGAATGATCTGCAATTTTTTAACAATTTTTTTCATCAATCTTCACAGTCTCGGGTAACGACGGAGATCTGGATCTCTCCAGTAGCTTGAGAGAGTACCGATGGTTTCATGGGACTTTGCCGAGGTCTGATGCGGCTCAACTTGTCTTACACAGCGCAGCTAATGGCCATGGGGTATTCTTGGTTCGACAAAGCGAAACTAGAAAAGGAGAATTTGTTTTGACGTTCAATTTTCAAGGAAGAGCAAAGGTGTGGTGGTGATTTTAGAGATTTGTTTAGTCTCCTAAAAAAACGTTTGATCTATTCTTGAATCACATGGGTTTATTTCAACTGACAATAAGTTCAATACTGATTTGGGGAATGAAATTATTGTATTGTTTAGTGCTTGTGCACACTTTGAGGCCGAATTTTTCATACACATGTTTTTGAATGGATTATGAAATAATTTATTGTCGCTAATCAATCGCCAATTTGAATGTATAACAAATTTTTAAATTTCAAAGAGATTTCAAAGATTCTAAGAAGTTTCAATGATTAAATTTCAAAACATCTTAACAAGATTTTACAAGATTCTCAAAGAAATTTCACAACATTTCTATGCTATTTTACAGGATTTTACAAAATTTTACTAGATTTTCAGAAGTTTTAAAGATCTTGCAAGAAGATTTCAAGAGATTCAGAAAATGAGTTTCAATGATCTCAATTCTTGAAGATTTCAAAAATTTCAAAGACTACAAGATTTTATAAGATTTTAAGAGATTTTAGAAGGTTTCACAACATACCCAAAGATATTTCACAAAATCTTAAGGAGATTTTACAGAATTTGATAGAATTTTACTAGATTTCATGAAATTTCAAAAAAAAAAATTAAAGATTTCAAGAGATTCGAAATGATTTCCAATGATCTCAAGTCAAAATTTGAAAAGGTTGCAAATGATTTCACGAGATTTCAAGAGAATTTACAAAATGTGACAAGATTTTACAAGTTTTCAAAAGATTTTTACAAGATTTACGATTTAAAAAAAGTTTTCTCTGTAATCCCGTACACAGTACCAAAAAACAACAAGTAAAACGAGTTTTCTTGATTCCTGAAGAAAAAAAAAATAAAATGCAATGTTTTGTTGTAAAATATTCAGAAAAGAACACCATGTATGTAATCTGTTAGACCAATTGGATATACAAAACTGACTAATGTGAAATTTTACATTTGCAATACCAGCACCTCCGAATGACGTTGAATGATCAAGGGCAATGCAGAGTCCAGCATCTCTGGTTCCCAGCGATTCACGATATGTTAGAACACTTTCGTCAAAATCCAATACCTCTTGAATCCGGAGGTACGGCTGATGTGACGTTGACAGAATATGTGGTCGCTAATCCAACTAGCCGTCCTGCGCATCATGTTACAACTGGAACTGGCAGTCAACAATCTCAGGAAAGAAGGCCAGCAACAGCCCCAGAGCCCAGAGAAGTAAGACTCAGCAGCGGCAGTCTAACTCCTCTTGAGTGATCGCGAGTGGCCGACTCCCACAGTCTGAAGTCTGAAACTACAGACAGTGAGTAGATACACGATAAAGTGAGGACGGTGGTGGCCATTTTTCAGATTTCAAATCCTGGTTGTAGGTCGATTCCAAACTCAATTTCTAATCAGTATATTGACGTTGAATCAAACAATTATTTTAAGTAAATTGTAGTCTTTTAACTTTCTAATAGAAATATCAAAATTAGTTATCTGCAGTTATTCTTCTAATGGACAATTTTTTTTTTTTTCTCTAACTCTCATTTCATTGATTGCATCAAATTTCAAAATATCCAATTAGAAAGATATATACTAAAATAATTATCAAATGTTCTGAATTTAATTTACATAATTTGTCTGAATAGTTTTTTTTTATTGCCACTGAGATGAACTTTTTTTTTTTTCTTGAAAATACAAATTGTTTTCATAGTTTGATCTAATTGATGAGACGGAAATCTGACCTACACCTGTTGGGAACACTTAGATCGTATTAAGCGACGCTTGATGTTAGAATTTTTTTCAATTTATTTCTAATAGTACGATCTCAAAAAAAAACTTTCCTATGACACGAAAGAGATATGTAAAACTGTAAAGATATGACAGTGGGGGGAGGGGCTCGCTTTTAAATAAGGTAAACCTGTGTAATACCGATTATTTCTGAATGGTGATTTCAATATAATAGTTTCAACTATAAATTATCATTATTATTATCCGTTTCAGCTGACGAAGATCTTAGCAGTTTGAAATACTTGTAGCATTAAACACTGCTACTGCATCTAATATCTGATTCGATAATTAGCTGTTTTTTTTTATTAACATTTGTAATCACCTATCAGATAATAAGTTCTAAGATATATAAATATATCCAAAACGCAAATACAGAAAGGTTGAGCTCAACTAAATGAGAAAATTGAATAACTTGTTAATTGCAGAAAAGAAAATATTCGGCAGGCTGCAGTTTTGAGAGAATAATCGTATAAATTGAGCATTATTTCAATGTACAGCCAGTCTTTGATGTTTTGAGTACCTATTTCATTCCTAGACTTGTCTATGAATGAATTACGTATTCCAGATCTCGACACATGAGTCGATAATTTAAAATAGTTGGAATATATGATAAAACAAAGTCTTGTAATTGCGCTTTGTGTATAATGGATAACGATTTAGATTCTAATACAGTTTACAAAGTTTCTGTTTTTTTAATTGTATGAAATAGGTGCAGACTCATGGCGGACCAATAAGAGCTCGTGCAGAGTCACTGGAACGTTTAGAACAGCAGAATATTGCAGAACAACAATTGCAACAAGTAGCAGGTACAGGATCGTCGGGTAGTAGAGCGGTGCAAAATACCTATAGTTTTCTTTGACGCTGGCTCCGGATTAACATATTATCTGGCTATCATCCGGTCAGCCCATCCGACTGATAATAATCTATACTCTCTCATTCATTGTAAATAAGTAAAAAGCAAAAAAGCAACAAAAAAAAAAATACCGGCATCTACACAACGCAGTTTATAAAATATTATACACATAGTGTGCTTCGAATGTTAACACAATTTATAGTTTTTACTTTGTTTTTTTTTTTTTGTTTTTTTCTTAATTTTTCGGCAACTAAACATAGAATTTGTATATTTTGTTAACGAATGAAGTTTATTGTGTGATTTTTATATTTTATTTTTTACTTTTTTTGTTGTTTTTTTTTTCACATAGATTTTAATTGCGTTTCACATATTGCTCAATACAAACTATAATATGTTTACACTATCAATATTTCGAATTGAAACTATTATGTATATTCTTATTATTATATTACGTTTTTTTTTATGACAATAGATATCGATTATCACAGTTTAGAGCCAAACAATAGGTATATACCGTGGTATAAATATGCCTATTATTTATTACCCCGAGTGTAAAATACTGTAAATGAACTCACGAGCGCTTCAGATACGATGATAAAAGTAAAAAATATTTGGAAATTGAATCAAACAATTGAAGAAAAAAAAAACTGAAAAAACAAAACATTATTTCGACAGAGTTTTCTTTCTGTTTTTTTTTTTTTTTTGTTCAACTGTTTATTTTTTCTAATGATTTAAAGGCATCTTTTTTTCTGTTTCTTTCTAATTTTTTTCTTTTTTTTTTCTGTTTATATTCATACGTTAATAACGAAGCGACTGTGCTCGATTATATTGTAGAAATTGTGCATTAAATAAATACAATTTTACACAATTTACCTATTAACGATATTCAAACAATTGATATCTACCCAAATTTCTATATCGTTATAACTGTTAAAGTATACAAAAATTTTAATCAGTTATAATTCACGGAACTAGTCAGTTTGTTACTACTAAAATTTAACTGATATGCAGTTGCTCAAATTTCCGAGCACCGTCTCCCCAATGTATCTTTTATCAAACGCCAATCTATTCAATGTTTTTCATTGTTATTAAACTTTATTGTTAAGCGAAAGAGTGGCATTTTCTATTCCCTTTCGAAATTCTTTTGAAGCAAGTATTTTCGCTATGTTTTATGCTCAAAAAAGTTATTTTTCTATTCAAACATGAAGTCTGAGTATTCTCAGTGATCAAACTCGTCAATTATTTTATTTAATTTACATTTTTATACGAGAAATATAGTCAGCATTATAACTTGCATTTCAATCGCTATGTTTTTCCCTTGATTCGAATACATTAATGGCAAAGATATAAACCGGATATTATTATTTCGTAGGATTTTAAGGTCTCATTTACAATAATAACGAGTAAAGATAAGATAGCAATGAAGTATAGATCATTTATTGAATCAAACATTGGAATATTCAATATAATCTGGTAGAGAGAGACCAGATGCTCAGATGGTAATATACCTATAATACTAATACATCATTTTCAGCGTTTGTAAATGTTGATTAATTATTAACGTAACTGCTGTTAGCAATAATCATGTTTAATAATTATTGAAATTTTATGATGAATTTTCTAAAAAAGAATGTAAATAGTTATCAAACAAGTCGATATTCAATCCCGATTTTATTAATAAATACTGCATAAGTTAACTCGTACTTTATCGTCGGTCGATAAGGGTAGTTTTATATTAAAGTGAAACTTCATATCGCGCGGTAGCCCCTTTACTCAAGAGGTAAGACTGATCAAATTATACACCTATACATATATATAAGGCATTCCTTCCCAATGACAAAAAATATATAGGGCGTCCCTTGCCAATGACAAAAAAAAATTGTCCATATACCCAGATCGAATTGGAATGGAATGCACTACATAAAATTGTTATTTTTTAATATATGAGGCGTTTCTTGCCAATGACAAAAAAATTGTAAATATACCCAGACCGAATTGGGATGAAATGCACCGTATAAAATTGTCGTTTGTCAATATATAGGGCGTTTCTTGCCAATGATAAAAAAGTTTCACTTCTAGCGCGCGTACTACGCTACGCTTCTTTATTTTTTTTATTTTTTATCTTGATACCCGAGAATCATTCCTCTCGACTGTCAATAAATACGTGTACCTTTCTAAAGTGGGAACATTTTGAATGTTTGACAAGGTATGAATCACATTTGGTATACGATAATTTCCCATTTAGCGATCGATTTTAAGGGTACTCGATTTCCGGGCGCGTTCGAGAGTCAATAAAAGAAGTTTTTCGACCAGTTCCGGACGATCAAGACCACTGGCTTCCCACAACATCGGATAAACGCTGCTGGGTGTGAATCCGGGGAGGGTATTTATCTCGTTGACAAGTATCTTTCCGTCTTGAGTGAAGAAGAAATCCACCCGTGACAATACCGCGCATCCCATAATTCGGAAAGCCTCGCGAGCAAGTCGTTGCATTTCTTCACTGACCCCTTCCGGCAGATCTGCCGGGACCACTAACGGCGCTGTGCTTCCGTTTATGTTGTACTTGCTGTTGTAACTGTAGAAATCACCGCTGACGAGGACCTCGCCGCACAAACTGACCTCGGGATTATCGGTACCCAATACTGCGACTTCGATTTCACGCGGTTTTATCGCAGTCTCGACTAGAACTTTATCGTCATAACTAAAAGCCAAGGCTATTGCCTTTTGGAAGCTCGCCTGATCCTCTACTTTGCTGACTCCAATCGAAGAGCCGAGACTGGCCGGTTTAATGAAAAGCGGTAATCCCAGCTGTTTAGTAATCGCATTAAAATCCGGATTGGTGGATCCATTTCGGAGAAGAGTGACCCACGGTGTGACCGACAAACCGGCATCACGAAGCACCCGTTTCGTCATATCCTTGTCCATGCAAGCTGCTGAACCCAGCACACCGGAACCGGCGAAGGGAATATTCAGAACATTCAGCAAACCCTGGACTGAACCGTCTTCTCCTGCTCCGCCGTTCAGCAGCGAAAAGGCGATGTCAATTAACGGCAGGGTCTTGCCGCTGGTGGTGTCGATGAACTGGGCGTCCTCGTGCCCGGGCAACATCGCTAAGAAACGTTTTCCGGGTGCCAGAGATATCCGCGCCGCATCTTCGGGGTTTATCAGATAATCAGATTCGTCGCAAAGCAGCCATCGGCCCTGTTTGTCGACGCCGATAAGCGTCAGCTCGTAGTGATTTCTGTTAATGCACTTGATCAGGATTTGCGATGAACGTAGGGAGACTTCGTGCTCGGGAGATTGACCGCCAAAGAGTAACGCTAAACTTATTTTCCCATTTTGTTGCCGGTGCTCCATCGCGTCTGATTTGGCAACTGAAAATCAGATTTTTTGGAATTAATTTATAGAGTAATTTATTTAGACGGATGTGTGAGGTACTCGGAATTGGACGAGGTGAGCTTTTATACAGACGATTCTCAAAATCCTTGTTTCAATAATTATTTATAAAAATTTTAACTACACAAAATTTATGGCCATACGTCAAAAGCTGGGACTGCTTCAAGCTTATGCCGAAATTGCTACATGTGTTGGAAATATGCTAGCTGTAAGGGTCAGAGTCCGATAAGTATAAAACGTAACAAATTTGGCAGCTAGCCAAAATGAATTTTCTGTAGTAAAAATATCGCTATTAAAATCCTAACCCGTGTCAAGGTATCCGTTCAAATTCAGGACAAACGGTCTGGTATCTTGAAAGTTCAATACTAATTAAACCTTTAATTTACGGACTGGCGACTATAAGAAGTCTGAAGATTTTTGATTGAAGAAAAAAGCGACGAAAAAGGAAAAGGGATCGAGTTGTCGAAGACGAAAAAAAAAATACAATAATTGACAAATGGACGGAACACTATTCTCATATTCTTTCGAAATAGGTGATTTCTTTTTCATTTGATACTCAGAAATTGTTGTTAACTAAGAATGAAGAATGGATGAGTACTTTATAATTTTTTTTATCGATTACGTATGGGCGTTTATTAATATTTTCACTTTTAGTCACAAGATCGTAGTGTTTCTCTCAGCCACTAACATAGGCAGTATAAGTGTTCTAACTAATGCATACGTTATATTAAATTAGCACTCTAGTTTTCTGTGAGTTATGCCACGTATTAATATCTTTATGATGGTATATCTGATCGGATCACGCGCCTGTGGTCTAGACTCAGGAAAAAAAAAAACGGTCTTACCTAAAACGAGACGTTTTTTCAAAATCAGAATTGAAAATCTCTTTTAGTATGTATAATTTTGCCAATTATACGTAATATAGATATTCGCAAAATGCAGCGACAATTAATATCTTCATTCTAACGCCAATTATGAACTTTGGAAGAATATTTACACGATTGGGAGAAAATTGCTAAGATTATCATTGAATTGAGTGATATAATTCGAACTCACTGTTTATAAAAAACGTGAATTGAAAGCAAAATAAAAAAATAAAGACGATTTGAATAAACTTTTTTTCAGTCATAGTCCGTGATTTACGTTTTCAAAAATCGTTTTGTGGCTATAATACATTACCCAAATTTTGACAGTCCGATGGAACGATTTTTCCTCCATCGATTATTGACAACTGATCAACACGATTTGGAAAATCCGATAACAACTCGTTTTCAGAAAACGGCGTCGTTGTACGAATTTTATTCATTATTTCGTAATTCACATTCATCATGTCATTCACACCACTCTAGAGTTTAAACTGTTATATGTTATAGTCTGCTTCTGATTCCGAGTGAGGGTATTTTTTTCATTTTCTTGTTACATAATCTACTTCCACTGCCATAAATAAAAGTTGGCTTGAAATCATTGGCACGCTGACCGTCCTCAAAAATAGCTCACAATTCCAGTCCTCAAAATTGACGGAAACGAGTTAATGATAGCAATATAAATTTTTTTTTTTTTTTTTCCTAATTTTAGAAGGATATGGAGGGATCGAGAGATCTTGCTTTCATCGTGTTTCGCCTTTTTTTTTTTTTTCTACTTCTGATACATGCTTTCCATGTGGAAGGCGTCGACACAGCGAACCGATTCGCAGCTTCAAATATGTTTGTAAATCACGCGTATGATGAACTGCTCTTAAAAGTTTATTTTTATCGTCATTACGCGATTTTTTCAATTACTTTGTTTAAGAAAACAAACCATATCCTGCAGCTCGCGACGAGTTTATAAAACCAATTTTATAGTTCTATAATCCCACGAAATCTGTGTAATTTAAAAAAAAAAAAAAAAAACAAGCGAGACAAAAAAAAAACGTGATAAAGGACGGATAATTATTCCCACGCGAAACGCACCCTTTTTTTAATTAACATTTTTTTTTCTTCTTCGTTGAGAACTAAAAGTTGATATTTTATAATCTTCGGTCTCTCCACTAATTTTTTTTCTTTTTTTTCTTCAGAATTTCACCTCAGACTTCGATTTTTTCAGTCTCAAAAACACTTACCATTAAATTCCTCGGCCAAATTTGTATGTAAAATCCGATTCATAGAAGAAAAAAAAATAATACCGAACGTTATCTGAGATATGGGATCGATCTGTTTTATACCTGGATATAAGTTTATATCCGGCGAGACACACGACTAAGTCACTCCGGAGTGTGATAGCTCTAAACACGTGATGTGGGAGCTGCCCTGCTGAAGAGCTATATATAAGCAGTCACAGAGATGTACCTTTCGTGACATCAAACGGTTTCGTAATGTTGAAACAATTAATTTTCGAACAAGGTCTAATACATTTTCTCGCACGGACTACACGGGTTGATTTTTTAAACGTTTTTCGGACGATCTATTTTCGGCTATAGTTTGCAAGCTGCAAATTGGCGTATAAAAATGACACGAATAGCTAGAGCAGTCAGTCGGTTAATTAACAAACGAAACAGGTGATCGTGACCCGAAAAAACGAAGTTTCGGAGTTTAAAAACGAAACGACTATACCGATCGCTTTATGATAGTTGAAAAACACAATTGTTGCAATGTTAATATTGCAGTACGAGTAGAAACAAATAAATAGGAGTCTTTCTGCGTTAGATGAGACGATTTTTAGATCAATTCACGGAACTTGATTACCCTTTACAAAATTGTAGAATATTTTGAAAGTAATTTCGTACCTTCGGTTGAAGTGTGTACTGCACCGTTTGTGCGAATCATTTCAAGACTAGACGAAATTCATAGAATATAAGAATACACGTCTCGCGATGTCTTACGTCGAATTGAACTGAATGAATTTATATGAAAATTCTCACGCTGAAAGAACAAGAAAAAAAAAAAAGAAAAAAATCGTCAAGTTAAAAGTAGGAGAAACTGATATTTATCGTAACTACCACATCCATCTTTTTCAATTACGATAAAGCTTCGCCGATCGCACAAGACGGATGTGATAATATTGATTAGACAGAACGTCATACTTTGAACTTGAAATATAATCCTAATTAGTTTAATGGAAAATGTGCAAGGTAAGTTAACTCTTGACTAGAAACCGAATAACTCAAAATTTGGACGATACGAATGTCTAAGGACCCAACATTAAATAGATTTGCGTCATTTAACGTATCCTTCGAAGTATTAAGGTTGCCCTAGTTTCTTTGAATGATCGAACACTCCATTTTCTACATCTCAATTAATTGAACAGTAATTAACGTGCGAATTGATCGCGTCGATTAATAAAAGTCTGCAACGAATTAGCTTTTCGAAATTCGCAATATTCTATAAATTCAAAAACTGATGTATACTGTCCCAAATTCTTCCTTGGCTTCGTACAAACCGATAATGAACGATATCTTCACTCAATCAAAATTACCTCATGCGGATGATGCAAGTAACTAGGTGCCGAGATCTCACTCGAAGAACCTCAGCGATTTGTATTGCAATCTAATCAGATCGCAAAATTAGACCGTTAGGTGATAAATTTGTATAAGTATGATAGAGATGCAGTGCCGATTTTGGTTGATATTGAATTGTCAATGCCTTAGCGATCGTCACCGATGACCAAATCTGTCTAATCCTCCTCGTGCCGTATGTGATTTAGGAAAAAACTCATGAGTGCAGGGGTACGATTATTATTGCATTTCCGTTTTTTTCTCTGTGCCGCTAATTACGGTTTCGAATGATCGAAGGAAAAATTTAATTTCGAGAATAACGAAAGATGGAAAACTAAAAAAAATGAGAAAAAAAACGTAGAGCCATGAATTGAAACGGAAGATTAAATCGGGAATTAATTACTCTCGTTATTAATTTTGAAACGTCAAATTCTAGGTGCAGTGGATAAAGGATGGCTTAGATTCAGTCAAGGCATGAAAGATTATTGATCCGAATCAAATCTAAATCGATTATTTTGAGCCCAAGCGTCGGCTAACACAAACAAATTAACGATAAGTGACAGTGAAGAGCAGAGTATAATTATTATAGGCAATACACTCAATCATCTCCGGAAATAGCAAACTGAAAATGATTTTTGGGTATGGCTGGTGCGAGTGCAGCAGGATAAATCCTTCAGCATCCTAACGTCGGTAATCCTAACGGATTATCGCTCGTTGTTCATCGATTTGCCACAGAATCAGTATTCTGAAGTTATCCAGCCAGCTTGTTATAGTTTTGCCAAACCATTTCTCCTTGATTGTTCTCAATTTCTATGCTATCACGGTCCTCAATTCTTCCCAAAATTATTACGAGTCGAATTACAATCGATTCACTGCAGAGGTTGAGCTATCGTAATAATTACCGATCGTTTTGCAATTTTTATATATACGCCTCCGATCAATCGTCAGCAATCATTAAAGTGGTTCCTGCAATGGGACTTGGAAGGTTCTTTTGGATTACCTGCAGAGTTATTGTTGATTGCCTAAAAATTTCTGGATTAGCTCCATTTTTCGGCCCGACTACAACGCCTTTTTTTTCTTGCTTCGTATCATTTTTTGGTTTGGTTTCTGACATTCATTCCTTCATCTCTAGGGCCTCGAAGATCACTGCGTCGATTATTCGTTATCTTCATCACATATCGAGGATATTCGTTCATGCTTGACCCATATCGTATCACTTTCTGCCAACATTACAAGTACTCAGAAATAGGTGACCTAATATTTCGTTAATTGGATGATTCTTATCAGTATCTAAATTGTTCGATAATAATTAATTAGCTTTCTTGATAATCGATTGGTTTTATGCAGGCCGCACAAGTAGTCCGCACAGTATTGGCTAAACCGTTGAATCGAGAGATTAAAGCAGAGGTAAGGATCGCCCTGTTTTTTTTTCTTTCATATATTAATCTTACTGTGAAAGATTTTAATTAAAAGATTATTTTTCAGCTGGAAAAGTTCTCTTTTTAGCATGGATTCTTCTCATTAGACCATACGTTGTTACATTCAGTAAATAATTTATCTTATATTAATCTAATGAAATTTCGGATTATTATCGATCGTTTGCAAATTTTAATTAAAGCTCCACTTCAGCGATCGTTTCGATGAATTGTTCGAGCTGAACGTACTTGAAAAAATATTTCTATAGCTAATTAATTAGATCAGTTTTATCGAGTTTCACGTCTACCTTGATTATGCACAATTGCACGTACCGGTAAGATAAAGAATCTATGATTGCAGCGATAATCAAATTATTGATGTTGGGCGCCACGACAACCTATCTTGTTATTCTACTCCAGCTCCAGTCATCAAATACAGAAATTGCTTGATAGTTTGAACGATACGAAAATGAAAATCGGCCATTTCCAAAATAAGAATAAAGCAGCACAATAGGCTGGTTTAAAAATTTGTAAATTGTATATTTTTTTCCTCTATATGTCTCATAAATTAATAAATAAATTTCAGAATAACTCAAGCATATACAGACTCGCATAGAGACATAAATAAATTTCAAACTTTCATTACAGATTCACATTAGCGATAGTTTTCAAAAATTGTCTGAGCTGGGCATACTTAAAAAATATTTCTGTACTTCAATATATTTACATTAATTTTCACAGAGTTTCATACACTTCCCTTGAATATTAACATTCAGAAAACGGATCTTTCATCATACATAATACGAAAATGAAAATGTACAATTTCAAACATTGGGATGCACCGCGGTGCAGGTAGTTTGAATAATCCCCTAGTACTGCCCCGAAGCGGGTGCCCTTGGAACTAGGTGCACAAATAGCGTTCATGTCGGTAACATCGTTGCCTTGCCGTGGATCGTACCTGGAGTCGATAAAAACGCGGGTAGAAACCGAAACCGAAATGTGAAATAATATCAAATCTTCTTTATCTCTGTATTACAGCCGATTTTCTAAGTGTCCATAATTTTCAAGTAGCCTGCAAGATATCGCTACCGATATTTTCCCCATCACCAATATTAATACATTTCAAATTTCGAATCTTGGGACACGTTTTACAAAATTGCTGCAATTTCCAAAAACACTCTGGGTGATTTTTTTTTCTTTTTTGTTATTTCGGCAAATAAATTTAATGACAGTCCGATTTTAGGATCCAATTTTTCGAAAACTTTTTCGCAAAATCATGAATGAAATTATGTCTATAAAAATCCTCGAGATTAATTTATACTCGCAAACATTTTTTTTTTTTTTTTTTGGATCAAAAATCGTTCCACTTTTATTTCCACTGAATGAAAAGAAACACGATATTTCGTAATTGTAGAATGAATTTTTTCGCTCTTTTTATATACCTATATTCACTCAGTTTTGAATATTATATTTTGCACGATTTCAATTTCAAAACAAATTTACCGATAAAACATGCTAATAAAAATTTTACAGAAGACCCTATAAGGTATCTATACAGTTTACGAATACAGCTTTCTCCAACAGATAGCCTCTTCGAGAGGGCTGGAGCCACTTTCAATGTTTGATTTTAAAAATAGATATAACGCTGCAGTAGAAAATCGTCAAAAGTTTGCCGGTCCCCTCTCTTCAGATAGTTTTTTTTTTTCTAAATACCGAGTAGATGATCGGGTGACAATCTCACTTTATAGAAAACATACATATATACATACCTATACAAACGGATGACAGTATATGACATCCAAACAATTCTACATACTTGGCTCAACGCTCCCAAAACTATTATATTACAATAGATTATAAAGTATAACGTATATAGGTATATACGAATGCCCAGTTTTCTCAAAAGGGAGGATATATTGGGGCGGGGGGAGGGGGGGACGGGTAGGGCAAGTTATTGCCAGAGTGAGTTGTGACAATAAAACACTAAGCTTTTCGTTGCGCACGTGGGGAGTCTGCACGGTACATATTGGGGTGCACACGTATATACTGCACATTGCAGTGTATGTACTACATACAATACAGTATAAGGTATATACCTCTACATCCCCTTTCGTTTAACGGATATATTTGATTGGCCACTGGCACTGGCCAATGAAAATAGAGAGGCGTTTCGAACCCGGAATTTCCTGGCACCCCTTAATTCTCTAGGGGGTTGAGATAAACCGATTTTCTCATGTTCTAAAAACTCTCTTTCTCTCTCTCTCTCTAACTCGCTCAGAATTTCTGCTCACTATATATTGAGGGATCTCGTATATATTTATTGACTCAGTTAGTGAAAAATTTTGAAATTTTATAATCTAGAGGTAATAATTGTACGTTAAGGGTGTGTCATTTTGGGGCAACAATTTTTTTTTCAACTTACAAACAGGTTGTATACTCGCCGGAAGGTAAAATAAGGAGCCTGTTAAAATTTGAAATCTTAATATTAATATTAAGAGGTGCCTCATCGCGAGTTTCTATTTCCTATTTAAATAACACGAGAAATATTCTAGTGGCACACTTCAATTTTTATATCTCAAGTACTAATCTACTCAAAATGATTCTGCATAGCTACTTTTGTTCGAAATTGAACGCTCTACAAAAAAGGTCTCTCGGTATTTTTCGATTAATCTAACTGTTTCCAAGTTAGTTGTTGGCTATCGATGGTAATTAACCAATAAGCAACTTGGAAATAGTTAGATTTATCGAAAGATACCAAGAGACCTTTTTTGTAGAGCGTTCAATTTCGAACAAAAGTAGCTATGCAGAATCATTCTGAGTAGATTAGTACTTGAGATATGAAAATTAAAGTGTGCCACTAGAACATTTCCCGTGTTATTTAAATGGGAAATAGAAATTCGCGATGAGGCACCTCCTAATATTAACATTAAGATCTCAAATTTTAACAGGCTTCTTATTTTACCTTCCTGCAAGTATACAACCTGTTTGTAACTTGAAAGAAAAATATTGCTCCTAAATGACACACCCTAAAGTACATACATGAAACAAAAAATTTTCAGAGAAAATTATTTCCATTTTTTTTTTGTTCTCTTTAAACTCGTTAATAGATTTCCACGAAAAACTTCCGATATAAGAGTCATGTATACGTGGAGATATATTTACGACAACCGACCGTAGAAATTAGATCGTAAAACTATAAATTGTGGATAGGATTAATAACGGTCAGAAGTAGGTATATAGGCAAGTATTAAGTATACCTCCTAAACAAAGGTGAATCGTATACCGAAACGGTCAACCTTCGTTAGTTATAATTCAAAATATCTGCACCTTAGTTTTGAGTTTAATAGGCATAGCTGGTAAAACTTGTCTCAGACTAATAATCCGATAAACAAAAATGGTTATGAGCTGTTTTCGATTTTAATATAATGATTAATGTATCAACGGTGTTCAATGTGTAACAGTTTATTGTTAATAAACACTATATACTGTAGTAGTTAATTTTTAACAGGTTTAGACCGTGGCTGGACTTGCCGGAGCAACTGTCCGATATACCTATGTATGTATACATATGTACACATGTATATCTATATTAACTTGTTGCGAAATACCTACCATCGTAAAAACCCACTAGTCAACAGTCAATAATCACGATGTAGGTATATGTATATCTGTATGTGACTTGAATACACATATACCTATATAATATTAAATATTAACTAACCATGATATGCGTGTTCAAATATGTTATATCATACGTATAATACGTATACTTTATAAGGAACTTGGAACATACCTATAATGAATATCAATGCAAAAAATACGGTCTTTATAAACACGTGAAGTGAGCTGACCTACCTACACAGCAAGGACAATCTTTCAATATACATACATATGTATATATATGTATGTATATTACAATGATGAACAAATGTTGAAGTTAATAGAGTTTGGGAGTAGCCGAGTAGTCTTTACGTCAGGGAATTACGGGACTTCCCGCGCGAGCGGGACGAGGTGGATGATGATTTCGGTGATTTCCATTTCCTGTATATGTCTAATAATAAAAAGTGTGACTTTACAGAAAAACGATGACTCATCAACTTTTTGCTTTCCATTACTTTTTATGATTTTTTTATTTTCATTTTCATACAGTTTAGTGTCTCTTGCAGTATATTATGTATGTATCTATGTATATAGATATATCCGTACGGTTCAAGAATCAATACAACATCTTTAATTTTGGTATATAGGATATATTTTTATTTATTAATCTCAATTTAAACTCGCGAACAACGAGGAAACTGTTTTCGGTATATCATCAACTTTCGTGTATAATGTGTATACCGATAATCGAGATGATATGGGGGATAACACAAATACAATAAATACAATTCAATCCACAATTTAATCCAATCAAAAAAAAAAAAAAAAAATGAACTTGAAGGAATCTAATTTTGATAAATAAATTTTTTTTTGAACAGATGCACGATATGATGAGTTGCGTTTGACACTGCAGCAGTCGAGCAAGTCACATTGGAGTTATCAGAAAAACCCCGAGGAAAGGTGTAAGAAAAATTGAGGGATTTTTCACGAAGATATATTTAAAATTCTTTCCCTGTTTTACCGTAGAGAATATGTACAGATATATCGTGACTAATGCCATGTAAAGTTGCAGTAACAAACAAATTGCTATTCTAAAACGAGAAACTGTCGTATTATATTTTTACTTTTAAATTAGATACGTTGAAAAGCAAAAGATTCATATAAGTATTCGACTGCAGATACGATCATCATCGTCCTGGCTTGAACTTTTGAAATTTTTACAATTCTTGAAACCAAAAGATCGTATCTGTTGTTGGTACTTACGACTCTGCGTCTTTGAGTGATTAGTTTGTGAATTTCGATCCTTCTGAACGTTGTAGATATTTTTATGTTTTCTTCACGAATATACAAAAAAAGAGGAGAAGAAAAAAAACTACGACCTCATGGCATTAGTCATGCGATATATACGATTGAGACATGATACGTCCAATTTCAATCAATTTTTTATGTTTTTCACAGGTGTGAGTATAACGAGAAGTAAAAAAAAAAAAAAAAAAAAAAAAGGTGAGAATCATTGTTTAGAATGTAATACTTATTTCGAATCGTTAATAAATCGGGAGATCCCCCTCGTACAATATCTAAAGATGCGGTTAGCCGGACTGTTATACCTGGCAGTTTATATAGCCAATGAGTAAGTGAAACCTTAAAGCCTTGCTGCATCTGTAATTCGTAGGAAAATACGTGAGTTGCATTACCATGATTCGTTAAAGCGATACCCAAACTTGCTCAAGTATATATCTTGTTATTAACTCAGACTTCTCTTTCCCGGGCGGTCATTGGTTCACCTATAAATGTTCACCACGCTTCGGTAAACTGCATCAAAAGTAAATCGACCACCTGCAGTTACAGTGCATTCTCCAGAGAGAGGAACTGGAGGAACAAAGGTGACTAAAATCGATTAATTTATTTAACAATCGTTACAACCATCATCCGTATACTCGTGAAGACTAAAATTCGAAAGATTCGACTCCCAGGTAAGTCTCACTTTCACAAAAAAATAAAAAACTTTGGAGCAGGACTCTCTTGAATTATTCTCGGTCTGAATGTAGGGCCACTCGTGTCATGCCTGGATCCCATGATCCTCTGAAACGTATTAGATATCAAAGTGGTCTCGAGTCCTGCTCCAAAAACAGTCATCGTTCTAGACTCATGCCCTCTGGACATGACTCCAGCCATACGGAACCAGGACCACGTGAACCCCAAGACCAGTGATTCAACCCTCGCGATTTCGAACCCTCCTATATACTCAGCTATGTGCTTATAGCCATATACCCTTGATTGTGGACTGATGCAATGCAGGAAGTTCTTCGATTTTGAAAGGACGAGATTTTTGGATACGGGGGGAAAAAAGTGGAGGCTGCCACAGGGTTTTCGAATAAAATTTTTTTTTCTTCTGATTTTTTCTCTTCGTCGCGAAGTCCGCCAACTTTAGATGCATCTCTTGTGTGCATCGTGCATTTCCTTAACACTATATTTACATGCAGTAGCAACGAATAGCTTCGTCAGTTTCATCCGAGAAGGTTGGGCCGAAAAGGAACGAACACTGTTCACAATACCGGTGGGGGGTTTTCAGGGCGGTTCAAAGGCGGGGCAAAACGAGCATTACCCGGTGGTTCATGGGTCTAGAACATCAGTCTCCACTGGGACGCTGAACAGAACCGATCGTGAGCTGTCGTTGTGTTAATATAACCGTGAAAAAAATAAAAAGAAACCGAACGAACCACCGATCAAAGGATCCTGGTCTGATAACCGATCTCAAAATCACAACAAAAAAAAACGATCTAAAAATAATAATCTTCAAAAAAAAGAAACCCAAAATTCAAAACGTTCAATAAGGGTATCCATCCGGACGAAATCGGTCTAAAAATTCACCGATCAGATACGTGTCGAATCGACTCAGTTATCGGTGCAGCAATCGGAGTGCGTAGCTTCGTTAATTAAACGGTATTTGAAATGATGCATATGTCTATGGGGAGCAGTGAACATGGTGGTGCCGTCGGTGGACTGGGTGTCAGTGTCTTGCCCCTCGACGGTATGGGACTCTACGAGCAACCGAGACCCAGACTCGTCTTCAAGATGCCCCGTGTAGTTCCGGACCAAAAGGCCAAGTTCGAGTCCGACGAATTGTTCAGAAGACTAAGCCGCGAGGGTGAGGTAAGTCGCTGATTCCAATGAGCTTTAATAACCGTTTAATATCACCAATTCGTACGTATGGTGCAAAAAATTGAAAGAATTTGCTATAAGAGTACGAGGGAGCATTAGATCATTCGAAAACGTAGGACATACCTGCCTCTGCTCCTCTACGTCTATAATTATGGACCACACAGCGTGCGATATGCACTAACGAGCTAACAGGTAGTGGGTACGTTATACCGACCATATCCCAAACTCTCTCTTTGGACCGGGTGCATGACCAAGAGCTCAAGAATTTCTTTATACCGGAACTAAAACTTGGACATCGATGACTAGACGTCGTTGGCATATTGAGACAGATGTAGCCGTGTGCAAATTATTGAGCAATTTAGAAACTGTAATAAATTGCAGACAACCCAACGTTTTATCGCAATATTCTCGGTTTTCCCGGATATTAACTACCGATGAATCAGTCTTGTCCAATCCCACCGTCCGCAAATCGGTACGGAGGCTAATTTCGGTCCTGTAACAATTTTTTTCTAGGATCTCGATCGTTCGGGGGACTCCCAGGTCTTCCACACTTTTACAGTTTGTTATATTCAGTCGATAGTGAGAGCTTTTTGGATATTCGACTATTTCCAATCGATACGAAATTTTATTAGAGTTTTTAACGCGATTGTGAAAGAGCCTTTACATCAGTCGATTCGTATCGTTATGCAGAGATAAGCAGCTGTTATCGTCGGTTTTTAACCACACCGCGAACCGAGACCATTCGCTATTCGTATACACGACACTGTTCCAGTATTATAAGCGGCAAAGAAATGATCGTGAATAAATTAACACGAATAACAAATTAATAAAATCTTATATATATGCAAAAACTCGGCTGGTCGTTGCTACCGCTAAACTATGAGCAAAAACCTCCGGTCCGATAGCCGTAAAAAGATTGAAGATCAAGGACTGACTAATCTGGCTCTAAATTGTCTGTATAATTGGAATATACGAACGTGTTAGCGTCGGTTTATTTTCCTCCGACATTCCCGTTATCCGTATATCCTTCCGAGAACAAGAATACGCAATTGGTCAATTGCCACGAGTGAAACAATGCGAAATATACTGACGCAGAAATATCGCCGTTTAATGTTCCAGGTCAGATACACCGGCTACCGCGACAGGCCCTTGGAGGAACGACAGGGATATTTTCAACGTGGATGTCGCGAGGGTAATCATACAGAAATTGCATTCACAGCAACAGGGACGAACCTTCAGCTAGTATTTCCCTCCACAACGAGCGGATACGGCGGCGATCCTCGAGAGTGTGATTTCGACAAGGAACATGGAAAGGTGAGTCTTTCTCTGGCCTCAAGTCGCGGTGTTGGATCAGTTACAGTCCGTTAAAATTGGTTAAAGACAACCCGTTGATTCCGAGCTCGGATGATGTCTAATCCAAATCCGAATTATAGTTAATCCGTCAGAACTCTTCACGCGGCTTTTTGACATCCCGGTCAAAATATATCCAATATCCCATTCAGGACTTGTCATATTTAGATCAGAGTGACAAGCCCTTGCATATGGTCATTCAGAATCGTACCCTTTAAGAGTGAGAAGGAGACGCGAGGGTATTTGTTATACCTGTAAAATTACAAGAACAAAGGTGCCGGAGTGTGATGAAGAATGTGTCCTACTCGCGCCTAATTGTGTACAATAAACTTTCGGGTTTCCCCAAAATTCCGGGAAGGCAACGGGTACGTGAATTATAGTTACTACGAATTCCTATACGACCATAATCATGTCATGCTCCGAAAGCCTGTCCGAATTCAACAAAACTAGGAATCGCAGAGGACGGTTCTCGTATTGGGAAGCGAATCGGTACACACAATGACCATTAAGGTTGATTAGGGTCCTGTCCGGGGGTCCGTTCCTGCGTGGGTGTAGGGATTTAACGACGTTATATGAACGGTTGTAACCGTCTAGTCGGATCGTTGGCTCTCGGACAAATTGGGGGTCGATTACAGGTACAGGTGCGATTTTTTCAAACAAGAGGAAGAGGACGATCGTTATAGCTGCGTTTTAACGCGCTTGGTGGCCATTTTGAATATATACACGATACTGCGATTTACGTTAAAATTCTAATTTAAACCAGTAATACCTGGAGCCAGCCCACTCGCAATTCCAGTATCTACCTATCCTACGTCTTAAAATTGAGATGCGCGCTTGCGCCGACGAAGAACGACGCCCGGCTCACGTCGCCATTGCGGATCAATAAACGACGCTGTAACGTCGACGCCATTTTTATAAACTTTTTTCTTATATTTATATTTTGCGTTGTTGTCAACCGCAGCTCAAGGTATGAATATTTTCCTGGAGGTTAGTATAGAACCGATCCACAGCAAAATTTTGTACCAAAAGATCGACTAGACACTCTGCAATTAGCCTTTCGTGTTCATCTTCACCGAAACGCCAGATGCTTTTCTATAACGCCGACGATCGAGCCAAGGACCGAGGAACTCGTAAATCTTCTCAGTCCTTTCGGCCCTTGGCCTTTAGGTCCTTGCAGGAACGTGGCTGGATCAGGGTAACAGTTAGGGAAACAGTTCGAGAGGTTTAGAGGGTTTCGAAACGCTGTTACGTGCCTCGGCCCGGCAGTGACGGCTTAAATGGACTTTGGGGGTTGAAGGAGGCACGCGTTATTCAACATACATCTTCGTCCTGCACAACCCCGTGAAAGGTTACGAAGAACGGTCCTTCCTCGTCCGATGGGACAATCAGCTCATCCTGCAGTTAAATTTCCTGCTGCCATTCTGGCCGTTCGTAATTTCGTATATTTCGAGTAGTAAATTTCCAGAGGATGCTGATCCTTCGTGAACAGGTCGTGATCAATTATTTTCTAGCACAGTTCGGGACTGTGCAGTGCAGCAGTCTGCGTTTTGTTTTATCTTAAAAAGCTCAGCTGGACACGTGCGGACCATTGTTCCAGGGCCTCGCTGCAGTAGGTAATAATTACGAGAGATCCATGCGTCTGATAAACAACCCGCCCGGGGTACCGAAACCTGGTGAAAAAAGGCTGCGATCCCGTCGCTTACAGACCAATCTCTGCTGCCCCCATTATTTCGGTTTCCTTTTATTTTATGACCCCTTCGTCTGTGCCTCGTTTTGCTCGGTTATCTCGGAGTATTAAAGACCGTTCAAGATAAACCTGACAACTCTATTATACGAGTATTTGAGATTAAACTTTCCACGTCACGTGTGACGAAGATGTCAAATTCATTCAGAAGGTACCAAAATTTGGTGAAAATAAATTTTCTTGGTCACAGTTTCAAGGGATTTGATATACAACCCTGCGACGGTTAACGTCGGCGTATCATTTTTTCAATTGTTATCGGTCAGACAGGTGAGAAATTGACAATACACCTTCACGACAGTTCGCTGCTATGAACGAACTTTCCACGTCGTAAACTGTCGTCGTACATTTGCTGTTCGTTTCTGTACGACTTCAGCAAGGGGACGTAATTCACGTCAGGAATTCATCAGAAGAGTTTTATTTATTTTTTCTTGTTCTTCTACGATGAGAAGGCAATCCCTGATCTCTCCTATTCTAATTTCGAGTCGTATAATAGTTTCACTCGATGAATTTTAGAGAGTCCTTTAAAGTCAGTTCGACGAGTTCAATATACAAGAAAATAATTTTTTTTCTCTTTTATAGTTCAAGAGATTCGATTGGCCTTTTTATCAGACACAGTTTTCTTATCCAATTTGATCGAACTTTACAACAGACATACGACTGTGAATTTCACCGATATAAAATCAGGACGAAATTCACGGCTGTTCTGATCTGTCACGCTCAGTGATTCGCTCGGTGTCAGCTTCCGTTCGCCGCGTTTTACTGCCCTCCTGCAGTCATCGTTCGTGACGAGTTTAGGTTTTACTGGTCTGCTATATAATTAATCGTGATACAACAGAGGCGATACTCGGATCGCCATGGGCGAGGAATTAGGATCGATTAAAACCGACAAAATTTACACAAAAAATGTAAAAATTCTTCTTTCCAAAAACTTTGAAGACTTTCGCCGTTAAATTCATCCCAAAAACAGGACTTTTCTCCGATGAAATCGGTCTTTGGTCCAGAGAATTTGCAGGATTCTTCTACGAGTCGTCGAAAACGTCCTGCAGAATTTTATCACTAATAACATTTTATCCTGTAGTTATAGTATTACTAATCCCGTGTTATGACACGAAACGTTGAACGCGTGTCAGCTACCGTAAGCTTAGCTGGTGCGATTAATAGGATTTAAAACAGGGAAAACACGTCGAAAAGTTCGGAGGGTGTGCTCTCGTCCCTCTTCTTCTACGGCCCCCAGGGCACCTGCCAGGTCCCACGGGGTCCTGGAACTACGTTATATACTATTTGCCCAATTCATTTTGAAAATCTGTTAAATTTTACTCTCGAAAAGTGTAGCGGGATGTCCATAAATCTCTCCAGCACATACTTTTTCAAAGATCATCGAAGCTGTGTTACGTAGAGTTGAAAAGTACAGATATGTATAGAAATTCGGGGGATGATATGGAAAAGGCCAACTGACCTTAGGGATGTTCAATTCTTTTTTTTTTACCCTCGTAAATCATAATTTATTAAAAATTCCGGATCAACCCTTTGCTGACCGTATGTTTCCCCGGGTCCCCAGTCCGCGCAGATCCTTACCTTCGTATTATTATACCCACCACGCGTATGTAGCCAAGTGACAAATACCCTCGCATTGTCCAGACTGGACCGAGGCAAAAACAAACGTCAGAATACGCCCACTAAAACAAAAGATTAGAAAAATAGCTGTCATTTGTATAGTCCATTGAGTTCATATATACCCCTTTACCGGTTATTATCCCTTATACCTTTAATAGTCGGAAATTTTCTCACCCCTCTTCTCCTAACCGACTGGTAGGTAACCCTTTCGTTAAAAACTTACCACCGACTTTTTGTTTCGTTTTTCGTTTCATTTTTTTTTTTTTTTTGGTTTGATGCAAATCAGCCGGAGCCAAAGGGTTCGAGGTGAACATAGGTATACTTGTCTGGATAATTTCACGCCGACTTTCGTCCTGGCTACGTTACAGTTTTAATCATCGTATTATTCTTCGTTATACAACTTAATGGGCTAACACGCCCATGATTTATTGAATCCACCTTTTTTTTTTTTCTCTTTAGTCTCGTTCTTTCGTTCGTGAGAATTTTTGAAAAAATCATCAATATCAGGAGAAATGACAGTAATTTTTTTTTCAACAATGTCAGGAGATTTTTATCGCACCACGAATCAAGGTGTATCAATTATCGTTCCCGGTATTACCGATGTGTAATAACAATTATGCGCTGCAGTACTTGTGTATTACACGCGAGTCTTGCTTGAGGAATAGACGTACGTCACGTTTCGTCGAAGTGTAAAACACGCCTGAATAATGAATAAATGGGTATAGAGTGTATTTTATACAAAATTATATCTATTTTCGTATATTGAATAAAGATATACTGCAACGATCAATATTCCATTGTCATCAAGAGACTCGGTAGAGTCTCGAGCCAAGTATATAGATTTACCTACGTGGCGCGCAATTCGATTATATTGCAGAGATTTTTATCGCAACGCCTTATACGCAGACCGATATTATACCGCAGCAGAGACGATTCTTTGCTTATGATAAATCGATAGAAACGAATGATTTCACTAGTTTTTGTATATGAGGGAAACGCCGAATTTTTTTTACAGAACTTCCGCCGATTGGCAAATTCGCGAAAAAATTTGATGACCAATATTTTCAGAAATATCACGATTCCCGAGCAAAAAAGCAAAATTCTCCCAGGTATATAATTTCGCCTCTTTGTTTTTCGTCGACTGACCTTTCGCTTTTACGGACGTTATAGTGCGGATAGTGACCCTCCCCGACTGTGACTCGCCAAGTGGGCATGTAAGTTTTCTGTAAATGGCCCTATTTCCGTCAGACCTATGGTCAAAGCGATTTTGACTTTGAAAATTGGCCTAAGAACGGTCAATTCGAAAGTGGCCTTCGCGGGCTCGGACCTTCCCAAAAACGCCTCCGTGACAATAGCGATTTAGAAAACAGCCTGGCAGGACATGCAACGGGTCAAAACGTCCAAGAGAAAATATACGAGAGGAGAGAAAAGGAGAGGAGAGGATGCAGACGTATACGTGTGTTACGTCGTTGAAAATAATTGTCACGTTTTTGAAAGCCGTCGTTAATACAGCTGCAAATCTCTTCTCTCTCTCTCTCTCTCTCTCTCTCTCTCTTTCTCTCTCTTCTTTCGAAAGTATAAAACTAGCAATTCAACAAAGAAAATCCCTTCGCAGGACTCGATTTTAGTTCATAATTGAACTCGCCGGGGTTACCGGGTACTGAAAACTGCGTCAAAAGTTCGGGAGAGCCGAGTCCCGCAGGGGAGGCGGTCCTCGGACTTGTAAAATCGAAATTAAACTGTTCACCTTTTTTGCAACCCTTTCGACTATTCGACGTTGAATTCTTTTGTAACACTGTCACCACCCGCGGCGATGACTTTGCTCTTATAATTCTATTTATCAAAACGTTGAACGAAGCAACGCCTCGAGGCTGGATCTAAATTCAAAACTAAATAAAAGAAAAAAAAAGAGGGGAAAATTTTTCAACCCTTATTGTCTCGACTCTTAACGATTCTAGTCATTTTTCTAATCTTTTCATTGCGCTTTGGGATAAAAAATTAAAATAAATAACGACTTTACTACAAATTAAGTTGCGTGGGGGAAGATATTTCAGCTTTCCTGTGAAGATAGACTCGTTATGGGTATGTATAGGCTCCGCGGGCGGATTTCGAGTTTAAATTTGATACTCTGTCCGACATATATCTTCCTGCCCTGATCTCCAGCAGCAGAGTTTGCAAAACTCGTTTCTCCTTCTCATTATACATATAATACATATATATTTTACTCGGCTGAAAAGCTATTACGAAAATTGTAAGGCGCGGTAGTTCTTATATACTTCTCGACTCACAATAATTCGCAGGCTAACAATATAAGGCGAATAAGCAACGAGATTGCGCACGTTAACTACCGAGTAGATATAATTCCGTTGAAATTTTTGCAAAGAGCGAGCGTGCCGCGGAAGACAATTCGACGAAATTGAATTCGAAATATTAACAAATCGTCATCAACACTCTGATTTCATTTTTTTTTTTTTTTTGAACTCATCGTTGAGACAACCTTTTCAAAATTTTTTTTTTTTTTTTCAAGAAATATATCGCAAAATGACATAATTTCTCTAGGGCTATAAAGATTCGATAATCCATAACCAACCGAGTAAAGAAAAAAAAAATCAAAAATCCTTTCGATAAACGACTGACCGATTTTTTTTTTTTTTCTTCGATCTATTTTCAGGTCCACATTCGATCTTGTTTGATAATGAACGGAGTATGCGTAAGATGGAGAGGATGGATAGATCTGGAGCGTCTGGACGGTCTTGGCTGTCTGGAATTGGACGAAGAACGTGCGGCCCAAGAGGATGCCCTATTACGAGATCAAATCGAACGTTACAATCAAAAATTGCGTGATTTCGAAGCTAAACAACTGGCTTATCGTTCGGGTGCAGCCCAGGCTGCTCATCTGCATCATCACCACCACCACGGACACCATGGGCATCACGTCTCGAGCGGTGGAACACCGAGCGTTGAAACCCACCTCTCACATCGCCAGGATCCCGAGATGGAGGTTAGGCTTCGGGCCTACTGAGCCCATGATATGATGCGTGATAAAAAATTTCGTTGATTCGTATTTAACATATACGATAATATCATTTTTATATACTATATAAAAGATCGATAAATTTCGGGGTGGTTTTTTTTTTTTTTTTTTTGTCTCTTCTTCTTTTTGATTTTTATTTTACTTTTTTGCTTCTCTTTCTCTTTTTTGTTCGTTGCGTTTTTTTTTTTTTGGGTTTCTTTTTTGTTCTTTGACGCAAAAGAAAAAAAACAAAAAAAAAAAACACAAAGCATCATAGTCGTCAAAATTCAGGCATATAATAATTAATTAATTAATTAATTAATTAATTAATTAATTAATTAATTCCGCTTCCTCTTCATAACAATTAGTTTAGTTTCTGAGTAAGAAAAAGAACAAAGAGAGCAATAGTTTTTTTTTCCCGTTACATTGAATCGAGGATTCATTTTATATACATACCCAATCGAAAATGATTAAAAAAAAAAAAAAAAAATATATATATATATATATATATATATATATATATATATATATATATATATATATATATATATATATATATATATATATATATATATATATATATATATATATATATATATATATATATATATAATGTTGTAATATTAATACATAGAGCCAGCTATATATATACCATGTCCGTGCAGCACTCGGTACGATGATTCATTTAATAATTGTCGTCCTTGTATAACAAGAAAAAATATTAATAATAATAATAATAATAATAATAATAAAAAAGAGAGAGAAGGAGGGAGAGAGTTATGAATAATTAAAATTTATATATACATATATAAATATATACATACATACACATACATATACATATATATGTATCTACACGTGTGTATATATATATGAAGAAAAATTCAGGGAACCGTTTAGCTAAGAACTTAGCGGGAATTTAAGTGAGAGATATATATATATATATGTACTGTAAGTATATGTACGTACGTACGTATGTATGTATGTATAGTTAGATACGCGTGTTCGTTCGAACTCTCAGTTTCACAAGATGCGTCATACAATGAAATTTCTAGGCATTCGATGTAGTTATACATATACATATATATATATATATGAGTCATATTGAATTTATAATATTCACTTTAAACTATACTAACGTAAGTTTGTTTCATACATTATACCTATATAATTTCGAGAAATAGTTGTGCAGAGAAATAGAGAGAGAGGGAGAGAGAGAGAGAGAGAAAAAAGAGGCTTCGGCATATATATCGTATACATATATATAGGTATAATATATAGGTATATTATAAATATAAAGATTCTTAATTATAGTCAATTTTTGTTTTCTTGTATTATGTAAATATATATTTGTAAAGAGTTTATTAACTACATGCATACTATATACCTAAATATAATTTTTACAACATTTATTTCACATCTTTTTTACTTTCTTTCTTTCTTTCTTTTTTTTTTTCTTTTCTTTTCTTTTTCTTTCGTTCGATCATCTTTTACCTCATATACACATCGTCTGTTCATTTTTTTTTTTTCACTTTTTTTTTCAAAAATTATATACATATATGTATCACTCGATTATTATTACATAAATAATCAATTTTATATCGTCATTAATACATTAACATTCCAACACGATAATTTTCCGTTACAAAACTTTCGATCAAAATTTTTGCTTTTTTTCTTCATTTTTTTTTTTTTTTTTTTGTATCTTTTTTTGTTTTTCAACATGATTCATACATCAATTTATTCAGCACGCGGCTCAAACCGTTTACCAAAAATATATCAAAGGTTTTTTTGTTTTTTTTAACAATTTTTCTAGATTCATTTTGCATGGCTTGCCAATTTTTTTTTAAGTTTTTTGGATTCTTACTTTCGTTCAGCTTCATTTTATCGTTACATAATTTACCCAAATTTCAAATTCCAGCATTGAATCATTTTCACAAAAAATTGAAAAAATTAAATTTCGACTTTGCTGTTTTTTTTTGTTGTTTGAATTTTTTTTCTTCAATTCGTGGATCGTATATAATCGAAACAAGAATTAAGAATTCGCTACAAATGCAATAGACACGTCTTCAATGATAGCTGAGAATATACCTATATACAACCTAATCTCAAAACTCTATGTACATACGAGGGCGAAAGGGATTTCAGACAACCCATTTATTGTTTTAAATAATCCTACAAGATGAACCCTGCGATAATCCGTTAAATTGAGAATGATGTCCGACGATGTGGATCTCGGCTTAGCTCTTTAAAGCCCCGCTGCAGGGTGAACCTGTTTATGCAGCTCCCAGGAACCGCGCATGCTATATATGCCCGGAGCAATTTTCTCCGTCTGTATATTTGATCTGATCAGAGAATTAGGAGTGTATTAGTGTGTCCCAAGGTCAGGCTTCTTTTTGTTCATTCATTATTTCATTTTTTTATTTTCAAAAAACGGGTCTCAACTTCCGAGAAAGTGTAGAAAAAAAAAAACGAAGGAAGAAGAAGAAGAAGAAAATAATTAACAGATCATTGACCTATTACATAAACGGAAATGAGAAATCGCGATGATGTTAAACTGCAAACGCATCCATCCGCGAAGCAGAGTCTGAAATCGTTTACTAATTTTTTAATTTTGAATTTTGAATTTTTTGTCTATTATACATTTTTTTTTTTATAGTGAGCCAAAACGAATCGTTCGAGTCAAATTTTCCGACGAAGAAGTTCGTGAATTTTTATAAATCATTTCCAGCCGATTTTGGACCAAAAAATTGAACTAAAAAACGAAAAAAAGAGAAGAAAATTGAAATGAAATTTCGGTTTACTGCAGGGATGTATAAATTCCCTTCTTCGGAGTCGAGGCTAACGTACGCGTTGTTGTATTAATCGATAAACGACTGTATAGCATGAAAAGTTGCCTCCCTCGCTTCTTTCGCCTCGATAAAAATTGTAAGCCGATATTCAGGTAGTTCGGAATTCTTATAAGAAACCTTAGGTAGTCCCTTGAGTCTTCCTGCAGCACCGTCAAGCCGCACCGCACAGAACCGCCACGCCGTTGGCAGAGCTCCGCTTTCCCTCTTCCTCTCCCTTTCCCTGATCATCGACACAATATCTTCCCACGAATCACGAGTCACGTCTCACATATAATAATACGTGGTACAAGTGAAAAGAAATTTAAGATAAGAGACTAGAGGAGAAAAAATAAAAAACAGAAAAATGAAATCGAAAAAGAGAAAGAATATTCGACCGATTTTTCGAAACGATCTAGAAAAATCGACCCGACATGCGGTATAATGAAAAAAAAAATATATATATAAAATTCAAACCCAAGATCTTATAGGTAAATTTTATATAAGATTTTTTCTCACATTTCATCGGACGTAGTGAGGTTATCGCGTCTACACCACTTTCAAACTTCCGGTGGTCAGATAAAATTATATTATAAAGTATTATCTCGACTTCCTCTACCGGTGAACTTCGCAGCTATGAGGTCAAGAAAGACCCAACAATATTAACTCAGATCGTAAGAAAAATATGAAAACAGAAGAAAAAAAAAAAAAGAAGAAAACGATTCATAAGAATTTATAAAAATCTACCGATTCGATTCGATTATTGGGAGAGAAATTTTTTTTAGAAATCAATAGATTCAGTATCATTTAAAAAAAAGAAAAAGTTTCAATCAGTTTGAAACCTGAACGGAGAAATTAGAATTTTTGTCGATTTTTTTTGTTATTTTAGGAAGAAAAATCGGTACCGATTTTTCCAAACTCGAAATACCGTTACAAATCCATTGTGTCTCCGCGGGGTCTCTGAGTTCGGTATAAAACTGCGTTTAGTATAAATAAACAATCGAATTAACACGTTTTTTTCTTCTCTTCAGTATCCCCTAGTCGTATACGAGAGCGTATACGAAGCACTTGAAACTTATTGATATATAATTGCCTTTCAAATATTCGCGCCCTCCCGGGATCGCCGATTCTCTAATAGAGCACACGAGGCGCGAAGCTAGGCCGGGGGGAACCCCCGTGTCTCTTTCGTATACGCTATACACCTATACGCTCTTCCGCGTTGTATCGCTTTGTAGAAACAGTATTGTCACAGCTAGTAGGGTGAGACGTGAGCGTGTGTCCGAATTGGCCACCCGCCGAGGAGCCCTGTAGCCACTCGTCACATCTGCCTTCGATTTATTTTCAATAATAATTGATGACTTTTGCCACCCTATATATATATATAAAGTGGAAAAAGTGTGGGGCCCCTGCAGTCAACTCGCGGAAACATTCCAGCAAAGCGAAAGAAATAACGAAAAAAAGAAAAGAATGAAGGGAGGGGGGATTTCTGTCAAATGCCCATTTTCGAGTGGGGATCCAACTTCATGGGACTCCCCTTATTTTGGCTATAGGTCCGTGAAGTTGTCTGTTATGGATAAATAAAGGTCAAAATTCGATGGGTCAAGTTCTGTTTGCGCTATTCTTCGCTTCGAGGATATCATTTTTCATAAAAATTTATTTCGGTAAGTATAACTCGGGACTGGCTGCACTTTGTAGTAAAATATATTTTGATTAGACCGGACTAAATCGATGTCATATCTCAAATTTTTTAAGTAAATATTCTTCAATGAAATTTTTGGATATTTGGTCAAATTTTTATGGTATCTGAAATTATTCGAAAACTCCCGAAGTTGCCACTTTGCTGAAAATCATCGAGACCCCAGAAGTGACGATAATTTTGCTCACGATTTTTCGAAAACTGTTTCAATTATCGAATCGTCGATTTCGAAGAGCTTCAGGGACATCCAGATCCCTGCGATTTGAGTCTTGGATATTTCCACCGGTTTTGTCAAACCGATCTCGTCAATTTCCGGGAGAAAAAAAATCGAGGAGGTGTATAACACAAGTCAAAAATCTAAAGCCTGTAAAGTCCGGATTATACTCGTATATACGTTACATTGCGGATCGGAAAGAGATGCCGACAAAATTTCTACAGATAACAACAACAAAAAAAAAGGAAAGAAAGGAGAAGCAAAAAAAAAAGACAATCGGTGAAGATCTTCGCTTAGAAATCGGCTAGTCTTCTAATAGTCTGGGCCCAAAGACGCACAGCTCTTCCTTCAAAGGAAGTTACTTTTACAGGATTTACTGCTTGCTTCTCCCGCATATATACCTTGTAGTTATTCGGTGGGGTATATCATGGGGAGAAGAAAATAGAAGAGATGGGAAAAGAAGAGAAGAAGAGGGGGGGCCCGGTTCTAGTGAGATGGGTAAAGATGGGAACCTGCAGTAAGCTGAAAAGAATCTTGTCACACGGCGCCTCTTTCCCTGTAAGCCGGTAATGATACCTCGCTGCAGGTTGAGGATTAGGGATATATGGTATATTTACCAATTTTATACTTGTGTACGTTCGTTATTCCCTTCGTGGGACGAGACGACTATCAGAAAAAATGAAATAAAAAAAAAAAAAAACGACGACCCAGAAAAAAAAAGAAATGGATGGAACTTTCGAACTTTTGCTACAAAATCGAAATCTTTTCGATCCTTAAAAAAATTTCGCTAGAAATAAAAAATTAGGATCGCTCTAAAAATCGATCCTTAGAATGTGATGAATTAAATTTTTAAGCTCATTCTAATTTTGAATTTCTGTCGTTGTTTCTGTTTCAGTTTTTGTTTTTTGTCTGCTCTGTAAAAATTTTTTTGCAATTTTCATTTTCATTCATTTTTTCTTCTAAATGCTTTCGCTACGATTCAAAGCTATATATTTTTTTTTTTCAAATCGTGTTTCAGCTAAGACTGGGAATGCAACATCAGCATCAACAGCAACAACAACAACAGCAACAGCAACAACAGCAGCAGCAACAGCAGCAAGCAGCAGCAACGAGATGCCACACGGGTCCATCACAGCGTCATCCAGGTCTCCAGCCAAATCTGCAAGTACGAAGTTTCCAGGTTTACAGAAATTAAAGTATATAAATAATAATAATAATAATAATAATAATAATAATATTATTAATAATAATAATGATGATGATAATATGTGCAGATTTTAAACAACCAGTCGATAATATTAATACATATACCTGATTCTTCTCGTTTTCTATTATTTTATATATTAATTTTCATTAATTATATTACACAAGAAGTTTTATTGTTTGTTAATACGAAAAATAATATATATAAAAAAAAATACATACTTATATAATAGGTATATAAATTCGTTACTGTTGAGTAATAAATTTTGTTTTCTACTTTTAATCTACCGTATATAATATATATGTACACATACATACCTATATATAATTTCATTTCTTTCCTATTTACTCAAACTTATTTTAATTTTTTTTTTCTTATTCTTTTTATTCAGATTTTTATCTAAGTAGATGTAAAACAGTTTCTCAGATCTTCATCTTCAACTAATTTTGGGTATTTACGCATTTTTTCTTCCACGATCCCGCTAAATCGATTCCAAATAAATAAAAAGAAATTCTCTCTGTTAAATTGGAGCTCGATATTTTAATTTCAACCTGACCCACCCCCGGCAATCAAAGTTTTGAATGAGAAAATACTTGTATTTTAGACTGTCAATTCTTTAAACATTTTTTCAACCTAGTAAAAACTGATATAAAAATTCGAGATTTGGCACAAATATTCTCCACAGTATAAGGTATAGTTGTAATAGTATATCCAAATTTTTTTTTCACTTTATTTTTTTTTTTTTGTAAATATCAAATTGATATTTATATAGATCATAACTCCAGAAATTATGAATGTAAGAATTTGATATACTACTTCAATTATACTTTATACTATGAGGAATATTTGTGCCTAATCTCGAATTTTTATATTAATTTTCACTAGGTTGGAAAAATGTTCAAACACTTGACAGTCTAAAATACACGTTTTTTCTCGTTTAAAACTTTGATTTCCGGGGGGTGGGGGCAGGTTAAAATTGAAATATCGAGCTCCAATTTGGCAGGAATTTCTTTTTATTTATCAAGAACCGATTTAGGGGGATCGTGGAAAAAATAAAATCGAAAATATCCAAAATAAGAACCACCCAGTATTCATATGCGATGAACGTAGATACGTTTTGGCGCAATTCTCACGTAGGTGCTTATTGCTCGCTGCTCCCGGTCTCTGACGATACGTCAAAGTGCTCTAGATTGCTCACTTGATAGGCCCGTGAACGAGTCATAGCATGGCGTAATTTTTTACATATGCGATAGGTCGGATGTATGTAAAATGTTGTATATACTATATACGTACATATACTCGTACATCAACATGCGGGTCTCTGAGCTAACGCATTTTCGCACGTTTGACTGCACAGCAAATCAACTAGGACTTCTCAGTTCCCTCTGCAACGAGGGTCGTATTCCTGAACGTATGTAGTACCTACGTGACATCATATTGTATAGTGCAGTGTGCCTTCACTGTGTGCCAACAATCTAAGTGCGTTTCACAGATGACCGCCTCGTTTGAATGCCGCTCAAACTTGACAGCGAACCTTGTACGAAGTATTTTGTCAAAAATAACATTTTCCAATTTTGAAGAAAGAGAAAAAAAAGACAAAAAGTGAAACTAAAAAGGTTCGACGGAATCTGACCATATGAGTAAAAGGCGAATGAATTCCCCCTTAGTCACGGATCATGCTTAAATTACCAGTAGTTTGTATCGTAGTTTCACAACGAACTGTCACCGACTCATATCAAACGACTTTATATCATTTCCAGCTAAGTTCTTTGACGTCATTAAACGAGTTACAGTGAATTTGGTTGAAAGTAACTTGGTTCCGACAAATTTTGTAAAGTTTCGAGAAACTATCATGAGACATTTAATATCCTGAACGTAAACGTTTCTCAAAATTTGAAATAGTCACGAATAAATTCGTAATTTATAACTTCAACCTGGTATATATGAGCAGAAAATCGTCGAAGCACCAATTTCCATATAGAAACTAATCGTGGAACTAGTTTTTTACGCAGTAGTATGGAACATCGTCTGGTGTAAATTAGGCCCACCTGCCCCCCTCGCAATTAATAAACGAAATTATTGAAACGAATTCAAACCAATTAGGTAATAAATAGTCGACCACCCACTCTCTCCAGCTTCTCCCCGTAGACTCGACGCCACGTTATGTATAATATAGGTATATACCTACACATGTAAATATATATATATACGGTTCTACTTACAATTAGTTTGGAAATGAAACAGGCCCCGTCTATAGTTTAGGGCTTGACAGGGGAGTGAATTAATAAAACAACCCCTGGCCTCTACCCTAACTGGACGTTGGGTTCGGTCGGTGCAGCCTCATGTACAAAGCGATATACACTCACATGTACAGATTCATATACGTATATGTATATATATTATGTAAAGAGCCGGTGCGATGCGCCGCTACGCAGATGTGCACCGAAGTGAACCCGGGTCCTCCCTTTTATTTTATTGCTAAGGGCTTTTTTTTTTTTTTCATTTAATACCAAATTCGAGTTTGCATACCGAGAATAAATTACTCAAGTTATCACGAGTCGAAGAGAAAAAAAAAAGAAATTTATTCTTCTGTTTTCTATTTAGAGTCAAAATTTTACTCTATCATCTCATCCCATTTTTTCAAATTTTATACTCGATTCCAATTTATGCGGTTATCAAATTTGTAGATTTTCTAAACAAAAAAAAAACTATGAAGATACCGCATAGGCTCAGAAAAATTGTTCAAGAATTTTGGTGTAGGCCTGCTTTTGACTAGTATTTTTGAATTTTGTTTCTTCAGAGCGAAGTAATTGAAAATAAAAACCGAGGAAACTGCGTAATATATTTTCTTATTCGATACGCGGCGCGATCCGTTATTGATATTCAAATTAAACTCTCGCGGTGTAAAACCGAAATGTAAAATTGAATCAGTATATCACATATAAAAATCGTAACACCTGACCTGAGTCTAATGGAGCATGATAAATTCGGGCATATGCAAAACTATTGTTAGCAGAATCGCACCCTTTCATCTCCCCGTTTGATATATAGCCAAGTGTAGGTATATATACGGGGTGATCTTGAATAATACGTATTATTGTACCATTACAAAAACAGAAAACGTACCTATACCTATAAACGTCGTCAAGTCATACACAACGTCGATTTTTGTTCGCTCAAAATCTTTCTCACAATTTTATTTTTTTTTACTTTGGTCAGTTTCGAAGCAAACGAAATTCGATTTTCGGAAATAATTAACAATTTTCAAAATCAAAATTATGCTCGTCTAATTCTTCTTCCAAATGTTTCGCAGAAAAAATTTACGATCCCAAAAAGACAATCAAGATCGGCAAAAAAATCGGTAAAAAAAATCGAGAATCAAAATTATGCTCGTCTAATTCTTCTTCCAAATGTTTCGCAGAAAAAGTTTACGATCTCAAAAAGACAATCAAGATCGGCAAAAAAATCGGTAAAAAAAATCGAGATCGGTAACACGATTTGCTACGAATTTTTTTTCTATTTCTTGATGACTGAACGGGGCTCGTTTAGATAGACGATGGTCCCTAATTTTTGAACGACACTGTGTTTATGAGGTTCCCTAACGTGAGCTTCGTGTCTGACAGTGTTAATAGTTTTCGCTTAGCCCTACGACACGAGAGAGAACATGTGCATGTTTATCTTGATTTATAGTCGTTGGAACCATAGTCAAAATTGAACTCGTTGTTTTGCATTTAACGGGGGCGTAGGCAGCTACTGACTGCAGAGACAGGCATCGAAATCGTTCGCCCTTATAGCTATACGGTATTATAAATATACCTAAATTAAAGTCACTTAGTATATAGGGCGTTTGAAAAAAAAAAATTAAAAAATTATTTATTATTAGACAAAAAAAAATGGTCCCTTTTCTCCCTTCGAAGACGTCATCTGATTTACATAATTTGACAATCTTATAGTATGTGTTCCAGTTTCTCACACCTTTGATTGTGTCTGGTTTTTCAACTTTTCCGATGTAAATCTTGTCGCGTTTTTTTCAATTTCAATTTTTTTTTTTGTAAATCTTTTTCTATTTTTTGTCTCCCTATCCTTTCTTACTCGTCTATATAATTTATTATACCTGATGGTCTGTGTTCCTCTCGCTGTTGCAGGCTACTTAATAAAGACATGTTTGATATTCTTGTAAGAAAGCAATAAAAAAAATGCTTACATATATTTTAGGTAACATATATATGTCATTTTTATGCTAATCTATCAGGATATATATATATACACACATATATGTATATATGCTCATTCAGTTTCTTTGCTTTTCTCTTTACAGGGGAGAAAGAAGAATGAATTGAGTCACGGTCATCACAACTAGGCTAATTTAATTAATCATCATTTTTTTTTTTCATTCTTCTCGTTCTTTTCCGCATTTTTTCAACAACGTACTATATACTTTTTTTTTCAATTGAAAATCTTTATTATATACATAAATGTATGTATGTCTGTAATGTATGTACCTATATAGATAATAATAATAATAATTATATTGTAAGATAAGCAGAGTCAGATTATACCAAAATATTTGTATCGTGATTAATTGTTGTTCATAAATTATCGATAGCTAATAAACGTATGAAAAATCTTTAAGAAAAACAACTAAAAAAAAAAAACAATATCGAAAGAAAATTTCATCTTGTCTTATCTAATTATTTTGATACAGACTGAAGACGGTTATTTTTTATCCTCAATGCCTCACAGATATAAAATATTATCATTCTGATTATCCAAAATTTCATCTTTATATTAAAAAAAAAGACAATCAAATCCGAATTAGGCACAAGTGTCGAAACAACAAAATTCAATCGTGAAAGAAAAAAGATTCTTCGCCCCTAAAAATGTGTCTCGACTGTTTCAAAGATCGGCGTTACGCAAAAATAATTGAGATACTTTGCCCCCCTCCTCCCCCTGTCGGGTGTAATATATTGCAGGTGATGAAACGACGTCCCTGGCAGTTTTCAGGTCGTTGATTCTTTTGTCGATACGAAATGAAAAAAGAAGGAATAGAAAAAAGAAAAAAAAAGAAAAAGTAAAAAACTTCCGAATCACTGACATGACCGACGTACGTAACCCTTTCCGTTTAGACTTCACAGCCTTCCTGCAGGCCCTGAAAATGGGGCGGGATCACCCAGCTGGCAACGAAATAAACGTCACTAAGGTACGGATCAAGTTCTCAATTGATTTAACTGACAAACCGTGAAGCGAGACGACGCGTTACCTACTAACAAATTTTTTTTTTTTTTATACTTTTTACAAGTTCAAGAACTGTTTCTAGAATTTTTTCTTCTCTTTTTTGGTCTTATAACATTAGCCGTCGATACATTCGAGACGAGCTTACTGCAGGTTATCGATTTCTGATCACCGATCAACGATCTGAATTTTTACAATTAAGACTCTGATCACGTCGGACGCACAAATGTATCAATTTATCAAGGTGCGGTACGTTGTTAATAATCTACCATGATTAGCATGTCATTTAACGTGGCGTAACTGCGCATTCTGAAGGGGCGAACAGGGGTGAGAAATAGAAGAAAAAAAAATATATGATATATACATTTGTTAAAATGATACGCTCGATTCTCGATGACGATGCGAGCCAGGGCTAGAAAAACTTTTGCGGGCCACGAAAAATCCAAAAAAAGAAACGAGAAAAAAAACACCGTTACCAGAATCGTCATCTTCTTTTGATTTTTCACACAGAACCCCCAAAAAAAAAGAAAAAATAAAAAATTATACGAAAATGGGATTCAAAAAAGTCATCGAATGCAGATTCTTCCTTTTTCGAAACCCTGTATATTTATAAACTGAATTCCTCGTGAACTTAAGGTCGTCGATTTCTTTCCACCCTCCGTAAGGTTTTATTCCTTTTTTTGTTGATACTGAATGATGGGATGAGAGCCGAGGTATGTAATTTGGATTTTAATTCGGAGGGTCGAAGTCTGGCTGCATCGTGGGAGGAAGGGAAGGCTCTCTCCCAATTCATACATAGTCTCCAGGCTCCGGGGTCCAGGTCTCAGGGATTTTCGATTGTATGCTCTTAGGATTCCGGGCGCGTTACACTGCAGCTTCCCTCCTGCACCGAGACAATCGCATACTCAGGTGTTCGCTCTCCCACCAAAAAATTCGTTCAAGTGTTTGGCGTTCGCATTACGGAATAGAGAACCGAGGGATTCCCCGGTTTGCACAGTCCGAAACTATACATTCGTACCAACGCTGCACCTGACCCCTGCAACGTCGAATCGATCCAATTTTGACTAATTTTCAAAAAAAGAGAGAAGATAAAAGAATAATAAAAATTCCAAAATGAGTCTTCGACGTTTATTTTCTTCTTTCGTTTATCGGTGGACGAAATTTCTTTATAAAGAACTCAGACTGGTGTTAAATTGATATCAATAAAACAGGCTTAGGAAAGGACGAGGGGGTCCTCCCTCCTGCCGGTTGAAAAGGCAGGCTTCGAAGTCCGCAGCCCCGGATCCCGGAGGTTAAAATTCGGGCCTGAGCCTTCACCGTCGTAAATCCTCCCCTGGATCGGAGCTCGGATGATCCTGGCTTATCCCAATCATTCCTACCCCGTATCCAGCTCCTTCCTGGTGCCAATTACGTCAAATCAACGTCAAGGGACAAAGCCTGCCACATCACTAGGCGCGATTGATCGCAGCTAGTTCATGGGAGAATTTTTAGGAATTTTTCAAAACCACGAAGGGACGTGAAAGGTTCAAAAATTTCGTTCTTTGTATAATCTACGAAATTCATTACTTTTAAAAGATTTTTTTATAGACAATTGGAACGCACCAGCAGGAAGGAGATTAATTGACGGCTATTCCTTTTTTCTCTCTTATTATTTGTTTCTTTTTTGAGAGAGATTTGAAAAATGAAGAGTAGAGAAACGTGCCTCTACCAAGCGACGCCCATTTCTCTTATTTTTTCGACAAATTATGGTGTGAAAGGAAAAACTTCTCGGCAGTCTCGACTCTCTTCAGTCGTTTCAGGATCTGTGCGTGAAGAGGATATGGAACCAGAGTGTTGGTTGTTTTGTAAACAGAACTGATTTCCCCGAGCAAGAATAGATACGAAGACGATGTGTGATCCGTCACGGACAAAAGACTCGACTCGACTCGACTTTTAACGGTCGTATAGAAAGCTGCAGTCAAAGGTCCCGACCGGGAGTATTCCAAGCTCTCAAAAAGTCTCAACAAATCTTGGTAACTGGTGCCGAAACGATCGGAGCCACCTTTAAACTGCTGCCTCGTATACTTTGATGGATATGCCCGATTCGATTGAACGGAACCTTTTTTGTTCTTTATTTATTTATTTTTTTGTTATCCAGACTGACTCCCGCTGTATTGAAATTTCGGAAAAATCGATCGTACGATCGCGTTTGGCGTCGAAAGATTTAATTCGAAAGTCCTGATCGGCCGCACCGATTAGATCGCCACGTAGCGAAACAGTGATAACATTCATCCAACTGCGGGCCATAAGCCGACTTATCAATCTGCATTATAAAAAAAAAAACACTGAAAAAAAAATCGATAGCAAAAAAACATACTCAGTCTGGATTAGCGTAATGGATCTCCTCTGTTATCCGAATCAATCTGCATACGATCGTGCATAGATTATACTCAATGTGTAATACTGACTGCTGACTGATGCTGCAGGTTCAAATTTTAACGACAAGTAGCAAAAAGAAGGGAGATAAAACTCGGCACGATTTTTTGAGGGAGTGGATTTAAGTTCCCAATGTGCAAAATTGGATAATATTAGATAAAATTAGACATTTTTACCGTTGGAAAGTTTCAAGATTCACGGTTTCTTCATAGTCCTAATCAAAACGAGTAGAAACAAAGCAAAAAACATCCAGGATCGAAGCTTGAACAAGATTTTTGAGTCAACTGTTATCCCATTTCGAACGACCGAGAATGAATGACCATTTTTTACGTCTTAATGTCTTTATTGTAACACGTCATGAGCTGGCCCTCCCCATGATCGACTAGAATAGCATTAGGAACACAGCCTCGCATATGGCAGGTACATACATAGATTATTTCGAACGTTATATATTTCAGACGACATATGCCATGACTTGACCTTGTTTTATCCGATCAAAGAATAGAAAAGGGATGATAAAACTGTATCGAACTTAACTGCAGGTTCGATGACTTTGTTAAACTTGGTTTTTTTTCTACACCATGACGTCCACAGATTATCATATACATTTTATTTTATCGTCATAGTCAACCCTTACGAGCTACGGTAATGCAATTACGATCGGTCAAGTGAAAAAGTCGAACAAGTGTTAAGCTGTAAGTAATGTAGACATCACTCCAGCCTCATGTACTCGTACATCATTAATTAATTGTTAAACAGCTGAGATCATGATCTGCACTAGTATATGACGTAATTTTCGACTTATAATAAGTCGAGGGTAACTTCCCGATGGACAAATAAAATTGTGATATTTTCACCCTTTTTCAACAAAAAAAAATTGCGGCTGACTACGATCGGCCAGACCTGAAACTTCCTGCCCAAACCTTTCAGGTTAAAAAAAAATGTTATTTTCAATTTTGATTGTTTGAATAATTTTGAAACTACTACTTGACCGATTGACTCCAAAATTCAGTTAGATGCCTTGGTATACCTTTTCGATCGCTGCAAGAATCATTCAAATCGGTTAATTCGTTCCAAAGGTATCGTACGACAAAAAAAGAAATTTTTGTAGGGCAATATCTTTTGAACTAATCGGTCGATTTTGATGAATCATGCGGCAATCGAAAGGGCTATCCAAGACTTAAATCTGATCAAGTTTTGAGACTTATCGCACGAACAGTTTAGGAGTTATGCGCTAAAAACATGAAATTTTTTTTTTGTAATTTTTATTCTTCGAATAACTTTGAAACTACTCGACTGATCGACTCCAAAATCTAATCAGATCTAAGTCTTGATAAACCCTTTCGATCGCCGCAAGAACCATTCCAATCGGTCGATTCGTTCTGAAGATATCGTACGACAAAAATTTGTCTACACACACACACACACACGGACGTCCATCCAAAAATAGTCAGAATAGCTTCCTAGGAACCCAAAACGTCGAGATCTGATGTAAACTCGATTTTCGAAAATCGGACCGAAACCAATAACTTCCCTTTTTCTTGAAAATTTTCAATCTCATAGCGGGAAGTTGAAAAAAAAAGGTTCAGCCGATTTGGTATCCCGTTACCAAAGTCAATCTGTCAAGGGCAGTGATTAAAAGAGACTTACTTCCCTCACCATCCCGTTTCAATTTAATACTAGGATACGTACTGTACGTGTTCCAATACTTGGTTCTCAATTCTGACATAATGACTGGCTGTCAATGGTAGCTCGTAGAAATACTAAATGCGGGGGAGTCCGGTATACAACTATAGTAATAGGTAATCGGTACATATTCCGTTCACTTTCATTCAAGGGGTCAATATAGCCTGTTGGAGCAATTGAATGCCCGGTTAGGGGTATTATGGGCTGAATTTGGACGTGCAGTTTATTTATTTGTTTGTATTTCTCTTCAATGAGCTGACAGCTATTTCAAAAATTAGTGCCAATTAGTGCAGCTGGACCTTTATACCTCGTAAGTATTTTTGGGGAGACCTCGGGATCCATCGTTCAGTCGTTTAACTGCTGCAGGCAGCTTCTTGACTATCCGTTTCTTACCCTAATGCATCCTAGCCGCAGTCGAGTCACTTCCTATTCGACAACGAGCTCTGATCTTTACGAGACAACGATAGAATTATTGTCATAAAGATGAAAGCTCGAGCTGAGACTTTTCGGCTAATGGAAAGAACAGAAGTCTTTTAGTTGACGATATATCGGTGCTTCATGAATCGTCAAATCTGCCAACGCTCTTCCTCGCATACTTTTTTTTTTAACTTCAGGATTTCGAAGTGTTCGAAATTTCTATTGAGATTCGATTTTCGTAACGTTTGTCTCGACAAACGTGTCTGTTTGTAGCTTTAAGTTCGTGACATCGAACACGTCCCTAGGCACAACTTAACTGATCAGTTACAGCGTGTAGTTGTCAAGGAACGTCGAAGGGGACGGAGAGCTAGAGACCTCATTGTACAGAGTAAGATGTTTATTTTTGGAAATATATACCCATATAGGTATACAGCTACTACAAAACTCGTTAAAGCTTAACGAAAAAAAAAAATCACTAACGATTTTCGGTGGCTGAAAAACGGTTTTCGATTTTTAAACGCATTTCGAGTGCAGCGAATCGCTCCTCGTCGTATCAGAAGCACAGTCAACAAGTTTGGAACATATTTTCAAGATTATTTGATACACTTGATGATTTTGGGAAAAAAAACCGTGAAAAATCGATTTTCAAAACAGCTGAATCGAGATATCATACGTTCTGAAAATTCTTGTTAGTCATTTTTTGGCGAAAATTAAACAGCAGCTCTCTTTATTCATACCTCGACGGTCAGAACCTGATGTAAACTGATATGTTCAGGGTTTCAGGACAATTCCCAGCGATATTTTATATTCTCTTTGACCATGAAGTCTCGTCGATATTTCACTTTCGGGACTGGTAATTAATATCCGTTCGAAAAGTTTCCATTTCTTTCGTTCATTAGCGAATAATTATTCGAAGTAAAAGGAAAGAACCGATTTTCGTTTATCTCGTTGGAAAAATCGTGCAGATCGAAGCCTTTGATCGGTTTGACGATTCTCCAAGTTTATGGATTCCTGCCTAATTTAATTTCATCTCAATATTCGAGGGTCGACGAATATCGGAGTTTTTAGATCCATGGTGTTACTGCAGGGCTCCGTTAACCGAGGATATTCATGAGGCGAGTAGAAAAAGAGAACCGAGGGGAAGGCACGCTCCCTGTCAACGCTCGACTGTCAACTAAGCTCAGGATAATTGCCAGCATCAGTGGGGATCACGAGCCACGCGCCTGCGAAACTCCCTTTAATTACACGTCACGTTCGCCTTGAGATCTTTGTTATACACAAACGATCGGTCGAATACCCCGAGCTTTTCACGTCTTCGAATAAACATTTCGAGAACTTTTTTTCCTCGTGCGTTTTTATATGCGGAAATTAAATCGCAAAGAAACATTGGAGCTAAAATTAAAACCGATAATTGGAGGAGCGAAATATAGAAGAAAAAAAATTGCAGGAATACCAAATCGATACCGATTTTTCAATTTTATTTGAAAAAAGGTCGTTCTAGACTCTTGGCATAGTGTCTGAAGTGAAAATATCGAAAAACCTGATAGCAAAACGACTGTGCGGATCTTTTTTCAACCGATTTCTAATTTTCAAACAAGTAAAAAGGCCGGATCATCGGTAAGTTTAATTCATTCGTTATTTTTGACAAAATGAAGAATCGAAGATGCTCCGATACAGTCGATAACGATTACATACAAAAAAATCGGAAGCCAGAAAAAGTTTACTGGGGTTGTGAAAAAGGAATCTTCGAACGGTATGTATCCCATTTTTTTACTTTAGTATACATGTGTACCTACAGGTAATATCGACGACGATATAATCTTGAAATTTAATATAGAAATCCTGAAAAGTAGTTCACCGGTTGTGTGGCGAAGCCTTCTAACGATTTTTTAGAATTTACTTAAACCGAAGAAAAAAAAAAAAACGGATATATGTAAATGTCACGTTGTAGTGCCCCTATTTATTGAAAGAATTCTAATCCCGGTTAACAAAGAGTTTATCGTGACGCTGTGCCCGGACGAAGAATCGAAATCGCGATCAAAAGATATAACCGAACGCGGATGACGCGTGATATAATTTGAATAAAACGACAAGTGTAAAGTCACACGGTGTATAATCTCATTTGAATACATAAACCGAATGGCTCGCCTTTTCAATGTCCAATACGATTAAATCTCATACCGATTTCTTTTTTTTCAATAAGTGGCTAACTCTGTTCGGTAACTTGATTTTTCAACGAAATCGTAGAACTCGAACTTATATATCTTTACCATAATTTTTGTGTATTAGAACCGAGAATACCGTCTCAAATATCGACGTCACAAAGACGTCAACCTTAGAATAGCAAATTCAGAGCCAGTTTTTGATCCACAATTTTTTTGGTTTACAATTCTCACCTTTTTTTGGTGTGACGAAAAAGCTAGGAATTTTTTTTTTCACCCCCCTTATACGTGTAGGTATTCTTCGTCCTGCCTACCCAAAGCCCTTCAACTCTCGGACTTGCAGGATAAGGTAGGTATAGGTAGGTAGGTTGGTATATGGTATATTTTATGTATTATATACACGGTGTTATGTACGAGGGCGACCTGTGCAGCTCAATTCAAGAAGGAGCTCTCTTTTTCATTTTTTTTTTTATTCATTCATTCATCTCGAAATAAATCCGGTATAGCATTCATTGAAACGATACAGGAACATAATCCCGAGACTCTATGTGTTTGCAGATGTTTTACATTCACACCCCGTCTGTTTGCAGACACTAAATTACACGGCACAATAACGTATATACGCGCATAGCCAAACCCCTTCTACTCCAGTGGCAGTAGCTACGGATTATAAAATCGGTAAAAGTACCTAGCTGCTCGATGGTCTTTTGTCAGCATCAACGCGAGCATGCCAAGATGGCGGCTGGAATAGTTAACAGCTGATCCCCGCCGTATTTAACACTAAACGGCTCAATTATCAACGACTGTAAAATGCGAGACGGTTTTTTATGTAACGATTTTTTCTCCAAAGGCAGCAGAACGAGGATTCTGTTGAAAACGTTAATGAATAAGCACATTAACGACTCTGCTTCGACGTATCTTCCTCATTCCCAAATCTCCGCTAGCGAAAGCGTTTCTTTAATCCACACCCTCGAGCTTTCACTCTGATCAATACGCTTTTCGGATCCACAAAGTTCTCGGTGGTATCCATGACGACGGAGCGATGGCCGTCGACGTCGTACCAGCGCCTGCGTCGCGACGGTATGCGGACTCGCGTCGGAGAATGTAGAATTTACCAAAAATAAAAAATAATTTTGTAACGAATATTGTTGGAGCTTTTTCTTTTTATCGACAAGTTTCAGGTGGAAATTTTGCATCGTCTTAGAAGTTTGAGTAACTGAAACGCGTGTCCTTCGTTCTTACGTTATAATTACCATGGTATACGGACTCTTTTACGTAGCAGATAGAACGACTGATAAACTCACAATAATACACCGACCGGAAAGGGCATTGCTGATAGCCTAACAGAGACTCCTTTCCTTTGAACTGATAACATTTTAATCTAGTGTAGTCGAGTGTCTATGAACCTTGTCTACGTCAAGGGGCAATTCTCTGCTCCGAATCTTGGACCAGTCTTCGAAAGGAGTTTCAAAATTAATTCAATTGTTACCGAGAAAGGTTTGCCACTTGGCGGAGAATGTCTTATGTCCTGCAGAGTATCCGGAAGCTGTAGAGATGCTGGGCTATGTGCACCGAGTCGTTTTTCTCAGTGGCGATGAAGTTCACGTCATAATATACTAGAGTAGAATTTCCGTTTTTAAAAAGAAAGTCTTTTTTCCGTAGCGTTCAGCCGTGTATAAGGACGAACGGTAACCGAATGCGACACGTAGTGTGGCAGAGTCAATGCTCAGGAAACCGTGAACGTTATATTTCATTTTATTCGGAGGCACGACCCTGTGCGAGACGCTGAACACCAATGCGAGTTAATATCAAATAAATCAAAATAAAGGCTTGAGTCCCATAGACCAGGTCACCAGGCGGGCGGGCGATCATGTGGAAGAACCTAAAGGGTACAGTAGGTACGACGCGACGGGACGGGATCACCGGGACGGGACTCCATATGAGTGGCTGATGCACGAGGATGGAAAAAACACGAACACGTTCTTACTGACTATAATTATTTTTACTACTCTTATTTCATCTTTTTTTTTTTGATTTCACCGGGTTAAACCTGCGATAAGTGGTAATTGATTTCACGCCTTTTGATTTACGACCTTACCCCATCCGATAGGTCGATTTCGGGTAAAACGGGGTAAAAATGGGGTGAATCAAGACCCCAAATCTTCTCGCGGAACATGTGTCGTTCGTACGATCATGCGCTGGCTAAAAAAAAAATACATCTGTATACAAAAAAGGGACAAAAATTTCCATTTTTATCACCAAAACTGTATAGAAAAATTTTTCTATTAAGGGAACCCCGTGACGGATCGATCTATTAAGATATAAAGTCGATTTCTATTCACCTGCTGATGAAATCTAGTTTTTTTTTTGCAGATTAGGTTCATCGAAATTCAGGTTTTTTACGTTCCTGATGTTTATTGAAACCTAGTGAAGACGGGATTCGTAATAGCGTAGAAAATGGATTTCTAATGTTGTTGTTGCCGGAGCTGTTTGGTCTGTGTGCGAAAAGTGGTGGATATGTCAAAACGTCAATTTTGCGAGGTGAAGCCTCAAGCCAAACCGTAGAATGGGGTAAAGTCTAGTGTTAAGCCTTTGACAATAATCTGGGTTCAGCTCGGTATTTGCCGAGCCCCAAATAATGCCGGATTATAGTGTTTCCGAAAACACGTCAATTTATATGGGAAACGCAAATAATGTAAAATAAAACTAAACCGCGGACGGTCTTCTCCGCCAAACGCAAGTATAACAACGATAAACTCACTTCGACACTGAAATCAAAATCGTAATTCCCAAAATCATCGAAATAACGAAAAATTTCGAAAAACAATCGACTCAATCCTGATTCAGAATTCCTCTGACTATTTTCCATCTCGCTATAATATTTCACTGTCCAATTTCATCGTAACGATGATTTTGCCTAAGGCTGTTAAACCACTTTTTTGAATGGTTTTAAAATCTATAAGCTGTAAAGATGAGCGCATCCCTTTGTGTACCTAAAGTATATACCCGGTAAATTTCGCGTATTCATCTGCATGCGTGTGTGAGTGGATCGGAGATCCATCAGGATGAACTGTGCACACAACCTGGTCCAGGTTATTCTGTTTTCAACCCTGCAGGGCAGCAGAGCAGCCCGGGTTCAGAACCGATAAGCATCGCTAAAGACGAGAGATTATTATTATTTCAAGAGGCAAGGTCGAACGCTCATCGACTATGGTGACCAGGTCAGTCCTCGGGACAACCTCAGCGATACGTAGAGCTACAGAATCCTCGTATCCGTTACAAAGAAACGATGTAGATCTTCGATATCCTCCGGACACGAGGACGGCATCCTTTGATCTATCTACCCCTGCCATGCTCCGAAGTGAAAAACTAAACAGTTACTACTGTAGCAGTGATCTTTTACTGACAACCGTGACAGCTAATGGTGTTCTTGAGTTAAGGATCATATAGACGGCTGATCCGGGCGTTGATGATTCAGTTTGAAAAAAAATGTAGAACGAAAAATAACAACTGGCTGGAGTTTGATGAATCTCATCAGTGTCCGATTTTCGGATGATCTGCGATACAGGATTAACTGCCCGGTGTCGCTAAAAACTTGGAAATTGAAACCGTCAACGTCTCCAGTGCATTAGGACGTCACAGTGGATCCAATTCCACGTAAATAAATTCAACCTTACAATTCCGGTGGAATAGGGTTTCGAAGGTAGGTAGGATAGGCACACACGCACACGTAGGGTAAACACGACCCGCCCCGTATCATAATTACATATATATAGGTAATAATAGCACGGGAATGCCCGTATAATCCAAAGGTTTTATATGAAACATATATATGTGTTCTTGGCATGAACCGGCATCGGATTAACGTCAGCCCTAGTTTCCTGGCTGCTCTCTCCTCGTCTCTCCACCCTCTTCAATTTTTTTTTTTTTTTTTTTTCTTCTTTCCTCTCCCAGCCGCCATAGAGCCCGAGCTAATCCGCTAATTCCGTTCTCAAACTGGATTTTGAATTCAAAATTTTTCCCATTCAATTGATACGTATTATAGCATCGGTGCAGCATCTTTTGCTGCACATGCGTGAATATGTGCCTCTCCGATCTGCTTTTAAGACTCATCATCAGCCTGCAATGGAATGATCAATATTTTACAATTCACGTTGAAGATTTATAACGTTTTTCGACTATTTCATCCAAGTGTAGGACTACTCGATGGATATCGGTTACTAAGTATCGGTGTAAGGGAACTCTTGAGCGCCGGGTGATTGATGGGTATTGATGTGAGCTGACCCGTGTGATTTTCGCATTTTTAGGACACAAGAGGGTATTCGCATATATACCGAAATACACTGCCTTTCAAAAGTTTTTACGAAACTCGATTGTTACCGGTTTTTTTGCCAAAAAACAAAAAAAACAAAAAAAATTGGAACATCGTCACGATCGTCATCTGACATCGCACAGACTTTGCGTAAGAAAGGAAAAAGAGAGCAACTAACTTCTTATGGAAAGGATTTGAATTTTGATCAAACACCGTTCGCCAGGTGCGAACTCGAAATTGAACACCCCGTGGATTTGGGCATTGACGTAGGTATAAACAGTAGGCTTTAGTCCGTGGGCCAATGTGTCCATCAAAGCCCCTTGACTTTTGTAACGTTGTCAGTATTCCGTTTGGAAAATTTGACGGATCCGTATACCTACGTGTGTTTTTGTATATAGGAATACATATTTACGTGTGTGTAAGTATGACAGAGAGAGAGAAAAAAAAAAAAACTTCTCTGCGATCTTGTTCTTTACATTATACCGTATATATATCGTACACTGCACTGCAGTCCAATGAACATTTGCGCATTTTAGGAAAAATTCTTCCCCGTTGCATATAGAAATCCCCTTTGTCAATGAGCCAACCGAACGGTCAATGCATAACCATTCTTCGACAGCCACTCGTATAGATGATTGAAAAAAAAAATCAGTTCCGGTTTTCGGACGAGTATAAAGAGAGATTTGAAAAAGCGTAAGCCGTGAACTGCGAACGGAACAGTTTTCTGAAATTCAGGTTTTATTTTTCGGTTTTTTGATCTGGTAATCATGACACACTAACGGAGATGGACGAGAATTTTCGAAAAAATAAAAAATAAACTAACCACCTGCAGTTTTGCATTTGAACTAAAAAATTTATCACAGACGTACACGGACCTCTCCTATTTCTGCTTTACGATCGTGAATACAAGATAAATGTTCTCCCATTCGTTCCTTGAAGGCATGCAACAAATGATGTCTTCCTCATTGTGTCAAGGTTGTAAAACTCACGCGAAAGCTATACCGTGTGTAGTTTCTTTTCCTCTTCAGAATCTCCGAGTACCGGACAGTCATTAATCACCCGGACTACATTATGACTGGCTTGGAATTTCCATTGAAAATTTAGTGTAAATATTTTCTATCGTTTCTGTATACATATATAGAAAAACTTATAGATACGTAAACTGCAAGCTCATATGAAAAATGATTTTAAAGACGTCCATGCACCGAAAAAATTTAACTTAAACCGTTCATCTTATGCTTTTCGAGATAAAAAAAAAGGAAACTATTCAAATACAGAAATTTTAGGCAGTTCGAACTTTCCAACTCTAACGATCAAAACTCCCTTCGAAACATTTTGAAAATAATCGGATCCCTTGATCAAAAGTTATTCTTTTCTGCTTCTTATTTTTTATCTTTGAGGCTGAATCGATAACAAGTCGAAACGAATTCTCCGATTTTGTCATCTATTATGCCACAATTAGAAGCTGATCAATGAAACCGAAATTCTTCGAGATCGGTGGTAGACTGTTAAATATTCTAAGAATCGTATAGTTTAGATCGTGAGTGGAATACGTGCTGACGTATTAACGTGCGGGGTTATAAAATCTATTTGCACAAGAAACACGTTCGTGTATAACACGTACCTATGTATGTACGTATGTACATACATGCATACTATAAAAATCCATTATATAACCCATGAAAAGAAAATATATGTAGAAAGCCTTAACGAGACCAATTAGCGGAATAGTTTGATGCCGATTCCTTTGTTTCCCCGAAGAACCCTCAAAGCGTGCCCGGTCTGATTCACAGAGCGTATAAATGTGTAATACAAATGTGAAGTGTTTTTGTATCAGAGCTCCAAATGTGAAAAGAAAAAAAAAAAAAAACAAAAAAAACCCGATGATTATTTGCCTTTTTTGAATACCTGATCGATTCCAAAATTTTCCTCATTTTCTACGAAACGAAATGAGCCAGATTTTTAGTGAGGACTTCTTCCCTGCGACACCTAGAACCTACGTTATTCCCGAAAATAATAAACGAAGGAATACGGAGGCCTTTTTGGGACCGGGAACCGTTCCTTCCTTCGTAGAGGATCCTCTACCTGCTCGCTGCCTGTCACCAAGCGTTTCTCTCCACATTGTATAACCAGCTCGAATTGAAACGTAACTTTTGACACATTGAATCCGTCCCATTATACTCGACGATGCCAGTGTGTATAGGCATTACGAAAGTGACTGAGAATACTGCAGAAGAACCGAAGAAAAGGTACGAGGGAGTATGCGGTGTACGTGTTTCATCGATTTTTTGCTCATACATCAAGTTCCAAACTCATGGGACTGGACGTATGGGGTAATCAGTGGAAATAAAGCTCTGAATAAATTCCCAAAGACGAGAATATATCAGAAAATCAAATTCCAAATTGAAAGTTCGTGAAATTTAATCGATAAAATAAAATCCAAAGAAAATTTTTGTACATACGTGTGTAGGTATATATTTATGTAACAGGTATATATAACACCTTTGTAATAAATCTGATTTATCTATTGAAGAAGAAATCTAAAGATAGCCCCCTGTCCGAAAAAAAGTCTTTTCTATATTGATATTGAAAAGTCGAAACGCCTACGTTTCGCCTCTGCGGATTCTATGGGAATGGAATTCTCAGGTGGACACGTAAAGGCTACGAGTTTCTTTGCGTCACACAAATCGTTGTAAACGAGCTTGGGAAAATGTCTAAATGGGAATTTTGTCGTAGGCGAAAAAGTGGGACAAAATTTTACCGCTTTTCAGGGTATAGAGCGAGGACTCCATATGCGGCTGAAACGAAGACCGAAATTCTCGTTCTTATTTTCTTTTGAAAAATGAATAAAAATGAAAGAAGAAAAAAAAGTTTTCAACGGGTTTAGGCTCCGTAGTTAGCCCATGGCTGTACTTAGGCTCGGATATAAACTGATTAAAAATTTACAAAGCCGGGACGAATCGTTTCGTCGTAATATTCCCGACGACGCTCGCTCGGAGTCACTGTAATTTTGGTCATTATATACGAAATCTTTGTGGACGGGAATTTGGTAACAAAAAATAGCGGGTATTCGTCCGCCCTACCCCCCTTAAAATTGGGCGGAAAGGTTCTATCCCAAGGACTGACGCAGGGAGTTTAAGGAGGAGAAGAATAAAAATAAGAAGAAGAATCTGAGAGCTCGAACGAGCCTCGAAGATACAGACGTAAAAATCTTCACGGTTTAGATTCTCTTTGTCCAAAAACTGGCCCCGTCAATTGTTTCAATCGAAGAAACAAAGGAACGGGAACCTTTCCCTTCCCTTACTATTTTTTTTGTTTTTCTTTTCGTTATATTCCGTTCCGTTCTCTCGCTCGCGATCGTCAGTAGGAACCGCTCGAACGAGCGATCCGTAAAATCTTGCAAAAAAACGAAATAAAATAAAAAGAGAAGCGAGAAAAAAAAAGGGAAACAGCCGTAACGCCCATGAAACGAGGGACTATACGCCGAGAAAAATAGGCTGTCAAAATTAAGGCAACTGCAGTTACTGATCCTGACTTCCAACCCTTTTCATCTCTTTCGAAACTTTCGATCTGCAATTTTTTTTTTTTTTTTTTTTTCAAGAATAATATACAAACTTCGATCTCGTACAGAGGATCGAACCAAAAAATCAAGATATTAGTATATCTAAACTTAGTAAACTAAACTAATATATGGTCGATGTTTTAGGGAAGATGAAGGCTTCTTAATATCCGACTAAATTTTCTGAAGGGGTTACAGAGCGAAACTGACAAGACCCTGAAGAAATTTCACCGTATAATTTAGCACCTAGAAGACAGTTACGATGCGATCCATCGGAGTAGCTCCGCGTTGCTAACCGCTAATTTCACGCCCGTTTTAGCGACTATAATTCAACGAGATTTACAACGATAGTATATATGTATGTACGTTGGGTATATAGAGGCGCGTCCACGTCTGTCTTTGCTCCGGTCCGGCACAGCATCCTGACATCATATTCCATTAGGAAAGAAATTTACTTTATGAGCTCCGCGCGAGAGCCGCGGTGCCCCCTCGTAAGAGTCGGGAAACAAAACAGTATACACTTTTTTTTTCAGTGTTCTGTCTCTTTGTGTTCTCCGTGGATGCAGTATGCAGTTGTTCGGTTCTTTTTTTACGATAGGGAATCATCATTCTCAATTTTATGCTTTTTTTTTGAAGGAGAAGAAGAATATGCTCTTTACTCTCTTTCTTCCCCCTCCATTTTCCCGATGAAAGGGTTCTCAATGAATTTCAAGGGTCTTTACTTCGTAACTTCAAAAGCCTAAAACGCAGTCCGGCTCCAAGGCCTTAAAACGCTTGACGCCACGACGGTGATCATAATTTCTGTAGAAATGTCACAGCTTGACGTCAAAATAACTAAATCTCCTTTCATTCTCACTGGCAAACGGAGGGGTTTCTGATCGAATTATAGGGGAGTCCAAACTCCAAAGCCCTCCCGCTGATCGTGTCTCCTTTTTATCAATTACGATATGTAGGTACTGTTACGAGGGCAGAAGACAGCTGCAGGTCGACGCAACAAGAACTGATTTAAAAATTTTTTCGGAAGTGAAGCGATTCGAAATGCAATTTATTCGTCGAAACGTTGAACTGCTTGACATCGACTCTGTTTTCCGGAAATTTCCATTCCACCAAAGTTATCGTCAATTTTTTTCCATCTACAAATTCGAATTGAGACGAGCTTCTAGCCCTCGACTGATCTCTCCGCATCCAAAACCTATTTTTGCATTAACGACGGGGTAATATAACGTCCCGTAACGAGCCAAAAAGGAAATAACTCTGAGCTCAAAGAGGGAAGGAAGTCCAAGTCAAAGGACCGGTCGCAGGGGGCGCCACGGTATGCGATGGTCGGTGGATGGTCGTAGCCTACTAGTCTTAAATCCAAACAACTCATCGTAATAAAGCGAGACTTTGTTGATAATAAAAGGTACGTATGCGCGGACGTGTTTGTTTTACTTCCCGTCGTCTCTGATGTCTGGCGGGTTACCCGTCCAGAGGCCATTAGGATTACTACACGTTTTATACTCGGTCGTCGACGCCGGGGCCCTCTGTAACCCCGTATGACGAACTTACGTACACTAATCGCTGCAAGAATCACGGAGTCCCGCAAGCTCCGGGCCTCCGTCCACCCTTAAACAAGTTACGGGAAACGGGGTCTGTTTTCCACGATATTCGAACCGCGTACCAGGAACCCGTTAAGATAATAGAATCCCATCTATTTCGGGGTACATGGATCTCTTGAACAGACGCGTAGGCGTCAGTCAGCAAGGGATATCCGAATGCCTTTGATGAAGTTTATCGGACAGCGAGACGAATACGGTAGAGGATTAAAATCCGAAGCACAAGTCATCTCGTTGTGGAAAAAAAGTCAAAGCGTTCCGTTCCGTTTCGGACGGGGGCGTAGCGGCATCACCTGGCTCGATCATCCATCACTTCAACCCCAAAAGGACTTCGAGGGAGGTTTATAATTTGTTCGCGTCACGCGAAACCCTGCAAGGGTTGTTACATGACGATGGCGACAGCGGTACCGAACTATCGTACAGGCCCTTAGCCCTGTTACTAACACCCTAAACCTTCACGCCACGACTAGACACCGTGAAAAATAGACTATAGCCGGCATTATTAGAGCCTTGTTACTGACGGACATATATCTTTGGCGCCCACCTATTAACTCCTCGTTCGAGAATATTAACACCGTCATATTTTCGAGAGGGTTGATACGTCGTTGTTCTCTCCGCAGTATAAGCTGTCGTTTTGAGATTCAAGAAATTACGAATACCTACGATTTTCCGTTTCCACTCGACGTGCCGACGTCTTAGCTGCCCCCAGACCTGCGGACCTGACAGTTTAAGAAACCTCTGTTCTTCGAAACTGAGGATATTCGTAATTTTCACTCCATGCGGTGAATTGCCAATAAATTATTGGGCGAAAAAATTTTGTGGAAAGGTCTTCGAAGGGCTGTAAACTTTCTCCCGTAATAAAACTATCCTGAATATATTCAGCGAGGTTTTGCGGTACGGTAAATCTCTGCATAACTGTACTCGCGTTTAAAATATTTTATTACCACTGGCCCAATTTTAGTACCCCAAATAAGAAAGTGAGGATTTTCGAGATATTTTATTGCCTCAATACTGAAGGGTATTGTCAAATGTTTTTGGGTGCAAAATTGGGGTCGATTCTGCGAAGAAAACGAACCCGTTTTGCCGTTCGTAAAATTTACTGCTATATAACGAATAAGACGAAAATGACAAATTTTGAGAGAAAATTTTAAAATTCTGTATTCTGATGATAATTGTCAACGAACTGGATATCCTGGATAATAAAAATGTCCAAGTGAAACGTCGACAATGGCGATAAGAAAATCTGTTCCTTTTCTACGAACCGGGTACCGAGTTTTACCGATTTTAGAGTTACGACAGAAGGCCGCTAACACGCAATTACGGCATGTTTTAATTCCCTAATTTTTCATTTTAATCAACGCCCCGTTGGCTCATTGTGCACCGAGACCCCCATTGTCTTTGCCACACGCCGTGCTTTTGTATAACGTGCCATTGAATGACCCTTTTATCGCTTATAATCAGCTGTTACGTTCCTTTCAATTAAAAACTTAAATGGCAAAACTGACGGGCGCCCCCGCTAGTCTTAACACATATATGTATATGTATTACATACGCATGTATGTATATAGAGATTTTCAAAAATATTTCACCAACGTTTCAACAATTTACCAATTTTCCTGATTTTTTTTTCCTTTTTTTCTTTCTTGGTTTATTTCGAAAAACTGAATTTTTTGACGACTGTTTGACATCCACTTATAGTACACCTCTCACCTCTTTCGCGAGGAAAAAAGAAAGTGAACTTGACTAAGAGATAATACGACAAACTTACAGATAAAAATAAGTCCCGTAAATGATTAATGACTGTAGTAAGAACTCGGGGCTATGGGACCCCCGCGATTCCTTGGAACTCAAAAGTCGAGGGTCACTCTATGACCGCCCCGACGTCCCGACGCTCTGACGCCCTGACGCGCGCCACGCCGGAAGTTACCGCCCATTTATTAGCCCGATTGTTTGCTCAGGCTGACCCTCGAGGACCTGAGTCCTGAACCTTCTCCCGCAGGCAAAAGCCCAAGTGAAATAAGGACTGAGAGGAGGTAGGTAGCTCCTCCAGACCGAACGTTTTCCAGATGTTTATTTTACACTCGTGTTTAGATATTGGTTAAATAAACAATTTTTCATGGATATACTATATTGAGCGTTTTTCAAAGATCCTTTTTCTTCAAACCGTTATATTGGCTTATATGGGTATATTACTTCTCTTGTACTCGCACTTTCGTCACGGTATTAGGATGTGTTTACGGTTTCAATTTACTGGTACATATACAGGGTGGCCCGGAATTAAATGTCCGAAATGAAAGGTGGCCTAGAGGAGGTCGAACCGAGTAAATTATCCCGAAGAACATGGGGTCTACGAAGTCGCGTTCGCGAGATATCACAGGTTAAAAAATATCGCTTTGCGCCACGATCGCGGCGCAAAGCGATATTCTTTAACCTGTGATATCTCGCGAACGCGACTTCGTAGACCCCATGTTCTTCGGGATAATTTACTCGGTTCGACCTCCTCTAGGACACCTTTCATTTTGAACATTAACTTTTAGGACACCCTGTATACCGTGTTGAAGTAGGCATATAATACCACCCAACGACAAAGGAGTTTTTGCCCTCGAAAAATCCGAACAAGAAAAATCCTGCTAGTTGGTGTAATATCGCAAAACTGTGAATCGAATGAGTCCAGCATATTGAAGGAAACTTTTGCTTCCGAATGAATTATTCAAACGTTTGAAAAACCACGTCGGGGCAGGGTTGGAGTTTAGAATTTTAAAAGATCTCACAGTTTTTGGAAAGGGTATAGCCCCGGAAGTCTGAAAAAAGAAAAACTTCAAATCGAAAAACACAGGAGGTTCAAAATTTCGAAAGCTCAAGATCCGGAACTTGAAATTCGTCGTGCCGCTCGGTTAAATCATCGGATGTTTTGACTTTCGAAGTTCTGGACTTTCCCAATTTTGATATCCCGACCATTAACGTTTCTAAAAAATTTGAAATCGTCCGGAATGAATTCGGAACTTAAACTCGGTCCTGCACAACGTCCTAAAAAATAACGAGGATACAGTTTTGTCTCGTATTTCGAAAAAAAAAAAAGACGTACGTCTGATTCTGAGATAATCACAATAATAGAAAAACCAGTATAACAATCGCATAGCATGCAAAACGCGATGCAATATCGCAAGAAATGCGTATTGTTAAACGGATATATCCCCGTTACTGCCCTCGCAGCTCTTCCTTTTCATTTTACCTATTTTATTTCATCTCCCAGCGTTGTTCCTTGGCCCGATCCTTCGCCGTGAAGATATATGTATGAATTATACACGGTTACTTTGCCGTAAGCAATAGCGATTCTTTCGCTCGTGTTTAACTGACCGTTTCGAGTAAAAGGCGTACCTAAATAGCGGATTTAGTTTTCTTTAGAACGATTATACTGTAGAGATATTATATACGTTTTGTCGAAACTTTTTTCGAAATATCGAGTCGTTTTCAACGATCCAAACAACGACATTTTTTGGATCCAGAAATCATCACGGATTTCTATATACGTGATCGAATTCAAAGACGTTCTTATTCACCGTTATATAGACGTGTATATACTGTATCTACATCATTTCGGATACATTCGATATCGATAGTCAGCTCTGCTGCAGAACAGGTATAACAAACCGCATGATTTTTGAAAAGAAGTATCGATTCAATACGCGTATAATTCGATATCAATGAAGTAACTTAAAACCCCCGGGCACACGCAAGGTCTCTCGTATCTACCGGTTATATATTATTACCCGGAGGTATAACACGCGTGTTTTAAAACCTAAGTATGAGCCTAAGTGTTCAGGATTCGAAGTTATATTCGTTATTCAAAAAATAAAACCTGCATCAGTGCAGTTGCGAAATTTTGTAAAGAAAAATTGGAACATCAAGAGACTCGGTAGAGACCCGCGCCAATCGTGAGTTTTGCGGTATATACGGGAATTTTCGGCGGATCTGAAATTAGATGACGGTATTGATAACACGATTTATGACGAACCGAATCCGAAATCAGAAAAGTTGGAACTTTTTCGAGTGCAGCTATACGCGATTCCGAAAACGACAGCAATTCGAAATAAGTTCAATTAGGATCGTAAGATATATTAGCCATGACGGCAGATGGATCGCGGGGAGTTTGAGAAAAGCTGGTGTCCAGAATTGAAGAAACTTTGAACATCATGTCAGTCCGAAGCCCATCTGGTGTTCGTTGGCCCTGCCAGTATCAGCCAACTATAATATAACATCGTCTGAACGAGAGTCGATTGGGATACGCAATGAACGCTCCGGGGCCGAAATGCTTGAGAGTTTAATTTCGCCCAAGGGTTGCGTGAGCTGTGAAATTATCCTGTTTCCTGTAATGTATTCGAATTAATAATCCAACTATGCATGCCATCGTTTATGGCGATTCTCTGCATGATGGACCTGCAGGGCTCGTATCGATTCAATCACTTTCTCGAGCATTCGAGTAACGAGATCGGCAAGTATTATACCAACTGCACGTTTCCATAATACTTTCAATATGTACTAACATATCGGTATGTTTCAATTCACTAATTATTATCATCCCAACATCTGCTACGCCCTCTCGTCAGGAAAACCATCAATTCCCGTACTGTTTATGCAAATTGATAAACGTGTACGTTCAAAGTACATACATTCATCATCTTATCACGCCTGCAGCGGGGGCACTTATCTTTTCAAGTATGATCAGATTAAAGTCAAGTGTTCAAAAACATAAGCAGCTTAACTTGTACAACGAAGACTGTTAGAGTGATAAACTATTTTTTTATTTTGCAAATTTGGACATTAGAAAATCGGTATCACTAATTGCGCTCCGATTTTCTGAAGCTAAAAAATCCCGACTTCGAGAATCTTATCGAAGGTTTCAGTCGATGTGAAGAATTTCTATGCAACTGTTTTTTTTTTTTTCCTTTTATATTTTCCGTAAACGAGACGCTCGCGTGTTCAGCGGTTCAGGCTTTTGCCTCTAGCGATATATAGAAACTAACGACAGTATCTGTATTCGTGACCGGAAGTAACCGAGCCGCAAGCCGCAGACGAAATACAGGAAAATACTGCCAGGCATTGTGAAAGGAAAACCACCATCTTATCCCTTCGCAGTTAACGTGTATAAACTTTCTCAAGCTGGTTGTTTCGTTAAAAATAATCAACGATAACAATACTATATTATCACTGCTGCAGTATCGCGGCAGTATAAGGTATCGCCCATAGATTTCTTGAAGAAGGAAAAGAAAAGAAAAGAAAAAAATTAGAGACGATCGCTTTCGAAATCTCTCCTAGCCTGGCACAGGGTAGAAAAATAAATGCGAGTATACTCTTCTATTTCAATATAATCTGAACCAAAAATTCGTTCGAAAGAGATGAAAATGTTTCGTTACGTTAATCGAATCGATTGATATTTTGTTTTCGTTGATAATGAATATTGAAACAGTGCGAAAAAATATTCGTATCAGATTTTCTCCTGCAGTTGATACGAACCCCCCCAAAAAGCACGAACTTTGAACCCTGTATATCGAACTTATACAGCGATCTAGTAGATTGTAACACGATATACGGGATAACGCGCAGATTGAAAGCATGAAAAAACCTTAGCGCAGCTCAACCCTCTTCGTAAATACTGCACAGTTTCGATTCCACCCTCCATTAGCCAATCAGAGACCGAGCACGCCCCGTGACGTCACGCAACCCTCCGGTCATGCGCGTACACCATAATTAGCCAATCCCTGTGCCCCGCTCGCGATTCTTGTGACGAAGGTTTTCGGCCCTGCAGGCTGTGCGCCAACTGCAACGGCGCAAGGCAGCCTTCTACCCTTGTACAACTTACGATCCGTGATCTAACTAGGGTAGGCTATAGCCAGAATTTTTATTAGCCAATAGCGAAGGGCCTAGCTCTCGACTATTGTACTACCGAATAATATATAGTTGTATAGGGAAGTTTAGGAAGGCGGTGACGTCATTTGATACGACTGTACATTATATCACTGTACATCTACATGTGCGCGGGGCATTACCATGGCATTCAGGTATATACGTATATACCGCAGGCCTTCATCTGCAACAGATTTGCATAACAAGAGACAAGAGTTTCGGTTTCTTTGATCGTCTGCAAACGGTTTTACGATGTTTTTGTCAGTCTTTTTCCGTTACTTTATTACATGCGTGTACACGTAGGCGCTGTCGTACAGCAGCTAATTTATTCGCTCTTATACAGTGTCGTGTTTTCTCGAAATTGATTCTTGGACTCTTCCTGGAGATCCAATAAAATCACAATCGACTACTTCTTTTGTTTTCTTTATGAAACTGATGCACAATTCGATCGGGAAAATTTCACGAATCAATCACGTGTGTTTCTGCAGAGTGGTGAAATTTTCCGTGTCGCGATAGTTGGGTATAATAAACGAGTCTGAAGCTAGTGAACTGAGGATCCAAAAGAGGAAGTCTTAAGATGTCAAGATAGGCGATCTAGCAGTTGAATAGATACAATAATAGAAGATGATATAGGATCAGGCGTTTTAAAATTCGCTTTACAAAAGAAAACTAGAGAAGTGGGTGTTTGGAGAAGACGATGCTCGGCTCGGCTCGGGGTGGGATGGAAACGAGAATTTTTCTGATCTCTGAGAGCATTGAGGAAGAGAGACTGGAGTCGTGTTTATTCGTATGTGAGGGAATTATATAAGAATAATCCGCTTAACGTACCTGGAAAACGATGCCATGTCATTGTCCGATTCATTGTACAAGAGTTTTGTCAGAAAACAACATTTTCGACGCTCGAGGTGAGGACAAGAAGAGGCTTAACTTGTCTACGTCACAACACACTTTTTGCACATTGAATATATGTATTACCCAGCGCAGAAAAAAATATATACATGTATTTGAGACTTCCTGAGATGTTTTTTTTTTTTACATCGATTCAGTGCAGATCTAACGTCCGGTATTCGATTTTTGAATAATTTTGAACGACTTGTCTAAAGACGAAAAAGAATAGATAAACTAAGACGTGCTACCCTCGTACGTTGGCTATACTCCTGCCGCACACGGTGTGGAGAAATAAAAGGCGGTAATATAAATCCTGTACGATATATGAATGCATAATCCGCCCGCAAACAACCCGCCACGCGGCTACCTACTTAACCCATTTAAATCCGTCCCGATATATTTCACGGATTATAGGTAGCTCTGCAAAGGTTTGTGAATATTTGCTCAATATTTCACGCCTCTCAAAGGATTGAGATTGATGCCTAACGAGTCGGCTACCGGGTCCGGTGATAGCGTACATCTGCATGCTCCTCTATCTAAAAACTAAACCGATCAGAGCTAGCTGTGTTATATTTTATATAAATCCAAAGAAGTTTTATTTTTCAAGCCCCGAAAATTTTGTCTCTCATAAACCTATGAAAATTTTCTTAGTTTTTCAAACACTGCAGCTGAAGTTCTTTTCTTTTTTTTTCTTCAGAGATCTATTTTACGCTGTGAGAGAAATTCTGCCGATTTTTTTAAAGTCAGAATCAATTGATTGAGGGCGAAAATAAATGAAATATTTTATAATCTGGAAAAAAAAAACCGTTAGATCGTTAATTTTCAAATGTCGTTTTCTGCGCGCGCAAGTAGTATGTGAGATTTAGATAACAGGACGTCCGAATCTGTTTTACCGAGTGGATTTGATATAATGTGTAGTATAGTATGAAAGTTTCTGCTCCCCTTTATTCGGGGAAAAAATATCGTTCAAAATCGCCCCTGTAACTACATATACCTACAACATATATAGCTTCGGACGATTGGAGTATAAAAAATTCTTTCCATATGAAAGGCTTGCTGCACGCGTCGTTTGATGTCAACACCGATATACAGATATACGCCCTTTTTTTCTCATTTTTATTTTTTTTTGTTCTTTCTTATCGTATGAGTCACTGGATTACCGTACGCGCGTTTAAACGACGGATGCCAATGATCGATGATGAATGATTGAAACGAAAAAAAAAAATATTCTGCTTATAGGTATACCTATATTATGAGTTTCGAAATAATTTAATGTATAGAATTGAATTAACAGAAAATGAATAGCTGTACAGGGTTTATTTAAAAATATATATACATATATAGGTAGATTATGTTCAAATTCAAATGATCACATTATATTTTGACGATATTATATAATATGTATATTATACACGGTAAACTGAATCGAACTAAAAATCGACGCGACGTAGTTTCAATTTAAACACATACATATACTATATGTATACATATAAGTATATATATATTATATATATATATATTTTTTTTTATACGCGATAAAATAATATTATTATACCGTTGCGGTAACCGCAACACGTTTTATAGAAGGCAACGGAAGACAAACCGCAGAGAGGTTTAGTCCGACATTCGGAACACGAGTTGTAATATATTTTCTATAGAGAAGATGAAGATGAAGATGAAGAAGAAGAAGGAGAAGAAGAAGAAGAACAAGAAGAAGAAGATGCGGATGCAGGCGGACAGTTTGGCGGTACAAGAAAAATATAAACGTATAATAAGTTCCGTCCAGAAGAGATGCAAAAAAGTGTAAAAAAAAAATATATAAAAATCAAACGAAAATCGAAAAAGATAAATAAAAAAATAAATCAAGAATATTGATCGAACGATTTCAATCATTTCTCACGGAATTATTCGCGCAGGATTTTACACATGATAATGTATTGAACAGTGTACATGAATTATTCAACTCGATCTGTACATACGAATCTCGGTGTTATATAAAATGAAAATATTTTTTTTTTTTTTTTTGTTTTTGTATTTCAGTACTAGTGTACCAACAACGATCATTACCGTCTCATATTTTTTTCTTTTATATTTTCAAGAACTGCGAGTTGTTAGAATTTTAATAAAATAATTCTTACCGATTAAGGATAAACGATTGTCTTTATTTTTATACCAAATTATATTGTACATATATACCGAGAAAACGATGACTGAAATTATATGCGTATATTTATACGTATAACTATATAGAGTAAAAAAAAAAAAAAAACAAAAAAAAAATCGGGTATATTTTATATCGTCAGCCAAAGATCAGCCGATTTTTAAATCATTTCGAACCCCTTTCGCCGTTTTTTTTTTTTCATTTTATTTATTAATTTATTTATTTTCCTTGCTTTCTTCATATAAAAGAAAAAGAGATTTACCAAAATTATAGACAGGAAGCCCGGTAATTTGGCCGCGGTATCGGCACCGATTATCGATGCTCGATCACCGCGGTATATGCACAGGCAGTTGCGCGATCATAGAAAATCGGGTTATCCAGCGAGGAGCCATAGAACGTGATCAAGACCAGGTCACGCACGAAATTACTTTTGTGCATCAAAGCGTGACTAACAAAAATAAGAAAAAGAAGAAGAAGAAGAGGAAGATGAAGATGAAGTAGAAAAAAAGGAGGAAAATAAAAATAAAGGAAATTCTCAAAGTCTCAAAAGTTCTCTTTTCTTTCGTCTATATAGGTATAGAGGTTGTGATAAAAAAAAAAAGGATCAAGTGAGTAATTATAATTCCTCATTCACTATAAATTGATCATGCGGTGTAGATGTTTTTTTCTTTTTTTTTTATCAATTCCTAATTAGATATATAGGATATATAAACCAAATTACTCACACATCAGGATATAAGAAGTAGAATATATCGGTTTCTCAAATTTTTATTTATTTATTTATTTATTTATTTTTTCTCATTCTTATGGGTGAAATCATGAAACGATTTGTCGATAAAAAAAAATGTTCGTTATATTGTTTTTTTTTTCTCTTCTTTTTTCGTACATATATATATATATATATATATATATATATATATATATATATATATATATATATATATATATATATATATATATATATGTATATACATATATATCATATCATATCATCGTTTGTTGGATAATTTTCTATTATATTCTAACTATAACGATACCTGTAACAAAAAAAAAAAAAAAAAATTCTTCACACTATTATAACATAATTAAATATAATATATATGTATGTACATATGTCTGTCTGTATACCCATATGTTAATTTATATAGCGAAAAAAAAAAAATCGTAAGAAAAAAAGAAAAAAACCATACACGTACATATGTAAATTCAAATCTATTACATTAATAAATTAGGAAAGGAACATAATTATTGTGTTGTTATTATTACTATGATTATAATACATAAAATATAATAATGATATTAATTATATATGTATACGTATATTTATATAGGTAGTAGGTTTTTTTTTTTTTTTTTTTTTTTGTATGTATTTATGACACATGTAAAACGAAAGTTATAATTATAGCGTATATATGCGTAACGCACAATTAAATCAATCCGTTGCAACAACGCAGCGAAAACAACAACAGCAACAACAATAATAATAATCATTATTAATAATAATTAAATTGAATTGAATCAAATTAAAATACTATACATATATATTATAACAGTACACACACATATATTATCATCTGTGAAACATTAAAAAAAAAAAAAAAAAAAAAAAAATTGTAGTAAAAAATTGAAAAACAGAATAAATCTGCTTACCTAAATGTTTATATTTAATGTTAAAACTGGCAAGAGCTTGTAAAAACTATATTCTGAAATAGCATAGAGTTCTTGAAAAGAAACAAAAAAAAAAAAGAAACGGTGTGAAAAGGAAAAGGCACGACGGTTTACGTGAAAATTTTTTAGTTTTTTTAATTATCTATTTTTTTTTTATCATTTATTCGTCATTCCGCTGCATGGGATACTTTATTGGTGTTGAAGATATAAAAAATAGAATAAAAAAACGGGGGAAAAAAGAATCGTTTGATTTTTTTTCTCTTCTCACTTCAATTTTGAATTGTCTTTTTTTTTTTTTTTTTTGTCAATCTGTTTATAGAGCTATAAGTTATTCTTTTATATGTATAGGTATACTCGGTATACATATATGTATACGAGTTTGAAGATAAGAAATTGTGTGATCGTATATTATATTATATATGTAATAGTATAGTAAAAAGTTAGATTACGTATTATATAATCGCGGTGTTAAAACATATGCAAGAAAAAAAAAGAGAAAAAAAATGTTAGTATTAATTGAGAATAAAATATAATAATAAAAAAACAATAATAACAATAATAATAATAATAATAATAGTAACGATAATAATGATGATAAAATGAATTGATTTAATTTATTTTCAAAATTCACGAAATAATTTCACATTTATATCCAATATATATATACCTATATTGTAATAATTATGTATATCTAGATAATATTATTAGAATCAGACGATTATCTTTTTCTTTTTTTTTTTTTTTTTTTTTTTTTCTTTTCTTTTTCAGTTCAATTCATTTATTTTTATTTTAATCATTAATCATTGATTTTATTTATTTATGGATTCATTTTTAATTTTTTAATTTAATTTAATTTTATTTCATTATCAATTCAACTATTATTATAAGTTCGCCGCAGGTATATATTGTTTATAGATATAAATCACAATGTACATACATAGATATACATACATAAATATATAAATAAAATGCTGCATCGTACATACATACCCTGCACGTATTTTAAATATCATATTATAATACATAGACAATAATTATTATTACATTATAAGCTTTTCTAAAATTTTTCACATTCACTTTTCTTACAAAAATACATTGGACGGATCCGACTAAATCTATGTTGCAGCAGATAGCACTTTTTTCTGTTCCACTTTTTTTTTTTTGTTTCCTTTTTTTTTTTTTTTTTTTTATAAAAACGAAATAAGAAGTTCCGGGCAGGGAGGAGAGAGACTTTTTTGAAATTTTGTATTTTTATTTCTATTATCGGTTCAAAATTCTAAGACCCTGATGACCGTCAAATTTGTATGTGGTTTTAAAAAGGCACAAAAAACAGCACAAAATTAAAAAAAAAAAAATTAAAATAAAATAAAATAAAATCGGAACTCAATACGAACGAGATTTCGATTTATATTATGTATATCAATTTCTTTGATCGTAAAATTATCTTCTTACTATATTACAACGTTATTGCAACATTAGGTCTAAAAATCTATACAGGCAATCGGGTTCAGACTATATGAAGATGCAGTTATAAGAGAATTGAGTAAAAAAAGATTTTTTTTTTTTGTTTTTTGCGGAATAATTTGGACTCGCGAGAAAAAGTTTCCTTATAATCGTCGTATCAAAAATTTCTGTTTGAACTAATATAGTTACATAATTAGATTAGCCATGGTTGATTCCTTTTTTCATTTTTTTGTCTTTCTGGTTGTGTTTGCGTTTTTTTTTCTTCAAATTCTTCAAAATTACCAAAAGGATGCGGAGTTCTTTGAAAAAATACAATTTCTTACTCAAAAAAAAAGAAAAAAAAAAAAAAAAAACGACTCTATCTACAAGTATACCTTATACATACATATAGTTCTATATTTATATATTTAAAAAACCGCGTAAACGCGTGACGTGTGAATGAAAAAGAGAGAGAGAAAAAAAATGATAAAATAAAATAAAATAAGCAACAACCCCCGTGAAAAATCCCATCCATACAATGTACAAACGCATGCATTCATAGTCATATAGACTACATGTCTCGTTAAAAGACCAAAAAATAAAAAAAAATAAAAAAACCAAAAAAAAAAATAAAACAAAGAAAATTCAGTGTAAAAATTAAACGAAGAAGTTTTTCTCGATTTTTTGTTATTTGTTGCTCCGCTTTCAAATACCTCAATCTTTACTTTACCTACGTTGTAGAAATTTTTTTTTTTCTTTTTTTTTTTTTCTTCTTTAAAGATAATTATGGCATATATTTATATATTATATACAGGTATATAAGTATATGAAATATTTTAAACACTGCTAGCAAAGGGGATGATGATTACTTATACATATATTAGATATTTTTAATTAGTGGTAAAATAGATTTTCTTTTTTTTTTTTTTTTTGCTGTTGTTTCTTTGTTCCTTGAACACACATAAAAATTTTTTTTTTTTTTTTTAAACGTTTGCAACGTTTTAAACTCCGCAAACCCTCCCAATTATTTATGTACGAACTAATTTTTATTATCAATATTATTATTATTATTATTATTATTATTATTATCATTATTATTATTATTATTTTTCTTCCTAACGATTACTGGCAAATTTTCTAAAAGAAACTCCATTCCGTCTTTTGCTATTAGTTATAACGGTTAATAATACTACGTTAAAAAAAAAAATTAATAAATAAAAAACGAAAAGCTTGGGAAAAAACTTACTTCGACAGCAGGAAAAAAAAAAAAAAAAAAAACAGCAGGCTTTGAAATTTTTTTTTTCTTCTAAAATTGATGCAATTTTTTCAATTTTTTGTTTTAATTAATCAAATTTGTACTTGAATTTTATTTGTTCGATATTATTTTTCATTTTTTTTTTTTCCATTTTTTCTTAATCGAAGATAGTAAAAACGATATAAGTTTTACTTCAAATTCGAAGCTTTTCTTGTTACGCCGTCGAAAATTTTTTTTTTTTTTCATCACAAGCTTTCGAATAGACTAAATAAGCTCGGGTTTTTTTAGATATACAATCGTGACTATAATATATTTATGTATAATTAATAATATGTTAAAACGAAAATAGATCCGGAACACAAATCGAGTTTTGAAATCCCTGTGACTGCACATATTGAAAAAAAAAAAAAATTTTACGTAAAAAAAAAAAAAAAAAATGAATATATACGAACGATAATATCCGTTAATATAATTTCGTTTTAACAAATTTTTTTTTTTTTTTTTCCTTTTTTTCAATTATTCCTAACTATTAATTGTACGCAATTGAAATTGGCCCTTTGAACCAACGCGATGTCACGAGTATTTCGAGGTAACGATATATTTTTTTTGTTTTCTGTTTTTAAGTAAACGTTCCAAACTCCCACCGTCGAATTGTCACTGTAGACAATAATGTCAGATTGTTTCATTTGTTCATTTATTTATTGTTTTTATTAATTTATTTCAAACACTTTCCCAGCGTCTGGTGTCATCCTACTTATTATAGCATACTGAAATACTGAAATTTCCTTGTAATTATTATTATAAGGTATATATCACAACACAAATGATTGTCCGGGTGTGTCTTTTTTGAATTCTTTTTTTCTGTTTTTTTTTTTTTTTTTTTTTTTTAACCGCACTTTTGTTGTGAGATGAAAAATTTCGATTATATATCTTAATTATATCGTAAATAATTTTAGCCAAAAAGTTCATTCAAGGGCTTGCATCAGGGCTCCAAGTTCGCGAAATGTCGAGCCCATTTTTCCGGGAATATTTTGTTTCTTCATCAGACATGATCTCACTGACATTAATTTCTCGTAACAAGATACACACTTGTGGTACCTGCGAAATAAATACATATATACGTTTTGAGTATCAATACTCATACTCAAAAATCATCCTTTTTTATTTTCTTCAACTTTTCGACCTACCTTTCCTCACGTGAAACGTCGACACCGATCGTATGCAGAGGTGCTTGAACATTTGATTTAATTACAGGTGAAAAATTACGGAGTATTAGTCTCAGGGCGGTGCAGCCCACTGATACGTACCTGTAGAAAAAAAATAAAGAGAAAAATAGATTTTACGCAAAAGTTAATCGAGATACGTGGGAATAGGGTAAAGGATTTTTAGTTTGGAACTTACGATTGAGTTAACTGCCGATTTATGTACTTTATTACAAAAAAGAAAAAAAAACTTGTAGGACATAAAACGTTCGTTTCATCCAGCACTACAACTTTTGTATGAAATATTTTCTCATACGATGCATAGTTTGTGAGGTATAACCCAAAATTTAATTTCAGGTACAAATATCATCCTTGAACAAAAGTTCCCACACGTCTAGTTCCGAATCTATTAACTTTATCAAAAAAATGCACGGGACATAAAATTTCCGTTTTAATCAACGCTACAACTTTTGTCTAAAACAGTTTTTTGTTACACATCTAGTGTCGAAGATATAGTCGAAAGAATCAACTGAGACATGAATAAAGTCCTAACGAGACTTAACATTCATTTACTTCGGGATTGGCTAACTTTATCGAGAAAATTTATAGGACATAAAATACTCGTTTGATCAGATACTACAACTTTTGTTTGGAATAATTTTCGATCAGACGCTCAGCTGATGAGATATGGTTAAAAGAAAATTGCAAACACGATGCATGTTTGAAAATGTAATTGAAGGCTTTGAGAAGCAGCGAATTTTTCTTTATCTGCCTTAAAATGGCCCTCGAGAGAAATCCACGTCTCTAAAATAACGGGATAAATTAACGAAGCGAAAAGATCGCGTGCCATTGGTAATAAAATAGAATTCTATCCAGTTCAGGAAACTAGATTTTAGCGGCGTAACGCCCCGTCGATATTCCGCATCAAAAATTTATTACCCCTTTCGATTCGCCGCGGCGATTCCCCGGTACATTTAGTTCTTTTATAAAAACCAGACACCCGCCCATTCTCTGCCCTCGTCCGCAAACGTCCGAAACTAGTTAACCCTTTCTTGTACCGTAAATGCGTAACGAATTTTTCGGGCGTGCACGAGCGCGCCTCCTATATATCGCTTAGAACTAAAGCGAACGATTTGCTACTGTGTAGAATTATGATCGTTATTTATTGGCCACTTTGACAGAAAATTTCCCACTACAAACACCGTAAGAAATTGCAGGGCTCACATAAACCTTGAAACTCATTTTTCGGTCATTTTTTCGTTACTCGTTCGCTTTCCTGTCAGCTTTTTCTCTTCTCAACACAATTTTGCAACGAAATATTCCCATTTTTCAGCGGATCAACTTTTTTGATACTTTCGTACAGTTTTACGTAAAAACTATTCTGCCTACAGAGTTTAGGTTCCACATACTTGTTCAGCACACATTTCCGCACGGTTTGAACTAACGGATATTTAAATCGGTCGATAGACTTTTGTGATAGATGCAAAAATGAGATTAGATTAAGTTAATAATTATAAAAGATGAGGTGAATCTTCGAAAACAGATACTTTACACGAATGTAATGCGATTTCCGTAGTTCACACGATAGACATGCTCGTCTAGAATAATTGTGTAAAATTTCGTATGTTCCGGATGATCGGTGCCAGAGCAATCCTGTACGCATCAATTAATTATGGAATTAGCCTATGAAAGCTGTAGAAGCTCGCTAGTTGAATTAAATATTTCAATACCTCGAAGTGGCATTTAATAAAAAAAAAAAATAAGGAACCAAAAATATGATTTCAAAGAAAAACTGATCCAAATATGATATCATTGTGTAGCGAATCCTCAAATCCAGAAAAATCGGGTTTCTTTACTGAGCAAAAATTAGTTCATTAAACAATGAAATTAGTTTAAAGATTATGAATATATTCTGTACCGTAAAAAGGGGGCAGAATAAGTAACGTGAAACACACGTCGTATATTTAGTGCTAAAGTATAGTACACCACGTGTGTGACATCTCTATATGTATGCCAATGTGACACTACGTAATTGAGGGTGGTGTGACCCTTCGATGAATACATTAAACATACACGTATACGTAGGTGGGATGAGCATTGGTTTATATTATCATTATCATTATTATTATTTTTTTTCTCACACGTATTCAAAAGCCGACGCCCTGGCGTATCAAATTATACGTGAATATACCATGAAATTATTTGATCGGTACGGAACACTCCACGCTTTCGGTATTAGTATACATATATTGTATATAGTTTCATACCTCATATGCTCAAGTACTTTTTTTTTTACTCAAATTTTTTTTTTTTCGTTATTCAATTCGGTTAGTAAAATTCAACATAGTGTACGGACTCGAATGAACCGAAAATATACGTGTCGCATGAAAATTTAACTGTTCAAATTTTTCCTGAAAATAATTTTCGAAAAATTGAACACTTTTATAGTAGATACAAAATTCAAGTTAATTATCTCTTATTTATAATTAGCCGATTATACGTATAAAATATATAGCCTCGTCGAGTGAAAATTGTAGTAAAATGAAAACTGTTAAAAAAGGAGAGAGAGAGAAAAACAAAATAAAATAAGATAAAATAAAAAACTTAGAATGAAAAAGAACAGAAACGAAAGTGCATCGCCGTGGTGCGTGCAGTCTGTTCATCCCTCCGTCCGTTTTAATGATTTAATTACTTTTTCATGCGCGAGTTATATATACTGCAGTGCGTCTGGAAGCTTTTGGTAGGTATTGTGTTTCCGGCGTGAAAGGGCCGTTGAAATTACCCAGGCTGAAAATTAGGCTTCGGTTAAACTGACCAGCTATACCTTATAGGCACCTATATACCTATACGTCTGTATACCGAAACCGAAAAAGAGCGCGCCGCGTGTAAATGCTGGGCTCACGCACGTCACAGTGTCTACCTATATACATTTCCTAGGCGTGTTAAATCGTACAGGGTGTTCGATAATTAATCAGCAGTCACAATCTCGGGAAATAAAAAATTTCGTTTCATTGTTCGGCGAATATTTTTCAAGCCACTTCGCGTTTTTGTACCTAACGTGACGTCACACCGCCCCGAAAAACTGGCTCTAAGAAACCAAAATTTTAAGAAGAAAAAAAAAGCGCAAGGTACCCTATTTAAAGTAAATTTTTGTTTTGGATTTTTTGTACATACGTAAAAATTTTGCGATTTTAAATAATATTGTCAATTATTCAGACGAAGTTTTCCTTTCCACGAATTTTTTTTCGGCTATCAATTTTCTGAATTTCAATCAAGTACACGGTTTTGAGAATTTCAAGTAAACCGTGAAGCAAATTGTAATTTTCTCAAATTTCAATCAATTTTCAATTATTATATTTTTATTTTCTCTTTTTTGATCGAAAAAGTAGAAAATTATTTTTAGAAACACCCCGTATACCGAAGGATCCTTAGAACCTTCGTCGACTCGGGGGTCACGTTCCTCCAGTACCATAAAAGTGGATACAGCTAATTGTCGATTTGGTCAGCGGCGCGGGGCGCCTGACAGCTGACCCTGATCTCCACCCCCATAGAACCAAGGTAACCTTATACAACCGGTTGTTAAGCTTGTAGCCTTATCGTGTCGACGAACGGTGTTCATTCATCCGTTAAGGTAGCCTAATTGAAACTACATTTGATCCGGAAACGCGTTACAGGTAGGTTATAATAGTTATAGCCACGAATTTCAGGTGTAAAAAATCTAAAATCAAATTCAAGACCAATTTTTCCCTACAGATCACCTGCAGTTATTGTACGTTATACTTTTTACCATGAATAATAATATCGTCAAAAGTGGACAGTAAAAAATCCGTTGAACCGAATTTTGAGAGTAAAAATTTGCAAAAAGGGTCGCCGACTAAAGAGAAAGCGCGTGTCAGCGCATATGTCCGCGTCTCACATGTCCTTCAAATTTCAATCCGCGATTACAAAAGCGAGTAGAATAATTCGGGTTTGAATTATGAACTCGAATTTGCATCTGCCACGTCGACTGTCACACGTCTCTATATTGTCTCAGCTAATTATCCTCGGTACCTTTTATCGTCCTCAAATAAGGGAACGTACATTTCGTTCTTGTCCTATATACATATACATTCCCGTCACATATTGACGCGCAACCCTTATCCCTTCCCCTCACTTTTCTCTTCTCCTCTCCTCTCCTCACATCTCGTCTCTTCCCTTTGCCCCCAAAAAATCCCCCAACCCCATGGCTCCCATGGACATGAAGAGAACGTTTTTACGGACGATGAAAAGGAGGGACAGAGGACCGGGAAACAGGAATGGGATAGGATAAAGGGTGTATAAACTGTATAAGAGAATGGAAGGGGAGGAAAGGGAAATTGGAATAGGGATATGAAGGGAGGGCTTGAGTTTCAAGGGGTGTCTCTTCCCTCTTTCTCTATCTCTCTTTGCCTCCCCTTATACATGATCTCTATACACAAATGTACGTATATATATGTGTGTCTGTGTATGTGTGTATTTATGTGTATGAGAGTTTATAAGATGGGATAAGTGTTACATGGGCATCGTACCCTCCTCCATAAGAGCTTAATGCTTAGTAAAATCCTATAAAATCATCCCAAAACAAGCCACCCTTGTATGTAGACGTATGTACCCTGCAGAGTCCAAAGAACGATATATGGGTAACGAGTATAAAGAGATTTAAAAAAAAAAAAAAAAAATCATTCAAGAACTCAGTTTTTCCACTAAATAAATAAATTGAGGAAAAAAAGATGGCTCTAAACATTTTTTCCTTTTTTTTTCTTCCTTGTTTTCAAAAAAGAAGAACTTTTTGATATAGTATGTTCCAATAGCATGTCTTTTCAATTGTTTTTTTTTTTTTTTTTTTTTTCGTAGGACATCGGAATAGTAAATATTTAATAACAATTAAAATAAACGTATATATAGAGGTATGTTATAATGAATAAAGAAGAGAAGAAAAAAGTTGCTTAAGTATAAAGTCTTGACCGCAACTCGCCGCAAGCGTTTATCTGCAAGTCTGCACAAGATTCGCGGTATACAATCTCGATTGTCCGCGGGCAACTTGTATAAGGTCATAGAAACGTTACGATGCGGTTGTATTTTCCAACCTCAATTCACAAATGCATAAGATATAGGTACGTTGTTGCCAACGGTACATGTATATATATTTTTTTACCGACGTTCAAAAAAGAAACCAAAAAATTAACAAATAAAAGAGATGAAGGAATGAATAAAAAAAAAAAAACTGAAAACTAGAAATTTTTTTTTTTTTTTTTAAATGATTCGTGGTACGACTCTTCGTAGCATGAAAGTGAAACTTTAATTCCATCTTGGTATATTCACAATTTATTTTATTTTTTTTTTCGTCATTGGCAAGGAACGCCCTATATATTTTTGTCATTGGCAAGGAATTTCCTACATATACATGGATATTATATTTTCCGGTCTAATTTTCGTTTCATTTTGCACCTATCGCGCGATATAAAGTTTCACTTAAGTTGGGAGGAATCATTCGCTATATTATGGTATATATTTTATCCAAACAACCTTTCCACCTGACCTGAAGACCGAAATCGGATGGAATTATACGACATCGTGTTATATTGTATTCGATTGAAAACGACGATTGACTAATGACACACACGCAGCGCCATCTGTCGACCAAAACCATTATCGCGTATCGTACGCTCAGTCGATAACTGTAATTTTTCGCGCGGAAATGTTTGAATTATAACAATATGGGATTTCAATTCTAACCAGATTTTCAAATAATAAAAAGAAAAAAGAAAACCGATATATAAAATTAAAATGAGGCTTTTTTTTAGCTGATATTCGGGAAATTTCTACTAAATTACATAAAATTGGCAGAAAATATTTCAAATTTTGTTTATAGAATTAATTTTTTTATATAATATAACAATAATTCGAACGATTAGTATTGAAGAATAATATCTAATTATCAGTGCGATTTTTATTTTACTCACATTTCGTATTTACTTTGGAGTAGGTCTCCTATGGAAGTCAGCAAAGAATTGCAAAGGTCCAAGTTCCATATTGTTCTAGAAAAAGGAAAAATAGTGTATCAGCTATCGACCCCGTCTTGTTGAAAAAAGATTTGAATAAATAAATAAAATAGTCAATCATTAATTACATTTATAAAATTATTTATTAACTGAATAGATATAAAAATATTACTCACGGTTTAAGCGTAATAACTCCTAAAAGATCTACGATAACAGACAAGTCGTTCATCGCCACAGCCGAGTCTACTGCCGCCTTTGAAAATCGAAATAAATATTGTTTTAGCTTTTAGGTATTTACAATTTAATTACAATTAATTAAGCTTTTTGCTCGTTTACGTTTATAAATTTCCTTATCATTTGCAATATTGCAAAAAAATCACCTTAAGATCTTTACTGTGCCATAAGGAGTAGACTATTTGCAAAGAACGATGCCGACTGTTAAGTACCGTCATCATAGACTCGTATCCTCTCATCATGCTGTTCAATACTTCAGCTTCTGACATCTCTGGTAATACACCTCGTTGAGAAAAACTAAGCGCTTGATCGCGATAGCTGGTCTACGGAAATAAAAACAATAATAAAAAAATATTAGAAAAGAATCAAAATTTTCGGAACTGTTTCAGATCCTAAACAACGTATTTTTTAAAAGCCGTTGATAATCGAAACCACCATACTTACTGGTAAAAACTCATCCATATCAAGTCCGCTGGGTTTGTCAGCGATCATTGGTACATATTCGTCTTTTACTTTTTCTTCAGGTTGTGGCCTGAGTTGTGGTACCCTTATATCAACTTTTATATTCGGTTGTATCTGGGCTTTATTTTGTTTCTTTACAGCATTCCTGGCCGATAGAGGTGTAGAACTTGAAAAATTTCTATGCAACGATGTAGACCTTGATTGTGCAGTGTTTGGTCTGTTTAGAGCAGGATCTGAAGGGCTGTGTCTGATGTTGTTTATCCTATATAAACAACAAAATGAACATAAAATTTGTAATTAGAGCCTGTAAAAATCATCCCTCTTCCATCATTTGAAAGAATAAAGTACCAAATAAATCGTAAATCGTTACTCACTGTATCGGATAATCACTCTCGTAGCCCTGTTCTCCTTCTTTGCAACTGCTCTGTCTCTTAAGACAATGTTTAGGTGAGTCTGGGCTGGGTGCTCTGTTCTTAATTTTACCATCATCCATAACAGGAGATATAGCAGCCATAGGAGCTACTCTAGGAGTTAAAGTAGAGTTCGATCTTTGAGGACCGAGGGGTTGGCTACTAAGATTTTTCTTCCCAAGAAGAGGAGTGATGCTTTGTCTGAGTGGAGGTATAGTCGATATATTTCGTGAATTTTTGCTCGCATTATTAGCTTGAAGATTCGCCCTTATTTGACTAGTCGACGTAATCAAATTCCGCTGTACAGGCGGAGATGATTTTATAGGATGAACACGTACTGGAACTGGTTTCATTATTGGTGGAGGTTCTTCGTCCAATTCATTTGTACTAAGATTCGACAACGACGTTGATAAAGTTTGAAGTATTTGTGGCTGTGTTGGATCTGTAACAATAAAGAAAGTGTTTGAAGATCATTCGGAAATGAATTTTATATCGTATTATAGAATAATAATCAATTCGCGATTCTCTGTTATCTTATTTACCATGAACATGAGACTGAAAATTAACGACAGTGTTAATTGTTAGATAGTTTGATGCTGATAGATGATTGTTAATTTTTTTTATATTTACTCAATACTCACCCATTTCTTCGGGTTCCATAAAAGCCTCAAGTTCAGGTGGCGGTGTACGAGATACTGAAACATATCGTGCAATGCATGCTCTTTCACAAGCTTTACAACAACTAATCTAACGATAAGTAAACTAATTATCGTATATAAGAAGTAACAGGTCTATGAAATTTATACATATTATTAAGGTAAAACATTTAGTGTATTACAGAGATCAGGATTGAATGTGAGTAATCTAATCAGAATAGAACTCAAACCGATCTAAATCAGGTAGAAACATTGATTGCTAAAATAGGTAATATATACACAAATTAGATATAGAAAAAAAAAAACAAACACGGAAAATACTCACAAGATCTGTTCGGCTGAAACACATCTCTGTAGTCTGTAACGTTGGGTATTTCAGCAACCATAACATCATCTTCAGGATCTGTACCAGATTTATCTGCTTCTTCTATCGTCTTAACGTCTAATCTGTTAAGAAATCAAAGAAATATGAGAACAAAATTCAAGAAATATATAATTTATTTTAATCGAAAATTATTATTCACAAACATCTCAGCAAACTACTAACTTGTGTTTTCTCAATTCCGGAGGTCTTTCTTTAGAGAAACTCTTCCTCAACGAATTACCGTGACTGAAAGGTGATCCTGGTGAAGGAATTCCGCCAAAGGGGGCGACTTTTTTCAAGTCACAAACGAACAAAACGACATTGGCGATGTGAAAAGAGGCTCCAATCTGTTGGCAAAAAATTGCATTATTTTGTAAACAAAAAGTTAGATTTCTTTGTTAATTCAAAGCTCGAGGATACTCACCAGTTGATTTTGTGCAACAGCTATGTCCTGTACTTTACCCCAACCAGTAGGAACCGTGTCAAGTGTTCTCGTCGGCTCCCAGCCATAGATTTTCAACAGATCTTGGCTACCGGCAAATAGACACTCTCCACCTTGACTGAAGTAGAGACTTCTAAAGAAATTTTTGATAATACAAAAGGATTATTAATTATGGATTTATCAACGTTTTGAGAAAAGTAAAAGTCGATATTCTTCGAATGAGAAAATACAGTATTTCGAATTACAGTCGTTTTCTAAATCGCTGCTGAATTATCTCATCAAATATAAAATGAACGCCTTAAAAACACATTTTATATTAATTTCGTATCACCTAATTGCCGTCGATTGAGCCTGTTCCGTAGACGAGACTAATTGAAATGATTCCAAGTCCCAGAAATGAACAGTACGATCTGTGCTACCACTGGCTAACAGAAATTCATGCGGATGAAATTCTACCGTTGTTACGGGCCCCCTGTGCTCAGAGAATTCTCTCAATTGCTTTCCAGCCCTCAAGTCCCAAAGCTGTTAAAGAAAAATGGGTAAATAAGAAATGAAAATAATTATTATTGCATAAAATCAATTATTCGCATTTAAAATTGTATCAATAAATTTCTAAATCGATTTATATCTGGTTTATTAATGATTCCAAGTCTTTTAATCATGTAGACAGTGTTTTTTGGTCGTTTGAACAAATTTTGTTGAGGAATTTTCTAAGGAAGTCTAAATACGATTCAAATTTATGCGTATTATTCGATATTGTGTAACGTTTTTTTTGACCGTTAGAGAACGTTTCTGTTGATATAATGATAACTAATGTAAATTAATTCCTAATTTTTTTTTTTTCTTTTTCATCAATTTTTATCTACTTATTTACATAAGTCATACATATGGATTATCTAAACCAGAGAAAGTGAGAACCAAATTTACGAGTTTCTTATTCAACATTTAAAAAATTAATTATTTTTGTTTTAAAAGTGTTCAGAATAGGATAAATTTGGATGAATCCTGTTATTTTGTGGTCCACATTTGTTCAATAAATTTATTGAGAGACCTTTGAGCGTTTAAAAACCAGTTGTTTTTTTTTGTCTTGTTTTTCATCGACGCCCACGCTTCCTTACCTTCACTTTTCCTTCTGCACCGGCGCTCGCTATCCACTGTCCATCAGGACTGAATTTTAAACTATTCACAGTATCGGTATGACCTTTATATGTGAATATACAGCCTTTCCTTCGCATATCCCATAGCTTTATCGCCTTGTCCAGACTTCCTGAGGTCAATAATTCACCGTATGGATGAAAGTCCATACATTTTATTCCGTTTCCATGTCCTGTTAAAGTTCTGGCTAATTTTGCATGCTCCAAATCCCAGATTTTTAATACGCCAGTCTGTGAACCGGCGCAAACCAAATCCTCAGTTTGACCAAAACGAACACATTCTATTGCAGTCGCGTGTCCACTCAGGCTCTGTAATAATTTTTTAATATTTTTTAGCTACTTTGCGGAATATTTTACTTTAAGGATTGGATTTTCAGTCGAAATTATCTTGATTTTAGATGTGAATTCATTTCAATGATTCAATGAATGCAGAATTTAAATCTGTTGACTGATATTTCAGGATCGATGAATCATTTAGTCAAGATTTCTTTGCCTGTGAAGCTGAAACAAGTGCTACGCTCTTCCATTTACAAATTTCTTATATCATATGAGTAAATGCTGATGACTTTTTCCACAATTTGATAAATTCCTCTTCTTAAATATGTTTTTAATGTTTATTTTCGTCTTATTAGAGATTTTAAACTGATTTGCCATCTCTGGAAGTCTTTTTTAGATTTTTCTATTATTCAACACATCTACTTCTTATTTTTGTCATGTATTAATCTACAAAAAAATAAATAAAAGCGAGTGAAATTAGATACCAAAGTTTTACTGTTCTCTAGACTGGGCTATATCAAGTTTCAATCGCAGTTTATTCGCTCGTTTCATCTTCTATTACACCAAGAGTGTCATTCCAATCAGTATTTTGACCAATATGTTATCCAGCATTGATAGATCTTCCCCAAAGATGAGAAATCACCAAGCTCAGAGTATACAGACTACAGTTTATCTATATTGATCTATAACCAGCCCATATTCAAACTCTTTACAAACAGATGATCATTTTCTATGACCGGACATCGACTCTGAAGGCTTTTTGATCCCCGCGAAGCCTTGCAGTTTACTAGATTTCTAAATTTTGTTTAAAAACCGACCTAATAACGTACTTGAATACTTCGGGGCTTTAGGATAAGGGTCCATTGAGGTAAAGGGATAGAAGCTACATCGCTGCTCCCCTGAATAAATTCAGATTTGAAACGATGGCGATTTTAAAGTTAGGAATATACTCACCATTATACAATTATGCTTTCCGACCGCCCATAGGTTTACCTTTCTATCATCGCCACCGGTAACTAAAACGCGACCAGATTTATGCCCTAGGGCTAGGCAATTGACGTTAGAAGTATGTGCGACAAATTCCTCTGAAAAAAATTAAATTAAATTTAATTAAAATATGAGAAAATTAAAAAATAAATCGATAATTTTTTTTCTAGGTTATTTTGAACAAATATGAATTTGAATAGAAGAAAAAAAAAAACGGTTTTATTTCAAAGAATATCATTTGCAGATATTGAATGTAAAAATTATTAACGGATTTTTATTTAATTTTTTTTTGTTTTTTATAAGACTCACGTAATTTCCAGGATCTTTTTGTCGACGAAGCCATGATCGTTTAAAAATAGTTGATAAAAAGATGATAAAAAAGTTGTGTTTTTTTTTGTTTTTTTGAATTATTTAGTAACAGGTTTAATGTATAGAAGTTTTGATTTCGAGATACAGAATAATTTTTTCTTTGTAGACTTAGAGCAGATCATTTTTAAATGTAATCGCCTTGCTTTTATTTGCTATTTTTTACATTTATTTTTATTCTTCGGAGATATTTAAGACGATTATATTAACCTCCAAACATGTTAAGAAAATATTATGTATATCGCGTATGTATTTATTCTCGGTACTTGAATTCCCGTCTTTTTAAAGAATTTTCTTGATTTACTGGTTTGTTGTATCTCATTTCTTCTCGCCTCCTCAATCCTTGACATACAATTCCATCTCTGGATCACATGAAGTTAGTCTAATATCGAGTCTAAGCTGAGATTCGGGTTTTTAGAGATTAATCGACGTTTGATATTTGGTCTTCGATTCTGATCCGAAGCAATGTTCACGACGGACTTGTACAGTTTCTCATTTTTTATACTCGGCTTATGAACCGCCTCGATCATTGTTCTAATTTTCTCATTTTTATTCATCAATTATTCGGCTGTTATGTATCGATATTTAAAACATTTCGTATCAGACAAATACTCTTTACCATTGCTTCAAAAAAGATTATCGTTTCATTGCCCGTTGCGTGGTTCCGAGAGATGTACAGTCGCAATAAAAAATTTTGCCTCGTACGTGCAGGGACAATCTCCTGAACCTCGTATTAGAGAATATTTTTATTACGTCGATCACCAAGGCATGGTGCGTTTTATTGTTTTAAATTCAATATCATAGAATCATATTTCCGCAATATTTTCATCAAAAATTCAACGTACAGTCGCTCATTATGTTGTAAAGATGCGGAGCGGTATGAGGGGGAAACGGATTCGGAGGCCTTCTGTATACGGCTAAACCGTAGAAATGAGGCCCCTGAAAAATTGCTCATAAACTCTCGTTTCGGATACAGAAATAGAATTTTTTATTTTTTTTTTTAAATATAATCACGATGTTTTAAGCAATTGCAACAATGATACTGTGCTATTGCACGTGCGCCCGTTCTACGTTCCGTTACGTTATGTTCATCGTATTAGAGATCGAATGTTTTTAGTAACGCATTTAGAATTTTAAATCAGCCACGATTCCCATGAATTTTGCATGTTTACTGTCTTTGAATTCTTCTCAAAGCATGCTAAACGATCATATCTTCTTTTTCATATAATTCCGTACCCATATCCAATCCTGATAAATGATCAAACCACGAGAGTACCTAAATTAGATTTTCTTCAAGATATATATGCTCAGATTTTAGAGAATCATTTATTACCCAACTGTTCATGATTCATATGTGCTAATATTAAACAAGATAAATCTGAAGCACAAGAATAGCCTTTATTGATTTTTAGCAGATAATCAACTGGGGGGTCACTGTATATCATTATCTTAAATCAGGTCATACATAATAAAATTAAGCCACGAGAAGACTTTGTATTTCTCCTAATTTTACTGACTTACTCCAAAAATTCGAAATTGGCGGAATATTGAAAAAAAAGGACTACCACACTTTTTTGCAAAGTTTAAAAAAATATAAGAACAATGAATTCGAGTCGAGTCCCTTTATCATCTCAGTCAATTTTCTACAATCCCAAATTCTCATGATATACACCTATATCTTCATTTTTGATTTTTTCTTTCAAATAAACAGTTATTCCTGGACGATTCTCGTATGAAGAATTTCACCTCTTGCTTCAAAGGTAGAAGATATTTCTATCTGGAAAATATCCACACAGTATTGATGAAGTACTCTTGTAAGAAAAGGCCAAAAATAATATTCTGCAATTTTCAGACAAAAAATTCTTGGCATTTTTCTTCAATAGACTCAGACGAAACGAGACAGGTCGTTACTCGGATGATTTTCCTTACCTATCACTTTGCGGAAGAGAGAGAAATTTCGTTAGATGCGATGACTTGCCTATTGTATTTACGCACGTTATTCAAAGGAAAAATTTAGAAAGTTCTACCGTAGAAAATCTATTCAGCTACGCTCATGCCGGAGAATTACTAACGGTTTGTTTTCATGCCTCTATACAGAATTAAGGATCTTAAGATTCTTGGTATGAAAAGTTTCTCCTTTGTGAAGCTTCTATTACTACACACCAATTGTTTCTCAACCATTAATCAATTGTAACTGATAATTAACAATATTTCAAAGAAATTATTAATAATAAACCGATTTTTGCATCGCAGTTTCCTTTCGAGCCGTCGAAAATCTTCATGAGTATAGAAACCGGTCGAGTTTACCATCCGGCACCAGAATTGGCTGGAAGTATAGGATTGGTTCGATCTAAACTGGCCATAGAATTCAGCAAATATTTTGAGTTTGAAAATGGCGAAGAAGAAAGCCCGACCCATTTTTCATGGGAAGATAAAAGATACGACCTAAACGTAGATTGGTATAAAGAATTGACTGGCAAAGTCTTGTGAAAGCTAGATATTTTTCTCAACAAATTCCTGATTCTTTAAGTTGAAAAGATTCTAAATATGAATGAAATTTACTGATAGCAGAATTTATTATATATTTTTTTTATATATATATTATTTTACTCTGCAATATACACAATATCACTATTTACCTATACGAAATATAGATGTAACATACAGTTTCATCGGCTGAAATCAATTAATTTCATCACTATTTTAACGAGTATAACAACAATTTATTATTATTTAATTATTTGTTAGGACGATATCTGATATTTAACTATATTTAAATCAATAAAATGAATTATTAATAGAAACCCGTTAATACTTGAGAGACTTTTCAAGTTTCTATTCAAGAAGTAAAACGATTTTATCGGTTATTGTTAGTTACTCTTACTTCATTCATACCGTCGAGTATTTATAAATATAGAAAAATATTAATTTGTATTCTATTTGTTCATATTTTTTCAAATGGCGAGTCCAACGAGTTTAGATATACGGATATTCTGTTCGTCAAAAGTTTGGATGTACCTTAAATACTACAAACAATTCCAGCCGTTTGTATCCGTTTTGTTATCTCGTTTCCGGCTTTGAAAACGGCTGAAGAGAACCGGGCTGGACCCAAGAAAACCCAAGAGCTTTGGTCTCTTCTTCCTCCTGAAATTTTTCAGTGTTAAATTTTTTTTATTACAATATAAATATTTTTACACATTAATATCGCAATCAGCTAAACCCATACATTACCTTCGGCTTTAATATCCCTTGCTTAATTCCGTCGTGCAACGTGCTATCCCAAGGAGTGAATGTTATGTAATGCGGATCATCTGTTAGAGGCGGATCGTAAACCTGGCTTAAACTCTCTTTCACGCTTGCCTTGACTCGTTCTTGAAACTTTTCAGGGTCACTGTCAAAACTGGAACAATATGTGGACATTAGACTGTGCCAAAAAAATCGAATATTCTCTATTTTTTTCAAAATTTATGTCGAAAACGTTGTTTGCAGTGATGAAAAAAAAATCCTCTAAGAATATGGGCTCTTGATATTAATTAATATTTAGAGGTCCATCATCGCGATTTTGTTTCTACCATTTAAATACCATAGAGAAAACTTTCGTTTGCTTATTACGAATTTTACAACTCGCCAACTTTATTATATAGGATCCGTATATTAGGATTAATATACAGAAATTACCGAGACATATTCTTGTAGGGAATTGAATGCTCTACAAAAAAGATTCTCAGTTTTCATATGATAAACCCACTCGTTCAAAAGTCATTGGTTCAAAAAATCCAATTGTATCCTATCTATATCCAAAACTAGACAATTTAGAGTTAATAGAATCGAAATTGCAAATGTTCAAACACATGGATAAAACGTGGAATAGTAGAGTAATATTTTTCTTACAGGGTCAAAGCCTCTTGATTATTGGCGGTCATTTTGGAATCTATTTTGGCAAAGACTTTCACAATGTATTGTACAAGTTGCCAAACTCTGTTGTTCCTCCTCCACTCAGGGAATCCCCAATTCGTATCAAGCTCTCCATTATCGGGGTTCAATAGCGGGTGAAATACTTTCGATTGAAAGACAACTTTCTGTTATAATTTGGGGAAAGAATCAGCGTTAAAAATGTTTAAAATCAATTAATGAATAGACGAATAACATTCTGAGTGACATATTTCGTGATCATAGCAAAAAAAAAATCGTCAAATCTCACCGGACAACCACCGTCGGGAAAATTATGAGGCAAACTAATCGTGAACCTGAATACTCCACCTTGGTAAATTCCTTGTCTAATAAACAAGACCCCAAACCATACTGCGGGCAAAAATACAAACTGACTGTAAAAAGTTATTTGAATTCAAAGAAATAGAAAATAGATTTGAAGTGAGTTATACTTACGAAAAGAATTCTGCGCTGATGGAATCACGTAAATCCCTTTCAGATCTTGCTTCTGCATCATGTTACTGTAATTTCATATTATAGATTATGAATTGGTATATTTTAAGGTGAAACTTTAGATCTATATTATATACAGGGCGTTTCTTGCCACTGAGGGAAAAGTTTCGTACTACGCTACACACACCCTTTTTGGTTTTTTTTTTTTGTCTCTTGCTATTGATTTAATATCCGTACTAAAAATAATGCATTCAATTACAGCACATTAATATAAATAGTGAAGGTAACTTACTATTCAGAGAGAATGATATACTCTTGTAAAAATACAGCGTATTCTTTACTACTTTGAGTAGTGGCTGGTCTGTCGATCATTTTAGCAGACATTGCAAGCTGAGTTTCTCCATTAGTATTAGCAGGTAATAATTTTCTGAAAGATCCTTGCCGTCGGAAATCTTCTCCCGTGTCGCCGTCACCCTTTTCATTTATTTATGTATTTATTTATTGTTTTTTTTTTTTTTTTAAGATATATAAATCGAGAAATTAGTGAATTAAAATAATCAACGATTTATTGTTAATAATGTTATTATTGTCTGCTACATACCTTGATTACTGTTGAAACGTTTTTCGATGACATTATACGTCTGTCATCGATATTTTAGTCCGAATTCCTGCTTTTTAACCTTCAATGTTGTTCCGTTTATGACAGATTCTATTCAATGAAGTTGTTTCAGTTATCTGTGATAGCTTTCTCTTTCGAGATTTGCGATTCTTTGCTTTCACGCGATCACGTGGTCGATATCAGCCCGTAACCATTGGAAACCAAATAAGCAAAAGACACGATAACATAAAATAATTATATGTATATCGAATTTATCCTTACGAATTATGATTATATTTCATCATGTCATGTCATATTAGAATAATTAAATACATATTTTTCAAATTCAGCTTAGGTCAGATCAGGATATTGGAAAAATTTCGAAAAATCAGTTTAGGTTAATGTTTAGGTTATGATAAGCTAGGATCAAGTTGCGTGAACTTGGCGTTGAGTCAGATCAATGGACACGTGATCACCGCATATTTGCATACGACAAAAAACATAACCATAACCAAAGATTTGTAAAGTGTTACATGTGTAGTTTAGGTTATAAAATTTCCTCCTCAATTAAAAATAGTAAAATACTTATATTATTCAAATTTGAGTCTGAAATAATAAAAAATTTGTAGTTTGAATCGAACATTCAATATCAGTTTGGCTTATTCTTCGATCTAATAATATCCACGGCATCTTCTTCAAGACATAAAAATAATCTTAAAACATGACGGCCAGGGAAGTAAACAAGACAAAATTGTCTAAAGGAATATTAGACATGAAGGTGAGCCTAAATAATCCGAAAAGTAGACAAAAAATTTTAATAAATATTTATTATTGTCACAGTTTATGAAACGGACAAAAGAAAAAGTGGAAAAACAACTATACGAAGAAGAAGGAGAAGAGTATTTCGGAGCTCAGTTGACAAACCGAATGAAAAAAGGATCGTAAGTTAATAAATATAAAATATTCTTCAATGAGAATCTTTTCTCAAATAGTTTTCAACTTGTTATATTTCTCGCCGAATTTCCTTTCAGAAAGCTACGTTCATTTTATCTAATTCAATATCCACTTTCCTTCTTTAGCGGATCATTCATCGTCGAGCCAAGTTTTGTATTTTGCGAGGGTTTGCTGGACGGTAGAGTGAGCTTTCGCGGAATGAATCCAGAGATAGAGAGATTGATGGAATTAGAGGACGAAGCTAAGCGAGCCGTTATTCAAAAGCGAGGAGAAACCGATATATCAGATGAACAAATGGCTAAGCATTATAAATCCTCGAATGTAGATACAATGGCTAAAAAATTTCGAACAAAATTAGAGAACAAAAAATATTTTAAAAACTTTAACGATGAAGAAATAGAAGATGAACCGGTACAAAAGAAACCAAAGTTTCTGAAACCTGCTGATTAAATAAAATATTCAAAGACTATATAATGTACAGAAAATAATTGTATGAGATAACGTAAGAGAAAATGCAAATAAGATATTAAGGCTGTAAATAAGCCTGGGAATCATAGAAGTTTATACAGGGTGGCTTGTTTTAATCAATCCAGACTAACGTTTGTTGGTTCTCATTTCGTAATATTCTGTAATATGTTATCAGTTTTTGAGACAAGTCGGGGTTAAAGACCATCAACTTATTAGATCTTATCAAATTGTATACGTTTTCTATTATTATTATAAGTTTATTTGATATAAATTGTTATTTACGAGAAAAAATTTTGATTGTTATTTATTCGCTGCGATGATATAATATTTATCTCTCGATAGAAACTTGTTCACTGAATCCATTGCCACCCTGATATTATAAATCATGAAAATGGAGAATAAGAAAAATGATAACGGAGCTATAAACGATTAATATCTTTGTGTATTCAGATGTAGAAGATCTGCGATGTGGGAATATATAATAATACAACAATTAATTTTAATTTACATTCTTTCTTTAAGATCTATCGCTATGTTTAGTTTGAATTATCTAAATTCGATAAAAAATGACACTGTCCTAAAGTAAGTATAACGATACCCCCAATGGCTAGTGTGAGACATAAGTACCTCCCTGTAATCGGCACTCTAAATAATCTAGCGCACATTTTCAAGGATGAAGCGTAGAGTAGAATTGTATCCAAATCAGATCCCGGCGTGTCTTGATAGACGAACGGTCTCACTCTTACTTCATGTCCGATTCCTTGAATGGCTAAACACGCAGAAGTTAATCGTGCTGCCTAAATTGGAAAAAATGTTCGATTATTTACCGTTATGCTATCTCAGAATCGAGATTCAACTCACTTGTATGAAGGGAGCTAACGATATAAGAACCCACAGTAAAACGTTTATAATACTAATGTAAATAATCGGACTCGTTTGAACGTCGACGTTATCGTATTTCAACAGCCATATAATCCCGGCTGCAGCCCAGGAGAAGTTTACCACTGTGTATATGCACACAGTTGGGCCAAAATCGTTGTTAAAATAATTCAACAATTTTTTAAATTCGCTAATCTCCTGTAATAGTGATTAAATAAATACATTATCAAAGTCACGACGGTATCGATAGGATATTTCATTCCCAGCTTAGTCGCATTGTACAGATACCTTCATCCAGTCCAACGGAGCCAAAGTATGTTGTAGTAACTTGCCCCGTAGAAAGTAGAGATGCGACGTTAAGAGCTGGCCTTGGAGGCAGTAGCTTGTTATTATTGTTCCCTGAACCATATCGTGCCAGAGAGTGCAGATAATAAGCAAGAGCTTAAGAGCAGATTTCAATTGATCAGGACTGAGAAAAAAATCAACTTTATGAAATGGAACGACCTTTTTTAAAGAAATTTTCCATATTATTTTTCCTTCACCTTTCGTCCAGCCATTGAAACACGATGACTCCTTGTGCCATCATTATGTTTACCGTAGTTAAAGCTACGATCATCCATACAATACTCAGTCCGATGAAGAGCCAGAGTATTCTAACTAGTCTCTTTTGACTTCCGCGATCTGAGGGATTTGAAGACATGAGAAATGTCCTTTCCATAAGATTTTGTAGCTGTTCATTCTCTCTGATTCTGAATAAATAAACCGCGTACAGATACGCGGTGAGATGGAGAACGCTGGGTATAACGTAGCTGAACGCTATACTTCCGTAACATATTAACTCGTACTGTTTCACCTTGGTAGCATTCGATATTAACTCGTAATCAACCGGCAAAAGTTTATAGCAGAATCCACGATCTCTTCTAGAGAGAAAAATAACACCAAGACTTGAATATCGTGATGATGAACATTAAAATCGCAGAATTATTCAAAAATTCACCTGAAACATGCCATGTACTGCAAAACATATCCAATGCACATAAAAATAGTAACTTGTAAAGTATGAAGATTGACGATGAATGAGTAGCAAGAACAATGCTCAACTTCGTCACCGCTGGTTGGTCTCAATCCCATGACTCCTAGAAGCCTTAAATAGGGTCTTAATATTTTGCATTTACAGTAATGCAGCACTGCGGAAGTGCTGAGATTTTCATAGTCTGGTGTTTCGGTTATTTCTCCGACCTAAAATAAGAAAAGTAAGGGAAAACTAAACATCTAAAGTCGTTACAAAGTGACGCAAGAATTATTCTGCAACGTTTGTTATAGTTTAGATTGAATTTTTGTCTCAGGTCTTTCTATCGATGCATAATCTTACTTCGTTACTTTCTAATTGTGATAGAATCGACGGTGTCGACGTACGCAATGGGTTTCCATTGTTTCCATTCGGACTGGGAGTTTGATTCTTTGCGGTTACTGCTTCGTTTGAACTCGGATCAGAATGCAGCCAGCAGAGCATGTTATCCTCTTTGTTAATATATTCTAAAAACACGATAACATGCGTTACAATGAAAAACTTGCGTCACTTCGCACTATATCAGTCAAAAAAATGTTCAATAAAGGAAAAAGCAAAAAATTCCACTCAATATTCGGGTAATAAATGTTGAATAATTAGTTCACAATATGATAACTGAAATCTATAAGTCGTATGAATTAGTTTAGGGATACTCGTGAGACAAACCGATGTAAATATAGCTTCGGAAAGTGTAAATAAACAAGCTAATGACTTACCAAAGGCATCTCTGTGGTAGCAGAGTAGATTTAAACTTGAGAGTTCAAAACATTACTATGCGTGAGCATTTTCTAGTATCAAATACCCCCTAACACGATAATTTTAATATATATATATATATATATATATATATATATATATATATATATATATATATATATATATATATGTTTATATTTATAACAATATTATTTCTGATGACTTTTCACCTCTGTACGGTGATACAAGACAATCAGACTTTGATAGAGACGTGTTTGTTAATAAAAGTCAGTAATTCTACAGTTTCTTTTCATATTTATAGTAAAGCGCGGAAGAAGAGGAATAAGAATATGCTAAAGGGTAGAAATGACTAGCGCACAGTGACAATCAGTTATCTATTATTTATTTACAAGTGAGTACATGGAGAGAAAATATTCTTTACCATATTGTACAAGTTTTATTTGAATATACTATACTACTCTTTTACCGTTCCAAAATTTCGGCTTCAACTTATTACCAATTTTACCTGCAGGACGAGATAGTCTCTTACGTTCCTCTCTGTGCTTCTTTATTTGCTCTTCTGAATATCCGGACTTTTTTATCTGAAAATATATTATTTGGAATTTTCGATTGACGAAGGTTTCAGCATTCTACTTTCATATCGTTATTTCATTTCCAGTTTTTATTATCCTAGATTGATTTTTCAAGAAAAATCAATATCAGAGACTTTTTCGCTCTAAAATTACAGCCTACCTTTTTAGTGCTGAATGTCATCTCTCTGTTCCCCAAGGAGCCAAGTATTCTGACGTTGTTTACTTCTTCATCTCGCAATCTTTGACCAAGACTTGTTCTGTAATTATATAATATAAAAATTAATATTTAAATTATAAGTTCCTTGATGCAAACATTTTCTTTTTTTGTACAGGTCGACTTATCGATTTGAATCTGAAAAAGACTCTTTCATTACCCAAGGGATCAGAAAGACCTTTACGACAAACGTTTTACAATTTGATTGTCTTTCTAAATGTACTTCTGAGATTCCGATTTGAATGCTTAATATCTTATCTCGAAAAAGAAATTGTAGGAAATAATGAGACTGGATATGTGAAGGGAGAGACTCAAACTCCATCCGAAAAATATAAGTGAGTTTGCTATTTTGCCTGAAATATCTTATGCAAAATATCTTAATAAAAGCGTAAATTACTTGGAATTTACAAACAATGAATAAGTTTGAATAAGGTAATGAAAATACGAGGATATTAGTTTATCTAACAAATACTTTCAAGATATTGTCATACGATTATAAGTTTTCATACTTTTTTAGCATGCAATAGTATCTTTTCCTTTATATTGACAGTTAATTTTTTACAATAATATTATCAAATATTAATGAACCAAGTTCTTGGCCCTCGTAAGGCACCTCTCATACTTTGTTAATAATAAACAATCCACCGCCTCTTCCGAAAGCAGACTCCGATGCTTTGAGTAAAATTCTTCAAATTTAGCATTTGTGATAAATCTTTTCCAAAGATTTTTACTATGTTTAAAACTTGCCTATTTTGTTTTTTCTGCACCGCTCTGATGCCCTTGTACTCGACGCCCTGTTTAAGTTCGAAAAATTTCGGTCTGTTGCCTTCGAATCGCTCCTTAGTCTCCGTTTCATTTTTCTCTTCTCTCTGTGCCTTTTCTTCTTGCCATTCCCTGTGCTTAGTTTCTCTTTTTATCAATTTATGTTGTTTTTGCACCTCTTTTGCCCACTGTTTTTCATCGTCGGAACTGCCTTCGTCTGAAGAACTCTCATCCGAACTTGGTTTACCTGAAATTATCAAATCGTTTTAAATATTTCGTTTATTTTCTCTTCTTTCAAGCTCAGAATCTCTCAAATTCCAATCACCTTCCATATCATCTTCTTCTTCTTCTTCTTTAGCTGCGTCTATCTTAGCCTGTTCTTCAAGCTTCTTTTTTAATTCTATTCTTCTGGATTTATCAAGCTGTGAAATGACGGGATTCAATAACCGGAACTCTTCCGCATTTCTGTCGACTTCAAAATCAGGATTGTCAAATAGAGCCTTGAATCGATTATCTTTGAGAAGATTCGGCGTCGTTTTCTTATTCTTCTTCTTTGAATTAACGTCTAATTCATTGTCCAGTAGTTTCAGAGCAAGATCCTTGTTTACGGAGGGTAATTTTTGCACCTGAGAACAAATATGATGATTTAAAGTCTCTAGTTATCTATCCAAATCGTTTAATCATCATCAACTTACTTGCACTCTGTTGACTCGTTCCTCTTCTATTTTTTGTCTTATCTTTGTCTTCTTATAATCGTCAAAAGCGAACGGCTGCGCAACGTCTTTAGCTTTTCTGTATAGTCTAACATCCATGAAGTATCCGTGCATGTAGGCTCGGAGTAAATTCGTTCCTTTTAGATGCGCAAGTCCAAATTCTTCTAGTTCTTTATCCGTGACAAATTTGTAGTCGTCGTAAACCGTGTCAAAGTTAGATTCCTCCAATTCTTCAGTCAGATTATCCAGGAAACTGCACCATCTTGGCGCCGGGCCTAAACTCGGGATGTAGTAAGTCTGCATCTTTGCATTCTCATTCGCAATAAACATCATTCCTGTGTTAGGAACAACGCAGAGATTGTTGAAGTCGGATTGAGCCTCTATCGAAGTGTAGATCTTACCCTGAAAGAATGAAATCTGCTTATTCGTTCCTTGAATTATCTTTTTAATTTACCATCCAGTCGATCAATATCAAAGTGGCAAAGCAATACACGTCTTTCTGAGTACCGACTTACGGTTTGTTTCTCCCAAATTTTAACAACAGAACTATCCATGGAGTAAACCAGGTCCATCTGATTGTGAAATTCCATATCTCTTATGGGCAATCCGTACATATGATCTTTAACCAGTAAAGGTTTGCTGGATCTAATATCGTAGAGTAATATTTGTCCAGTTGCAGTACCAACGCCCAAAGTGAGCCCGCCTTGAAACTTTAGAGCTGTGATAGAGGGAAATCCTTCGAGCCTGAAAGTGTTTTAATTATTTATTTCACCTTTTGAGTTGATATTCAGATTTAAAGCCATAATTCAGAGATACTGAGTTCAGATTTTTGTCTGTTATGAGTTTCTTACTGAGTATTTTCAGTCACACAGTGAAAAGCACAGTCCAATGTCCCCACTTTGTTCCTTGTACGAGGATCCCAAGCTTCTACTCTTCCCTCCTGAGTTCCGACAACTAATGAATGATGAACAGGATTTATTGCAGATCTGTTTATGCCCGACGCCTCGGTGACTAATGATTGTAGAAATTGTCCCCTTTCTAGGTTTAGGCGGTAAATTTCGTTACTAGAAATTTGTTGAATGGATTTCTGCATTATTCGGTAATAGGAGTGATGGTATTATTAGCAAATGGAGCATATTGATCACAGTTTCAAAAATGTATGTTATTTTAAAAAATAACTGAGATAGTTTGTTTCATTGTGATGTAGAATTGCTCTCGGACGTTTTTTTTGCTTATTTTCGAGTCTGCAATACATCTTATTTGTAATTAAATCCGATTTTCAAATTGGGTCTGCTGAAAGACAGCCTCAAGATGATATTTTATCGTACGTTAATCAATTTCTTGATGAACTGCAAGTTTTTCGATTAAAGATATAGTGGTGCTCACCTAGCTCCAACGATAAACAAATCGCATGATGGATAGTGGTACTGCATGTCTCTTCCAAAACGTGGTATCCTGAGTCTGTAGTATTTTCCTTGCGCCGAATGGAATTCGATGTATCGATCGCAGTGCAGGAATACTAACTATGAGAGATTTTGTTAGGGTTTAGAACTTGGATATTGAGAAATAAGAATAGCGTCGATAAAGATAACTTTTACAATTTAAAATTGAAAATAAAATTGTTTAAAATCTTTTGAAGTTATTTTAAATTTATGAAATTCCTTTTTTTTTCTTTTGAGATTAGGTATAATAAATCGGTTTGTAAATCAATGAAATCTTTGAAAAATCAATTTTTTTATGATTTGAGTCATTTTGAATCTGAGTGAAACATTTTTGAATGAGATAAATCGTTTTGAAACTATTTGATATCTTTGAGAATCTATAAAATTCTGTACAATCTAATTTTTGTTGAAGTTCTGTTCAGTAATTTTAAACGTGATGAAATCATTTTGATTCATCATAAATATTTTCAAGTCTTTTGGATCTCCAAAAATCCCTGATACAATGTGAAATCCTCTGAAAAAAATGCCCAAGACATAATAAATCTTTGTAGAATTGTATGTGAGGGTAAAAATACATATACTTGCCTTGCTATAGTCATCAGACAGTATTTCAAAAGTAACAACTTCTGAGTCGAAGCAGCGTTCGAATTTGAGCGACAAATTATTAACATCGAAACATTTCACTCTCGGCTTGTATATTCCAGTAGCTAAAATGTACTGGCCATCTCTGGAAACTTTAACCGATGTACTGACACCAGGCATATCAAAATCCTGAATAAGTTCGATGCGTCTTCTGATGTCTGTGAGTAATAAACGTTAAGAAATATCAAGATAGTATTATTAAACTAATAACGTTGTTGGATTTTTTTTTATTCCGTTTTTTTTTGTGCTTTTTAATTAAAAAAAAAAAAAAAAAAAACCTGTATAAAATTTGTTTTTCGATCAAACTTACCGACATTTTTCTTCAACAAACTTCGCCGTTTTCTCTCCGATAACCACTGAAATTTTAACGAAATTTATATAAAGTCGAATTAATAGTTGATAATGAATCAATGATACCTAACCCCAAAAAAAAGAAAAGTTTTGCTTACCTCGGGAAGAGATTTTCCGGCACTTAGATTATAGATTTTAATATTGTTAGGATCGGAGACAAGCATTTTTAGTCAGTTAATGATCTTGAATTAATTATACGAATCTTTTATCTCACACATCTAAGGTATGTTTACGAGTAACACAACACAACACCTGTCATGACATGACATGACATAACCTCAAATAATACACATGTGCTTCCTGTACAGGTATGTGGATTCGAAAAACAATCTGAATCGGTGATTATCTTCTCAAGATATCAAGTTTATATCTTATCGTAAAATTTTCAGATAATCTTTTCTTTAATCAAATGCGCATGCCGGCTAACATAATAATAATAATAATAATAGTAACAATGATAATTATTGTTAACTTTTTTGGGCTCTACGATCATTCGCTAGAAATAATTTTCAACGTCCATTTATTTATCTTATAACGACGTTTTCCAGATCGAATTTATTTGTATGCTTGTTATCTGTTTCCGCGGGAAAGCCAAGGTCTCTATAAAACTACCAAGAGGTTGTTTTATCCGATGATTTTCTCCTGAAAAATTGGTCAAAAAGAATGAAAAATAGCGATTTTATTAACAACTTTCGTATTAAACGGTACAATTTGACATATAACAACGTAAAGTAAAGTAATAAACTCGATCAAAAATGTCGCAAAAGATGAACTATCGAAAGAATATTACGCGCGACGTCACGTCCGATCAGCCAATAGACGTAAATCGCCTTGAGGCCGGTTTACATTCCACGCTACCGGTTCAGTATCTGTCAACATCCAATAAGAAGCGTCAAATCACTGCACTGGAGCGGTCGCCTTGATTGTAAACCCGGCCTTTACCATGGCCTTTGTTGAAACAACCTCCCGCCAGTTAACGTATTTGAGTAAACTGACCTTGGCCTAAACGTCAAAAAGAGAATATCTAAAGAGAGAGAGAGAGAGAGAGAAGGGTAGGCGTGTCTTAAAATAGCCCCTGTCATAATGACAGCGGTACGGACAATAAATTCAGATTTAATGTATTTGTCCGTAGTTAAAAGGTGTCTGCTCGAAGTATGATATTGAGTAAAGATCGTCCGACAAAAATTGACAAGTTATATAACCGTTCAAAAACCGGTTCAGCATCATCATGACAAAGATAACCAGCGATACAACGTTCCATTACCATTATTACATCACTTTGGAGGTTAGCTTTGACCCAGCTGACTAACTCCCGATTTAAAATAAACCCAAAACAATGGAGAGATACATGTACCTGTGGCGAGGTCTTCAGAAGATATACTACACCTTCGGCGATCAGCCAAACGGTCTAATATGCAAATTGGCTACCGTAAAAGACCACGTATTCGTATCAACAACTACAAACAATCTTTACCACGGTACAGTCTCTCAAAAAGACGCCGAAACACCGCCGTCATTGACGTTCAAAAGGGCCCAATTTTACGCGGTAGATATCGCCTCAAATTCCGAATATTTATTCGTTGTAAGTTGCGAAGGTCAAGTCCTCAAAATAAGCCCAAACGATATGACGGTTATCGAAACTATCACATTAAGAGAAGAGCCTAAATCATGTAGTCACGGTTATAAAACCGACAACGAAACTGTCAAGGTAAAAGCTTTAGCCGTTAGCGATAACGCGACGCTTTTTGTCGCGGAAAACGGCCAACTTTGGGCGAGCGGAGACCAGCCGCAAATTGACATTAAAACGTCCGAGCCAAAGAAAGTGACGTTTTTTGACGGTAGAATTGTTTCCGGTGTGGCTTGCGGGGCTAATTTCAACGTTGCCTTGGTCAGGAAGATAGTTAAAGCAATGAAAGATGATACTGACAGCGAAAACGACATGGAAGAAGAAGTATTCGTCAGTTCTTGTCCGCATTGTGTTAGCGATGTTATGTTGAGTCCTGTGAGCCAGCCTTCGACTGACACGTGTCCGTTGGGTCTACACGTTAGACAGTCGAGTGAAGATCGTTCGACTAATTCAACCAGCGCCTTGTCAACAGCTAGCAAAGATCATGAAGATGAGGAAAAGCGATTCGATGAAGTAACCAAGACTTTGACTAATGGCGAGGATGGTTCGGGTGTTGAAATTGAAAGGGAAGAGAAAAAGAACGTCATATTCATAAACACTGAAGCTGCGCGCCAGTTTTTAACCAGGCAATTATCTTGGGTATCTTCTTACGGAAATGCCGGTGAAGAACTGCTCGCTGAATGCACTGATAGACCGACAAGAATATTGAAGCAAAACGTGTCTAATATGGCGAGTCTTGTTTATGAGGGAGTTAAAACCGTCGGTGATAAAGTAGTCACTTTGTCTAGACACATGAGCGGTAGTTCTGACAATAACGAAACACAAGATAATGGACAGGATGGTTTAGAGGAGCTTGGTACTGGCGAAACTAAACCGACGGCTACTAGTCTTGCTAACAGCCTTAGATGCGAGGAATTTCCTTGGTCTTCGAGCGCTGGTACATCGGAGAGGGAATTATCTGAGCAGGGATTAAATGATAGAATAAATTCTCTTGTTAGAAATGGTAACAGTTTATTATCCACGGAACTTTGGACTTGGGGGGATATTCAGTACGGGCAATTAGGCACTGGAGATATTGTCAAGAGACCAAGGCCCGTTTTAGTCCCTAAATTGAACAATTTAGGGATAAAGAAAATAGTCTCTGGTGGATTTCATGTGCTTGCTTTGACCCTTGATGGCAGAGCTTTTGCTTGGGGAAGAAATAACTCGTCACAAGTTACCCCACAGTCACCATCCAACCAAAGCTCACCCATATTATTCAGCGGACCAAGCACATCGCAGACTGAGAGAGCAAGAGATGTGGCTGCTGGGGAAAAACATACACTTATTATGACTCCTTTGGGATTGTATTGGATGGGGAAACAGAGGTTTGTTGGAGAATTATATGATGTTCGGAAATATCAACAACGGTTTTCTTGGTTCCAAGGAATTTAAAGTCTCGAGTCCAAGCTAAACTTCTGATTTGCATCAAGACCCAAAGTCTTAAGTTCTAATAATTATTGAAGATCGAATAATAAGCTCAAACTACTAATTTTTCAATAGAATCTCTTCTTGAGGGTAAAAAAAACGAAATTAAATCGAAAATGATCCTCATTCTCTGTAAAATCAAACCAAAATCCATCATTACTTTATCTTAATATTCGTGAATCAGTCGAAGCCAAATGAAAATAACTTCTTTACTGATTTTATTACACTGCTCAAACCAGAGCACTTTGGCATCACATTATTGCATTAGTCTAATTAAAAAGCTGTTCGCGATCGAGTTGATTGAACAATTTTCATTTGCCTGGTTCATAATTATTGGAAATAGATTAAAACTAGACTTGGTTGGGGTCTTGAGTCACCAAAAAGACAATCTATTACATTTTAGATGAAACTTTCAAGTTCTGTTGAACTCAGTTACTGTACAAACGTTACATGCTTATTGTCTATCATAAAAATAGATAATTTGAACAAATGTTGAATGTTTTCAGTTTCGAACGACCAGGAGAGCTAGTAAAATTGGATATTCCCGAAGCAGTGGGCTACAGTGCTAAGCATATTCTGAGTTCAGGTTCTTACAGTTGTTGTACAACGATAAATCAGCCAATTTGTGATATTTCGTTTGATTTAACAAACGAGCAAATATTCCTTGAAGAAATGCTGCTGGTTTATCAAAACCTGATAAAACCTTTCCAAAAGAAGGGGGGCGCGACTCAAGAATCAAACGTTTACGAAACTCTATGTCAATGTTACACTGAGCTGATAAGTTTCACAGCTTTAAACGTTCTAAGTTTATGGGAATACTACGAGCACCACGGCGAAGCTTACGAAGTTGTTGTCGTAGCAAGCATAGAGGAATACATAACTGTTTATAAACATTACCTGAACGCAATATGCGACGTTGTTTCTTTGGGTGGTTTTACACATATAGCAAGAATTGTAGACGTTCCAAATGTAATGAGCAACTTATTTACCGACAGACTCAAAGGAAGTAAGGGGAAAAAAGCTAACAACGAAGCAATCATTGCTCTAGCTTTACAACATCCGTTAAATAGACTGAACAGGTATACTGCGCATAGGTATTCAGGCTTTTGCTAAATCGTTAAAAAAAAATTGTTACTCATTTTTTTTCGTACTTTTTATCGTATTATTTTATCTTACCTGTTTTTCTGAATTCGTAGAGTAGCCTTAATACGAAAATCCCGTTTTTTTAAATTAAATTAGAAGCGTTTTTGATAATCTTTTAATCGAAATATCTTATAAAACTAGGCATTAATTATCCCTAATTTATAAATGAAAACAGGTATAAATCTATGGTGCAAAGTTTGATAAAGATAAACGGTCCTAAATTGGGAATAGAACGACTTCAAGAAGCATTAGGAAAATGGGAACAAATATGCGACGAGCAAGAGAGGCGGCAGAAGGAAGCAGAGACGACTAAACAATTTTGGGAAAGTTCTGGTAAACTGGTTGAACTCTTGAGATCTCCTGATAGAAGATTGATCAGAGAATCTAGAACTCATCCAATAGCGGTATTAAATTCTGGGAGATTTTCTACCCATTGGTTCGTACTGTTGACCGATATTTTAATACACGTCAACGGGACGTCGCACACTGTACATCCTCTGCCTACTTTGTGGGTAGAACCTTTACAGGACACAGACACCCTTCAGGTATATTTAGATAGAGAATTTATCGAAGTTAGTTTTATATATGTGAACTTTTGTTTCTTTTAGAAATGTATGGCAAAGTAGTTATAATCGCACTTATCTATTTGTTGTTTTTTTTTTCTATTTTTTATTTTTACATTTCTGCATGATACCTAACTTTCTGTGTGTCCATTGATTTGGTAATTTTTTTTGTTCTGTTGGGAGGAGCATGTTGCATGGAGAAAATTGATCAAAAGGGGATTTGTATCGGTAGGTATGCACTTTTCTGCTTCCTATTTATTCACAATTTGAAATTTTTTTTAAAAATAGCAACTATTTGTGTCGTCCCATTTGTATATTCATTAGGGTGTTTGAAACTTTAATCACACACATTCAATAGTTTTAGTTATGTGAAATACGATGACTGTGAAAATATCAATCCTTAATATTAATATTCAGAGGTTGCTCATCGATATTTTGTATTTTCTATTTAAAAAACATGGGAAATGTTCTGGTGGCAATTTCAATTTTTATATCTGAAAAACTTATCTATATAGACGGATCCTTTATAGCGACTTTTGTACAGAATTGAACGCTCTATACCAACGGTATCTTGGTCTTTTTCGATGAATCTAAGTATTTCCAAGTTAGTCATGGTCAATAACCATACCTACAATACCATGGAAACGGATGCATTCAAAGAGACCAAAATAGCTTTTTTTAGAGCGTTCAATTTTGAACAGAAGTAGCTATGCAGAATATTTCTAAGCAGATTAGTTTTTGAGATATAATAAAAAACGAAAAGTGCCATCAGAATTAATATTATTTTTTTTAAAGATCCTAATATTTATTCTGCAAAACAGTTATTTTTCGTTTTCGGATCTGGGAGCTTCTTCTCTGTGGTTTACTGCCCGATTAAATCGCATATACGAGGGATTTTATCGACGATGTTAAAGCTTCTAAATCAATCTGAGTTTGTACTTCTTTTCAGAATGCATTGTCTGTAACAACGCCGGAGGATAGTCTGGTCTTGTACACACCTACTCCTGGCGAACGAACGGAATGGCTTCAAGCTTTACAAACTGCTATAAAACGCAGTCTTTTGAGAGTCGTTGGACACGTACCGCCTTTAGTTCGGTCAAGTTCGTTTTCATTCACCAAACACAGCGTTTACAAAGATGCCAAGTACACTGGTCCGTCTGAAGTCCTTTAATTACCAACTAAGACCCTGTCGGAAATTTTTTTTCTTACAATTCTGTTAGATTTTGAAGACTTAGAAAATTTTTGGAACGTGTATTTCTAAAAATTTCTTTAAAATACCTCAGATCAGGGTTTGTTTAATATTAACAGTTTAAAATTAACGATGAATCTATAAACTATGCAGGTCGTTGGTTGAATGGGAAACCACATGGTCCTGGAAAATTAGAATGGAATGACGGACGTATGTACGCAGGGCATTTTCATCGAGGAATAATGCACGGTACAGGTAAAATGGAGATACCAACCCAAGGAATATACGAAGGTCAATGGAAAGATGGTCAGCAAAATGGCTATGGTACAATGAAGTGCGTTTCCTTGTAACATTATTTGACTAAATGAACTATACGAGTCTTTAAATTAACTGCCATAGTATAACACATTTGGTTTTTTTTTTCTCTGCAGATACATTACAGGAGATATTTATGAAGGATACTTTAAAGATGGCTTACCGCAAGGCCATGGTATCAAAAAAGAAGGACATTTCATGGCCTCTGTTGCCTCAATTTATATCGGGGAATGGGTAGCTGGTTTGAAACAAGGCTATGGAGTTATGGACGACATCACCACTGGTAAGAGGTATTGCTTGAAATGATTTGTTTCATTTCTCTATGGCGGTGTTTTGACGTAGTGATTATTTTTGAGGAAGTATGAGAGGTAGAATCAGCGTGAAAATAATAAGAAGAGACGAAAATTTTGTTTATCAATATTTTATAATGTTAGTGTGAAAAAATTATTGACCAATATCATCAAAAAACCAGATTTTTGTTCTTCTTTAGTGTTTTAATGCCGATTATACCTCCCATACTTATTCAATGATCTCACACGTGCAGAGAAATTGACCTTTTTAAAGAAAAAAACTTCCCTACAAAAGTTATGTATTTTTCCCATTTGAAAAACAGAAGTTACTTCATAAAAATTCCATAAAATACTATAAAAATTGAAAACCCATATCATTATCAAATGTTTACCTCAGAACCATACAACTTTCAAGTATTTTCCTGTATCTTGCTTAGTTTCGAAAATATTAGCCCAGTTTGATCAAAATGGGCCACTCTGTATATCTCTGTATCGTATTTATGTGTCTAAAACATAATAACTTATTCCAGGTGAAAAGTATCTAGGTTCTTGGAGTAACAATATGAAGCACGGATGTGGTTTGATCGTGACATTGGACGGGATTTACTATGAAGGAGTATTCATGCAAGATGTTTTAACAGTCAGTCTTAAAGTCTTTTAAGATCAATGAATGTCTGACTAAAGTTCGTAGGGTAATCCTTTACTTGTACCAAAAATTTTCAGGGCCATGGTGTGATGATATTTGAAGACGGCACTCATTACGAAGGAGAGTTTAGATCCGCTGGTGTCTTCAGCGGTAAAGGAACGCTGACCTTTAGCAGCGGAGACAGGATAGAGGGGAGTATGAACGGGGCTTGGAATGAAGGGGTGAAAATAACTGCGACCTTACATATGAACGTTGCCAATGGCAGTTCCCATGTCAACGCCAAGCCAACGTGAGAAATAATTGATAATTGTTAGTAATATTGTCCTGAAAGTAAAAGGGCATTAAATATTTTACTTTCTTACCAGATCATTTGGCAAACTCTGCGTATCTCCTGACCAAAAATGGAAAGCAATATTCCGACAATGTTATCAGCAACTTGGAGTTTCTGAGCCAAACTCAAAGACCAATTCGACCCCGAATAAGGTTGGGGAAACCCAAAGAGTATGGCAGAACGTTGCTGTGGTCATAACTAACTCGCATCAAGATACAATACAACGAAAAAAGGATTTAGCCGCAGATTTAAGTTGCAGCAAGGAAAAAGATCGACACACAGTTGACCATTTGGAAAAAATACCACAATTTGGATTGGAGAGTTTAACTCTTGCCACATATGAAGAAGTTCATAATTATCTGATCAAAGCATTCGAAAGTTCCCATCATCCTCTCGGAACCTTGCTTACTGAGGTAGCAGCAGCTTACACTGCTACCTACGGAGGCGTTAGAGTTCATCCATTGCTGCTGAGCCACGCCGTCTCTGAATTACATAGTATCACCTCCAGGGTCTATCACGTTGTTACTTTACTATTTCCAGCTTTACCGCCTGGAGGACAAGAACTTGTTTTAGAAACTGAGGATGGAGATGAAAGGTGGGAATTATTTGGCGAATGGTAATGGGCTTTGGGAGACTCGATGGATCTGTTATCAAAGATCTCGTTTGAAAATTCTTTCATTCGAAATCTTTTGATAGAAGTTTAAATTCTTTGAAAGCATCCAAAAATTATTTATCATCTCTTGAATTGAATATGTTGAAGAATTATTGAAAATTGTCTAAAAGTCCTTTGAAATAATTTTCAAATCGCTGATAAAAATTCTTCGAAATTATTTAAAGTTGTTTCTTGTTCAATTCTTGGAAATTGACTGATATCTTGAAAAGAAATTCGAAATTATATGACATATCTTGTTATCAAGATCTTTGAATTCATTAAGAATCCAGAATCCTTGGTCGTAATGCCGAGAATTTCTACATACATATTGTCGATTATCTGTTTCCAGTAAGGTAGTAAGTGCCGCGGCAATTCTTCATCCAGTACTCTTGCCTCGTGTACATTCAGCACTTTTCGTATTGTACGCTTTGCACAACAAAAAAGAGGACGATGCTTATTGGAAGAGATTATTAAAATGGAACAAACAGCCGGATATAACATTGATGGCATTTCTGGGGATTGATCCGTCAGTAAACATTTATTATTTTCTTATTAAACATACAATATCAGAACTTTAATAAAGAATTTAATTTTTTTTTCTTCAATTACAGTAAATTTTGGAAGAGTGCTAACGTTAATCATCTCGGTGAAAATCCGTTGTCTAATGAGTCGGAACAATTATTTGGTGACGCCGTCGAGACATTGCAACAATTAAAAACCACATTTTCTCCCCTCGAAAAATTGCTAGTCATTAGAAATACTTTCGAACAAATGACCCAGGTGAGATATTTCAATCTTTGATTTGGCAGTTAAACTTGGAAATATATTTAATTTAGTTATGAATTTATCAATAAATGATTACGTTAACAGGCAGTTCAAAGACAACTAGGCTCTACTTATCTCTGGACAATGGACGAATTGTTTCCAGTATTTCATTTTGTCGTTGTTAGAGCTCGGGTTTTACAACTTGGTAGCGAGATAAACTTTGTTGAAGATTTTATGGAGCCTTATCTACAAAATGGTGAACTCGGTATAATGTTCACAACGCTCAAGGTAAGAGTATGAATATTATTATTGTAACTATTATTTGAAAATAATTTGTGTATATTTTATTCTTTCAATATAGGCCTGCTACTACCAAATTCTACAAGAAAAAATGAGTATGAGTAACTAAGACTTAGGAATTTAACTTAAAAATAAAAACAAAAACAGAAAAAAAAAAGAGTTAAAATTAAACTAAAAGTAATCGCCTGACGCACACAATTGATTGCGTATAATTGGAAATAGTGAAAGCGACATAACATATATTTTATTTATTTGCATTCGATGTGATACTAAAGTCGTGATATTCTCCAATAAAGCTTTGATTAATGTTAGGGTCCATTATAAATTGTAAATAGATACAAAATGAAATGAAATGAAATGAAATGCAAGGAAAGAATTGACATATCAAGAAAAAAAATTAACAATATTATCTATCATTTCTTCGATTCTACGATAGAAGGAAAAAAAAACCGTTTAACGATACGTCTTCCCGATAAATTAAATTTACTTATGTACTTCCTCGTCGTTATTATATTATACGTTAATTATCGCTCATTAAATTATACCATTAAAAAAAAAAAAAAAAAAATCCTTGCTAACATCAACAAATAATGAAAAATGGATTAATTGATATAAAAAAACGAAAGAGAGAAAGAAAAAAAAGTTGACAATTACAATCTCATTCATACTCAACATTCAATATTATTATTTTTTTCAGTCATATCATATTAGTTAAAACTTTTATCATACTTTTGTAGATGTCCTACTTTTCATAAGCTCAAAGAAAGTTTCATCTTCAGATCAAATTTTATTATTAAAAAAAAAAAAAATGATATATTAACCGATCAATATTTACTATACTAATTTTTTTGTTTCTAGAATTTGAATATTTCGATTCAAAAACACAAAAAAAATACATAAATGAATAAAAAAAAGTACACAACCAGTTATACCTATTTACTGCAAATTTTGTTTTCTTATTCAGTATTAATATTAGCATTTATAGCTCATATAATTTGGTCCTTACAATATATGTATACAATGGGATTTGTAAACGCTGAACTCATCACTGTTTTCATTTCAATTGAACGTGAGGTGAAAAAAAAGTTAACAGATTTGAAAAACTGTGACCCTTTAAACTTGATATCGAAACTCCAATAAATCGGACTAAAGCAAATAATTTGCAATTCTAAATTAATAAAATGTTTTCATATCAATGTTTACATGAATTATCCATTACGATAATAAATACCTATACATATAACAAACACATAGATATTACGCCCGGTATTTAGAGATTAACTTTTTTTAAATATAATTTTATTATCATTTCAATGTTCTTATGTTGTTTAGAGGTGATAATTTTTTTGTCGGAGAACAATTATTATAAATGAAATTCAACGGAGCTGTGATATATGTATTTTCTGTTTTTTTTGTGACTGTAAGACGATACAATCAATAACTGCTATCAACAGATAGATAAAAATTCCTATGAACTATGTGTATTGTTCAAAATCGTTAAATGCAGCTAACAATAGGACCGATCGACAGTCAGCTCGCATTGAAACATTATCGATAAATAGTACGTTAACAAATAAAACGTTATAGCTTTGGCCTAAGCCCAAGAGAAGCAAATTTTTCGGTTCGAAAATACATGAATGAAACTATCGTAAAATAACGATATGTTATTTAGATAATTGAGTTGGGGTGAAGAGATTTTTCTTTTTTTTTTTGTTCTAGACGATGTAATGTTAGTTATTGATAATACATAGCTGCTAGAATTAAATAAGCGAATATATGTATAAGTTAATTGTAAGATATATAACTTTCCAGTGTGCGTTGATGTTATTTGAAATGAAAAAAAAATAAATGAATTTACTGGCATGATAGTAACATCTAGTCGTCGCGTTTAGTTGCCACGATATTTGTTTTCTGATTTCCCAAATATCTCAAGTCATTCTTCATCAGATATGTATAAAAATACATTACGTATGTATATCAAAAGAAAGTTATTAGGTAATATAGGTATTTATATTAGTATATTATAGAATATTGTACAGTGTTTAAGTAATTGAAGCGCGTCCACTAATAAAGTTGCACGATCATATTTATTATATCGTTATGGAAAAAAAAAAAACAGTAAAATAAAAATAGTTTCACAAATCAGTCGTAACGATAAGTAATAATAATGTGAAACTTTAAATAATTTATCTTTATTTACTCTCCAGAATCATCAATTATATCGTCATTTCTAATAATATCATTGATTGAGATTTTTAAATCGCTGGAAGACGTTGAGTTATTATTTATTGTAGATTAATGCTAAATAAGTATCAAGTTGTATGTATGTATATGTATGTACTACATCATCTTTGTAAATTTATCATTTAATAAGAAATTAATTAACAATATATTTCAGGGAATATGTTCGCAATAACTTGTTGCATAGTTATAAATAATATACAAATGTAATTTTTTTTTTTTTTTGTTAAATAACGAATGAGCAATGAAACGATATGAACTGCATAGAGAAAATAATAAAAACATGTCTGTTTGATTAACATACATATTATTAGTATAATATAATAATAGAATATGAATAATAATTTATGAATGACAAAAAACAAGTTAGGAGGAATTGATTTCACAGAAAAAAAAAAAATTCTCTTTTTTTTCTACTTGGCATCAGCGAATATGCCTCTCCCCCCATCCTTCTCCCAAGTGTAAACCACCCTGTGATACCTTTGCTCTGGACACTCTTTAATTATGAAATTGTTGTTCGTTTTTGGTCTTTTTTTTGGGAGGGAAAATGATAAGACCATTATCATGTTTCTCTATATGCTACTTTACCTTTTCAAATTGATTAATTACGGCTTACGTGCTCGTCGATGTATTTAGGGAAAAATAATACTATGTTATGGAATATAGACATATTGATAGCTAAGCGATACAGTGTGAGATATACATAGGTATAGTAAAAAATCAGTTTTCCTGATATAAACAAATAATAATAACAATAATAATAATTAATAATAAATAAGCAATTTTATGTGCAGTTGTAGCATGTACCTGAAAATATGCAAATCTAATGCTAAACATAAGTCTAAGATATACATATACATATTATACATTAGATAAGAAGAAGAAGAAGAAGAAGAAGAGAAAGAAGAAGAGAGTTAATTTTAAAACGTGAATTATTGTCTGTTTGAAGATGACAATCAACATCATCAAAGTTAAATATACGTTGTTGATTACCTACTCCTATACAGCATACAAAATATAACAATTTCGTATTCACAGTAATGTAAATCTGCGGATCTGTTGATACGAGAACAATATAGGTATATCATAATTTTACGCTGTATAAAAATACAACGGTTGCTTGGAGAAAACAAAAGGAAAAAAAAAATCTAATCACAATATATCATCTTTATAAATCAGAGATATGAACAAATGTCTATAAGTTACGAATTCTTTGAGTTATTGTTAATAAAAGAAAATCTCTGCTGTTGTTGGATATGTTTATCTATAGTCATTCTCCTCCTATCATATCAAAATACCTACATACCTAGCTTCCTTCGTATTTTCATTTTTTATTCTTCAAATAATTAGTAATTTCAAATGATTTTTTTTTTTATTTTTAAACTTGCATGTGTGTGTGTGTGTTAGTTAAATATTTAAATGAAACTAAAGTATGTGTATACATAATATAACTTCAAGATTATCAAATATATATATTTTTTTTATTAAACACAGAATCACAGAGCAAACCGGACATATTTGGAGGGGGTGGGAAAGATTACATGTTTTTTTTTTTTTCTTTCTTTCTTTTTTCTATCGCTAATCGAACGGCGAGGTCCTTACTACGTTGTAACGTTACTTGAAAACCAATAAAAAAAAAAATTATTATTTATTACTGTAAAATGATTCGATTAGTTTCGTTACATCAATATTCCGGACCTTGCTCAAACGAGTAACACACTAAAAGTCTTTAATAATAATTAAAAATTCTCAGTAAGAATTATTTAGGTTTTATTTACAAATCAAGGCAATTTGTTACTCGTCTATATATATATATATATATATATATATGTCCAACTCTCTCAAATCGTTTTCGTTAAAAAACACTTTTATGACAAAATTTTGTACAATATATGTGTATATATATATATATATATATATATATATATATATATATATATATATATATATATATATATATATATATATATATATATATATATATATATATATATATATATATATATATATATATATATATATATATATATATATATATATATATATATATATATATATATATATATATATATATATATATATATATATATATATATATATATATATATATATATATATATATATATATATATATATATATATATATATATATATATATATATATATATATATATATATATATATATATATATATTATCTCAAATCCTTACACAGTCCATGGGCTTTTATGGTTTTCATTTTTCTTTCTTTTCATTTATTTTTTCACTGATTATTTTACTTGCTTTTTTTTCTTTCTCTCTTTTAATCTTTTTTGATTCGTTTATTTAGTTATTTATTTATTTTTTTTGTATAAATCTGTTGCATATAAAAAAAAAGGACGACTCACGTGCATCGTCATTCAGCTATTTGGGTATTTTACATAATATCGTATATATCGTCAGGATTCTAAATATATACATACCGATTAAATATGTATTCGCATACAATCATTACACAATGGGGGAATAATTATAATTATAATTATAAAAACCAATCAATCACTCTAAATATGTATAACAAACAACTATTGCACACTTTATTTTTTATTCAGTTTTTTTTTTCAGTGTATTTTATGTTATTTTCTTTTTTTTTTCTTTTTCTGTCTCATTCGATACGTGTTATACCAACAAGCTACGCAAAGATTGAGCAAGCTTTTTTTTAATTTTTTTTTTTTTTTATTCTATCCAACGCTCTATCAACGACAATAAATTATCGCGGAAGCACCAGCTTTGCTTTTTTTTCATCTTTTTTTCTTCTATTTTATCGAATTTTAACACAAAAATTTTTCTTCATACAAGAAAAGAAAAATGGGGATGATAAAAGATATTATAGATTCACAGTATATTCTAAATTTGTAAAGAAATAATCAACTACGGTTTTAAAGCGATGAAAAATTTTATAACTAGAATCATTCATATTTTTTTTTTTTTGCTTTTTGTTTTCTTTTTTGAGTCCTTTCAAATTATATATTACCGTTTTTTTATATTCGCTATTTCAAAGTTGAAATCAACCCACACTGTTATATTTTAATATTCAATATTCTACGCAATATCTTAATGCACAGTTTCAATTTCAATCGATAAAATGTTGCTGCTTTTGACATACAGTTAATAATAGATCTAGTCGTCATAGAAAATTTTTTTGCCATATGGAAATATCCCAGTATCAGAATTTCAGTGACTGCATGTTACCCTCCCCCCGCTGAATGAAGTATGCATAGATCAGAGTCTTGTCCATTTATATTTAACATAATATTATCTGTATAAAACGCGGATCGTGATTTTCGGAGCGGTTTATTATCATTTTTTTTTTCTTTTTTTTTTTCATTTTTATGTAATAGAAAAGTTATGAACGTTCTTTCAAAGGCGTTCTTCGGGCAGCTCAAAACACAACAACAACAATAATAATAATAATAATAATAATAATAATAATAATAATAATAATAATAATAATAATAATAATAATATTAAGGTATCGTTATCTTGTAATTTCGTTAAAAGAAAAGGTGGAAGTATTAAGTCTTTACCATTCCTCTTATCGGATGTTTAAGTTCAAGTTAAAAATAGATAATAAAAAATAGAAAATAAACAGTTACAATCAATCAATGGAAAAATTCATACGCCAATTTCTTACGATACAATACATTAGGTACAATATATTAGGGAGCACAAGACAAACTGATACGTGTATTATCAATGGCTAAGAGTATGAAAAAGTGAAAGAATAAATTTATTTTGACAAATAAAGATACCTATTTGTTATTTTTAACTGTATAGGTATACAAGTATAAAGTATCTGCATCCAAAAAACGTTTCTGTTTCTTCCTTTTTTCCATACTCTTGAACAAATACTAATGACAAGCTACTAAACAAATATATATACGAATATAATGATAATGATTATTTGATATATAATAATTATAATAATATAATATAATATAATATAATAATATAGTATAATCTGTACACGGCACTAAGCTGAGAAGAAGATTTCTAACATAATATAATGATAATAATTAATTAATTAATTATTTAATTAGTAAGTAGGTATATAAGTTTCTCTTTTGCCTAGCTGTTAGAGGGTTTTCTTTTCTTTTCTCATCTTTTATTTTTTTTAGTTAATTTCTTTCATTATTGATCAATCGTATTTGAAATCTGTTAGTTGTAGAGAGAATTAGATTGTGAAATAGTCTAAAAATAAAAAATAAAGATAATAATAGGTAATTTTTTATTTTTATTTTAATTGTTTTTTTTTTCCTATTTCACTTAAATCACTGATATCTTTACAACTTTCAGTTTTCAATTTGTTAGCGTAATTATTATTATTATTATTATTATTGTTATTATTATTATTATTGATGCAAGTATAATATAATAATATCTGATTAGTATACCCTGGAGGGAGATAATGATATGCGTCGGTGAAATTTATTATTTCCGACTTCGATTAGAAAAATTTAGAAAATTGTTTATTTATTATTATTATTTTTTCTCTTGCCGCAGCGTTATTATTAGGTTTTTTCTTTTTTTTTTTTTTTTTTTTACTTTAGTTTATATCTTTATGTTCTTGTAGCCTAGTCACAACTTTGATATTGAATATCAAATAACTGGAAGGTTCCAACCATGTATCAGCTATTTTAATACTTATGCAGCAGAGATAAATTCACACATTATACAATATGTATATTATTTTTTTTTTTTTTTGTTTTTTCATTTTCATCCCCCGCTCTTTTCTAAGCAGATTTCTATCGACAGTTATCGTACAGATTTATATTTATATTTATATTATAAATATTTCATATCAATTTCCATTCAATAATTTCTTCTTTTTAACTTTATTTCTCTTTATTCATTCTTACGTTCGTTAAGTTTCCGTTTCCAGGTGGACAACGTTGGTTTGTTAAATACAACAGAAACATCAGATTGTTATATGAACAATGAATATGAATTCTAGATGAAATTGAAATTTTTCTAAAGAATTAAATAACTCGAAATTTAATATCGACCTTTTTAAAAATAAAATTTCAAAACAAAAAAAAAAAAAAAAAAATGTTTCACGCATACTTAAAATTTATTTTTTACAGTTAAAACTTTAAAAAATCACAATTTATGATCAATAAAATAATAAGTAAATGCTTATACAGATGATTGATATACATATGTATAATGTATACGTATAGAAAATTGATACTGAACTTACAAGTTGTGGTTGAAAAAAAAATATTGTTGTTCAGCGAGAAAAATATTTTCAAATATTGTCTATGCATTTAGTACCCGGCTTTTATATTCCAAAAATGTACAAATTTCTCTAATTCATAGTTCATATATATATACATATATTAAATCGTGTGAGAAATTAATGTTATTATTTCATTTAATCTTCGACTGTAGATTAAATAAATTGGGAAGACTACTCAGTGTTAAAAATGTATAAAAATGGAATAACTGTAAATCTGTAAACATTTCCCAAAGCTTTTGTTCGTAATTAAAATAAATATACAATCACCATTTGAATAATCTTTGATATCTATAGAAAAAAAAAGGATGAAACCGTTTATAGTATAGAAGAAAAATTTGGCAGAATGAACGAAACGAAATTATTAATGCATAGAATTTTGCTTTTCATAGTTAAAATATGTTTTTTCTTTTTCTTTTTTGGAAAATTCAATGACAATTCTTTGTTCTTTTGGTGTTTTGTTTTTGAATCAGGAAAGGGGCGTATTGTTATAATCCGGCTTTGTACAACGCAACTTTTTCTTATTCATTCATTACTACAATCGCAATACATTTTTGGGTAGCATAAACTTTTCTTGGATTCTTTTTTCTTTAATAGTACGAAAAATGTGAACAGACTAATGAAACGGTCCGATTATTCATTGTATTTCAATATTCGCAAGCTGCTTAGTGCCTAAAAAGATTTTTCTACTAGCAGAATGCGTTACGGATGTTGGAAAAAAAAAAAAACTGCCAGGAAATAATTTTATGGTAAGAAAACGAATCGCAAAATATTGCTGAAAAATTTTTTCTTTTAGTACGTTTCCTGATTTTTTCGAATATCCAATTTGTTTTTTTATACAGATTGTAATAGTTCACGCCATGGATTTTTTCTCTAGCCGATATAAATGCATTCATGTTTTGTTTTTTGGCTAAATATAAAAAGCTAAATCAAGACGTAAACTCGGTGTAAAACTATTCGATTCTAAAAATTTGAATGATTGTTCTAGTTTGATGTTTTTTTTTTTTTTTTTGTTCTTTAAATTTTTTATTTTTTTGGTTTGTTTTATTTTTCATTCTTTGAATCTATTCCGAGCGATAATATATTGAATTTTGTTTAGCCATTCGTCGGCGTGGGTGGTAAAAACGTTGCTAAATCGTATGTTTTTTTTTTTTCTTTTATGACAAATCTTTATCCATGATTTATCCGCCTGGTTAAATAGAATAAAAATAAAATCTAATAACAGTTGATTTAATCCAATATAAACAGAAAATATCTATTAGTTGAATGGAAATGTAAAGGAAAGAATTAGAGATATTATTCCTTTCTATTGAAAAAAAAAATTTGAAATTACTATCCTAAAATTATTAATACCTCTTTTTGTTGTTGTTACCTATTTTCCCCATTTTATTAAGTAGTATTATTTTTTCCATTGCTAATCTTTGCTCGGTACTTTGCGGTCGTAGGATCATTCATTTGAGAATAAAATGAAATGAAATAAAAAGAAAAAAAAAATCTATGAAATTATTACAGATTTTAATATGAAATTGAACCTTTCTTCTGTACACAAGATTACATTAAAGATTGAGAAAACTCCATTCCAACAAGTCGAACACAAGTTTTATCGTTTTCAAAGTACAAGATTACAATATAGTTCTCTAAGCTTTTGGCAAAATCGTTGGATTTAACTGAATTTTCTACAATTTTCATTATAGTTGTTACAGAAAAAGATTGAATTCTGTTTGGGCAGACGATCAATAAACCGAAAATTATGCTTGGTTTTTTTTCTTTCTTCAAATGCTTATATGTAATATTTTTATATAGATATTTTAGTTTAAGTTTATTTTTTTGTTATTACAAAAATGTGTGATCCTAGGTAAGATTTATATGGCCAATTAGATCGTAAGCTTTTAGAGATGGATTACAGTAATTCTCAATTTGTTCAATCATAATAAACTCCATCTTTTTTTTTTTAATTTTTTTGTTTTATACTCGGAGTATGTAATTGAATTCGTCGATATAATGTAACAGTTAGTTATAAACATTGGTCTAAAACTGACCGCGTCAACAAAGTATCTTTTTTTTTTAATTTTCTTAATTTTTTTTATTTTACCTGTCGATTTAACAACACGGATGTTATTGCACGGATAGAAAAATGCGTTGTTATTCTATTTATTCTATTCATTTATTTTATTGTTTTCTTTGATGCCCTGATTAATCCTCAAACTCGTGATTGTTCTGTCGATAAAAAAAAGCTCTAGAGTCTAGAAGCCGGCCACAAAGTTTCTAGAAAACTTTTCTTTTTTTACAAAGTTCTAAGCTCGCTTTGCTCTTTTGGTCAATTGCATTTGCATTGTAATTAAAGAATGACTAGTAAACGACGGGTGCGTACTAGTCTCTCTGTGACCTAGCTGGGCATAGTTGGCTGTCCGTAACACAACAAGTGAGCGATGTAGAGGGCACGAATGAGAGCCCTCCTTACGGAGTGCTGAGGGATACTGCTGGCTGTTAAACCAGATGACCGACGTTGCTAGGAATTTACAACGGGAGGCCCGGAGACCGGGCTTGGGCTATTCTGTCTCGTTTGGGGTGCCTGGTTGTACGGATGATTGCTGTTGCAAAGTACTGTGTATATGTTGTCCACCTTGGTCAATTTTTCGAAGAAAGGTATAAGGTCCATCAGTTCAGAATCCGTCATATCATCGAACCATGACGCTACCGGTACCTGAATAAAGAGTCAGACCTATTTATAGATACGAGATTAGACTATTTTACTTTGTATGACTTTACTTATACCGTCCGTTATTTTGTTTACCATTTATAATTAAGATAACTGTTCTTTGACGGTATCGAATCAGATAATAATATTGTCTAGACAATTACAGATTTTTTTTTTTATCCGAGTTTTTCTTTACTAAATACCATCAAGTCTTGATAGAAAGAATTTGTATTTTTATTCCATCAAATTTTTACGACAGTCGAAAGAAATTGTATCAGAGTTTCAATTTTCGGCATAGAAATATAGAAAATGTGATACCGTTTTCTCAACACAGCTAATTAAATAAAGTATACTATATATATTTTAGCGTGATAAATCATGCTTGAATTATCATTATGATAAAGATAAGGTGAATGTTGGATAAGAATGTGATATTTGTACAAAAAGATCTCTACTATTGCCGATCAAAAATCATACAGACACACGATTGGGATATAAAAATAGTCATAGTACGGATAAATTTCTAAACAGGAAGCTGAAAATAATTATTACACATTGACGAGAGAGTGATACAGTATTGAACAAGGTCATCAAAAGAAACGATTTTATGTAATGATATAATTAAGTAACATATACAAGCTTGAATAAAGTAAAAATAGATAGTCACCCACACAATGTAATTCGTATTTAGGTATACAAATCCGCAGAGAATAGTTTTTTTTGTTGTTTGCTATTTTCAATGTCACAGAATTACCTTGGAACAAATTGAAATAACAGCCGGGGGAAAAAATAGTAAAATAGAGATAAAATTATTCTTACCGCATTATCCGGGTGGAAAATGTAGCTAGCTGGACTATTGTCAACGATTAATATCTGTTGAAGATCTCTACCTAACTTGTTAAGATCTTTAACATAATTTCCTCTATGGAAGACACACGACTCTCTGAATAATCTTGCCCTGAAAACGCCCCATCTATCCAACAGATCTGCTACTGGGTCCGCATACTGAAACATTAAATGAAAAATGAGAAATTATATATTGCCAGCTAAATCATCACAGAGTATAATACACAAAGAATCAATTACGTTACGACATCATAACGTTTTGATATTATCTCTTGGTAGATAAATAAACAGATTTATCACTCATTCAAGGACTTTTAACAGACCTAAGGAAGGAAGGGCTCAGTCTTAATTCGACTCACTGCCATGGATAAATCGTAGATAATAGCGATTAAGATTATAAAATTAATGAAATCTCTTTGAGGAGTTTTGTGGATTCAGTATTTTGCTCCTCATAGGCATCTGAAGAGTCATGTAAGGTATAAATAGTACTACTTTTTGCCCAGCTCTGTCTGGCTTTAAATAACTCTGTGAATATGTTCATATATAGTACATTGTGGCCGAAGCTAGCAGAAAGAAAAACTGTTTTTAAATATGATCATCTATTTTCAGTGAAAAGAAAACAAAGATAGAACCCGCTATGTTCATAATTTAATATTGAGATTCACTTCAAGTGGAAAAATTTTGGCAGGTAATTGAAATTGTGGCAGAAAAATTCTCTATAACGTAAGTAAAGTTAATTGTTAACGACAAAACTTTCTCTGAATAGCATATAGACAATACGTGAAGTAACATGGAAATGATGCTGTTTAAAATTCAATAAGGAAACCATCGCCATTTAAAAGTTGGGTCTGTGTTGAATGCTTAGTTCCTTAATACAACATTAGTTGTAATAGTCTAACATACAGAGTCATGGACGATTATAGCATGAGAAGAAAGAAATAATGAATCATGAATCATATGGTAATATTTAATCAGTAATCTAGATAATCTTCGATTTGCAAGACTTTTGTTACATCTAAAAGATTCAGATAAAAGGGGGATGAATTGTAATTATCTAGTTTAAAATATTTCCAGTTTTGGTCAGAAAAAAATTATCAGTCATATTTTTAATCTGTAATAATGAAATTGAACGATTATAATCAGATTTTTTTTTTTTCTAATTAGACAACAACACACTCACCTTGGCAAGACTGGCAGTGAACAAAACACACTCGTAGAGCTCGCCCATTCTTTGTAAAAATTCATCGACGTAAGGCCTCTTTAGTACATAGACCTGATGCACGGTACCATCTATTTCGACCGGTACGACAAAATCTGCGTTATTAATTGGCTTGAATGAGCTATGAACTAACGTTTCGTCCAAATCAATCACCATGCACTTTTTATGCATGTCCTGATGGCGAACCGGGGGGAGTAAAAACCGGGGTGAACCGCTACCCAGGGATGGCGAAACTCTCCCATCTCCCTGCAGAGAACTGGCTTTTGAACTTTTTGAACTACCGCCACGTCCTCGTCCCAAACAACATAGCAACGATCTAAGAAGGCCTCTACCACGTGGCTTCTTTCCAGTTCTTGGACCATTGGCCACTTCATTTTCTCGCGGTAATTGAACTGTAATAATACATCAAATGTTAGGATAAAAAAAACTTCACTTTCTATTAAATTAATATATATATATATATATATATATATATATATATATATATATATATATATATATATATATATATATATATATATATATATATATATATATATATATATATATATATATATATAATTATATATATGAGATAAGAAGAATGATTTATAGAAGATATATCTCCGTTACAGGAAGGAAAGAAATAAATTTCCCTCAGTTAATGGTTGAGGTTGATGTTTTAAAATTGTTTAAAAATACATATATTTATAATTTTTTTTTTGTTCGACAAATCAGCACAATATAAACTCGACTTCGAATTAATTATATCTCTAGAAATTGATTAGAGTTTAGATATATCTTTCGATGACCGGTTACACTACAATAATTGATAAGTACCAATTTAACGGTCGAAATGAAACAGAATATATTCAATCTTGTTCTGTTCTATTCTATAATTATTATTATTGATGGTAATTATTCTAATCCCTTGTAATAGGATACATAGGGCATTCCGTGCCAATTTAACCAATTAGTTTCTACTTCTAATGAAATTTCGTATTTAAATAACATGTTTATATGTATAGGGCATACCATGTCAAATAGATATTGATTTAAAATTTACTTGGTATTTATATGGGAGATTCCGGGCCAATTCCAGTCCTAATTAAATTTCGTCTTTTTTGTTTTACTTCGAATGGAATTTGTGCTACTGATTAAAAAAAAAAAAAAAATTTCTAATTATATGGGTCATTCTGCACCAATTTGACCGTCATTTTTTTTTTTCTTTTTCACTTGGCATTAGGACACTGCATATAAAGACAAACAAAACAATAAAATAAAACTTTATATAAGTAATTCCGTGCCTATTGGACCCTAGTATTTTTTTTTCATTCAGATTCTTTTTAAATTTAAGACTGAATGCCTCGCATATTTAATCGTTAGTCCAAAAGCATGGATTGAAAATTCATTATGACTGCGCAGTATCGTATTGAAAAAAAAATTCCTCCATATATATTATATATTAGATAAGGCTGTGTGTTAGTAGGTAATCTGCAAAGATCAAACAAAACATGATTTGCCTCGGGGCACTCCTGGTAGTCTACACTCACTGGACAAGTATTTAGGCGAAAGTAAACCTATCGGACGCATAGTGTGTACGAAAAATACATATTTATATAAACAAGACGTAAAAGGTATTTTTCTATTTTTTTTTTTTTTTTGTAATCTCAGATGTTCACGTATGGATATATGTATATACCTATATATAATTGATACAAAATAATCAACAAAGTTTTGTTTTGCCGGGTAAGAGAAGGAAAAAAATAAAATGAAAAGAAAAAAAAAACGAAAACAAATTTGATTACTTTTATTCGTTTGTTTATTTTCGGAGGAACTTTTAGCGATAAAATTTTTGATACGAGAATGTGTAAAATTATCAGTTTAGGTCGCGAGTAAATGAATCTTTCACGAAGTGATATGGGTATACACACATACACACAGTTTAATGAAATTAGTAGGGATTTGATTAATAATACAAAATAACGAACGTATCTATGTATGTATGTATGTATGTACTGTACATACATACACACATACATACAAGTGAAATTTTTTTTACGATGAACTTAAGAAATAAAAAAAAAAGAAAAAAAAAATGAGCGTAATATTTATAATAATAATTATTCATTCTGGTGAAATGAGAGGTACACGCCTATATTTGATACGGGATTAAAATGAAGTATATTGTAATAAATAATGTATGTATCGTGTGTGTGTGTATGTTACTTTGGTTAAAATATTTGAAAAAGGTGATATGTGGACCTAGATTCATACATTTAAGATGTTAAAAGAAAATTTAGACATAAGTTTTGTTATAAAAAAAATTGTATCACAGATTATCTCGTTATTTGATTATGTTATAAAGATATGTATGAATAAATTAACGTTAGGTAATGAGTATAAGGCTTTAAATAAATGTTATATCGAGCATCTGGATAAATGTGTTGAATAGTAATAGTAGATAGTAGTAGTAGTAGAGGGGTAAGAAGTATAAAAAATCGCGATGAAAAAGATGATACTAGGCGAGTCTGCAGTATCTCGGTTAAAATTCTTCTTACCTTTCTCGTTATTAAACTGGCCTAGTTCGTCATCCCGCGAAACTTGGGTTATAATGGACGATGCGTCCATTTAAACATTTGCTGTTTATCTTCGGCTCAATCGTGAATATCCGCTTTTCCTACTATATTTTTATATTATACATACAAGGTATAATAATCACTTGAAAAACAAGTATGTAGAACTACACGCACGATTCTTTTAAGAGCGACGTGCGTAATTTCAAAATGGCCGACACTCGGCTACCGATGTTTTCAATCACTACAGTACAACTAGTGTATTACGATACATGGCTACATACACTAATACCGATTAATATCCTACTGTCAACTGTTGTAAATGTTAATACGCGAACCGAACCGAACCCCCTCCCACAACCAGGGGAACATTAGACGATCGTAGAATGTAAACGAGCTTCTTAGATCCTCTTTGATATATTTTTTTTAATTTTGTTTCAATAATAATAATCCTTACTTTTATTCACACATTTGTAATTATATGCGGGTTTTAAGAACCTTTCACTTTTCACCTGGCTTATTTTACATCACATTAGACACTCCGCACGATTCACTTTTGATATATATTACGATATCTATCAAATGCCCGATGGTTATCTCGGGTGTCAGATATTCTGTTTTTAGGTATAACCATGTATGTAGATATCCTGCCACCAACACCGACACAGTTATCTTACTACTAAATACTACTACAATAGCATTTTTAGAACACGGTTTTTAGTTTTTACCTTCCTTAACGTGAACTTTCATGAATGGATGAAATTCGCGATACTGTCGCGAACTAGCGAGACGCGTTCTATTTATGTGTATAAGAATTTTACGGAACAATAATTTTTTTTTCTGTTTGAATTAAATCAAACAAGTAAATAAAAAAAAGTACAAAGTCTCAAAAAGTCGGAATTAAATAATTTATAATTTTTTTTTTTAGTACGGGTATAATTCGACTTAGAACGACTGCTTTTGTGGAATTTGTGGATTTGAAACCTATTCAGAAAACATTGCATCGATGCTTCTGAGATTAGCAATGATTTTTCAAGAGCAATGTTTTCAGCTCCGAATTTACCGTGGATTTAGATAAGAGCGTTTGTCGTCTCAAACCAAGTACGCAATAAATTGTAGCTAATTGTAAATACTGATAGAAAATAAATAGCGGACTTCAAAAAATTTCTTTTATTCATTAACTACATAGTTGATTGTCGCTTATCTACATGGACACCAACGTTTGCGGTTGGACAAAATCTGACAATACATCGCAGTTTCCAATCTACAATCGTTTCTTACACAACAATTTTATATTTCGTTCTCAGTGAGATTCTCTCAAGCCGTAATGCACCGTAATGTCAGTGGTTTAAAACTAGCGATAAGGCGTATCGTGGTGTGAGCGTTTTTAAGTTTTTAAGTTCGCAACAAGTTCAAGTGTCAATGAATACTCGTACGGAAAATGGTTTGGCTTAATCAAAACTCAGCCGCAATGGGGAGCGGAAAATTGACCATAGTCTTCTTCGTATATATCGTCGTTTTTATAACCTTAAGTGTAACATCTTCGTTGGAAGATGTGTCACTTGCCGATATTAAACCCGTTCCAAAACTTAGGTGGCATTTCACCGACAGTTCATCTCAAACGGAAATTAATAACAAAAATAACAGATTCAAAAGATCATCATTATACATAGAAAAACCACCGATCGAAAAACTGATCGACGAACCCGCCTGTACCGAAGATATACGCCGTCTATGCGATATAACCGATAAAAATAATGACGATTTAGTTGTACTAACATGCGTGCAGACTTTCAAGGTATGAATAAAAACATTTTTTACTTGAAAATTTGAAGGATATATGTATGTACATACAGGGATTTACATTTATTATATTTAATGCGATTTCTTTTTCGGTCTCCTATTTTTTTTTTTTTTTTATTCAAATTTATCTATTTCAAACTCACTTCAATTTTTGCGTATTTACAGTTTTATAGATGAAATGTATTGCCACACAGTGCAGCTTATCACCAATCACTTTGTTTTTAATAAGCCATGATTTAATGTTTCCACTAATACCTGACTCAACATTGATTAGTGGATAAAAAAATCTACTACCATATATTCATTATTTTGCAGAATTGAAAATTGTGCAGTAACTTATTATCGTAAAATCCTCAAACATAATTTCCGTATAGTAAAATTGACGTGTAACGTTATTTGATTCCTCTAAACAAAGAGAAAAGAAAGCATAAAACTTTACACACAAAAGACCTTATTTTATATTAAAAATAAACAGAAAGATACAACTTTTGTACAATAATAAACATTTCTCATTACACTCATTGAATTCTGAACTTTTCTTATAATGGCTTAAACATTATTTCAGGCGAACGAAGTGACAGGCATTAACGAGAATTGTCAGCATAAGATTTGGACTCACATAGTTAAGCTGACTAATGACAAAACAGTGAAATCACTAACGTCAACGATATGTGGCAATGAGTTGGATCATCTGGGTTGTAAAATATCGCCAAACAGTAACAGCGGTACTTATTTAGGCTGTATAATCGCTAAACGAGAAGATATCCAGAATCCTCAATGCCTTGAATACATACAGCGTCTTGAATGGGTGGCTTTTAGTGATTTCAGAGTAGTAACTCATTTTGACCAGGATTGTCAGGAGGATATAGAGAAGTTTCAATGCGGTAGAATACAGCCTTACAAAGACATATCACAAAGTCAAATATTGGCCTGTCTTCAGCAACAGATAGACAAGCTAGGACCGCAATGCAAAAAGCGGATATTACATGTATCCGAGATACAGGCTGATAACATAAAGCTTGATCGTAAACTGTACATGGCTTGCACTTCGGATCATATAAAATTTTGCTCTGATATAAGACCGGGTAGTGGGCAAGTTTATAAATGCCTTATTCAACACAAGATGGATAAACTTATGTCACAAGAGTGCCAAGATCAGCTTACAAGACGCGAAAAATTGATAGCTTTTGATTACAGAGTGAGCAAGGGATTGGTAAGGGCTTGCAAAGAAGATATAAAGACTTATCACTGTCGTAGATCGGTTTCTGAAGACAAAGATATAAAACTTGCACAGATATTGTTATGTCTTGAATCAGTCGCTAAAAATATGAGCAAAATAGACCGTGAATGTCAAGCGGAAATGTTTGATCACAGAAAGATACTAATGGAGGATTACAGACTTTCACCTGAAATTGTTAACGATTGTGGTAACGATATATCCACATTTTGTAACAGATTGGAAGTCGGTGGTAAAACCATACATTGTTTAATGGAACACACAAGGGCCAGGAAAAAGAAATTAAGAGTTTCACTGGAGTGTCAAAGGGCTGTTAGTATTGAAAAGAAAATCTTTACCGTTATAAATATACAATTCTTTATCTCAAAGGATCTTTTTAAGGCCATTTTTTTTTGTTTTTCGCTTTCATACGGGATCAAGCAAAGCCTTTTATTTCATTAAATTATTTCTTTTCGAGTTGTTTTCTCTTCATTTATATTAATATTCATTTCGCAGCTTGAAGGACTGGTCAAAGAGGCTGACGTCGGCGAAGATTGGCGACTAGATCCCGTTTTACACGACGCTTGCCAACCTGTTGTTGATTCCGTTTGCAGAGATGTAAGTTCTGGTATTAATTCTCTTCGTTAGATCGTAAATATTGTAAAGGCAAAAACTAGTCTAATTTCTTGCTTCTATACGTATTTGGAATAACTCAAGTTGATGATGAACTATTTAATTATTTAATCAAAGAATTATCAACAATTTCGAAATTGTAAATTAACTGTTTGATTTGTCTAGGTCCGCGCAGGTGACGCTCGTGTTATATCTTGTCTAATGGAAAAATTGGGCACTGACAAAATGACAGAACCATGCGAAACTGCTTTGGTTCAAATACAGTATTTTGTGGCGAGAGATTTCAAGCTCGATCCCCAATTATACAGAGCTTGTAATACAGACGCGAGTCGTTTATGCCATGCTAAAAAGGTCTGGGCTAGCGACGGGTCGCAAACGGATCCTGAAAGAGGTCCTTTGGTGCTTCCCTGTTTGTACAGATATGCTTATCATCCGCAACCGAATATGACTGTGAGCAAAACTGTATCTATTGTTATTTCTTCATCGAATTAACTTGCCGGATTAAATTACGCTGCTCATAACACTCTGATTTTATAGTTAAAACCGGTTTGTTTGGAAGAGATTAGAAGAGTGATGAGACAGCGAGCTGTAAACGTTGATTTACAACCCGAAATCGAAGAAGCTTGTCTCAACGATTTGGCGTTGTATTGTTTTGACAAAACTGCTAAAGGAGAGGAAATATTTTGTCTACAAGATAACTTGGAAAAGTATAAGATATAATTTTTGCTCAATAGATTTGACTGATTCGATTGATAACTAATTCCTTTTTGAATATCTTACAGTTTAGAACAAAAATGTAAATTGGCCGTGGGAAATCTGGCGGAGGAACAAGCGGAACACGTCGAATTAAATCCAATAATAACATCAGCTTGCGAAAGTTTGATGGAGAAACACTGCGAGGTACATTGATTCGTTTGATACCGTTTATTGCATCTTCTTATTCGGTGAAAATGAAGTTTGAAAGGAAATTGAAGAAATTGAAGTAGTTCGTTAGATTTAATGAAGACAAAATTTATTCTCATTTTATATATTTAAAGATTAGAGCGTTACATAAAGTTTATTCAATGTAAATTATCGTTCAAATTAGGCAGAGTTAAAAGCTGGAAAAGACGAGGGCGATTTAATGGAGTGTTTAATAGAGCACAAAAACGATCCAGACGTAAGAGCAGATTACAAATGTCGAGCTGTTGTTGAACACTTCCAGTTGATATCTTTGAAGGATTATCACTTTACTTACAAGTTTAAAGAAGCTTGCAGGCCACATGTAACACGGAGATGTCCAAAGTAAGTAAAATGAATCTCTGTACTCAAGTATATCAATTAGTAATAAAGGCAAAATTCTTCCCGCTAGAGAGAAAATGGACCAGAAAAATTGTAAAAATTGTACAAATTTTTAGTGAACATGATTTGTAAAATGTTTTCAGCTTTTGGCACGTCTTGTAAATGTGTTAATTCTTTTCTTAGTTCTAAAACCAAAGCGGAGGTGATCCAGTGTTTGAGTGACATGGTCCAGCAAGATATAATAAAAGAAACATCGCATAGAATTCCTAAAGAATGTAGACAGCAACTAAGAGCCCAGTTGTATCAGAGAAGAGAAAACATTAATTTTGATCCAGTTTTACAAAAGGCATGCGCTGCGGACATAAAGAAATTGTGTTTTAAGATAGAACCAGGACATGCGCAGGTGAATAATTGATATGAATTAATATTCTTTAATTTTAATGAATATGATTACATGAAATTATCCCATAATTGAATCGTAATTTCTATGGGGAAATACTTTATTTAGTATTTTTTGAAGATCTATCCTAACGCGAATATCATTTATGTTTTCAAAGATAATCGAATGTCTGGCATCGCACAAACAATCTTTGTCAGAGGATTGTCATAAAAAGCTGTTTAACGTTAGACAACAAGATCTGCAAGACAGTTCGAGTGATTTCACTCTTTTAAATACATGCCATGCAATGGTGCAACAGTTTTGTTACAAAGAAGACCAATCCCGAGCATTGGAGTGTCTGAAAAGGTGGAAAGATAAACCGACTTTTGATGAGAAGTGCAAAAATATTGTAATCAAAAGAATGATCGAACAGAATACGGACTACAGATTCAATCCAGATTTACAGGCTGCGTGCTCGTTTGATATTAACAGATACTGTAAGACTGTGAGTTCCTTGACGAAATATTAAAAATCAGTTCAAGTTTCACATGAAATTTTGTACCAAATAGAAAAACAAAAAAAAAATTGTTCTTTGTAATTATTTTTGATCAAACTAATAACGATGTTAAATTTTTTGGATGCGAAGCACTTGTTTGACTTTAAAATGAGATTGTAATTAAATGACCATTTGATAGGAATTGAAAACTGAACCATTGGACAAAGAATTGGAAGGAAAAGTGATAAAATGTTTGAAACGTAAATTTCGAGAAGCAGCACAACTTGTGGATAAATGCCAACAACAGATGATAAATATATTGAAAGAAGCTGCCTTAAATTATCATCTTAATCCAATACTTGCAACGCTGTGTGCAGAGGAGGTATACACATATACACACACCTGTATACATATCATTGATATAAATTCGATAAAGAATTCGGAAGTAGGTATTTTCAGTCAAATATATATATATTTATATACAATTTTTAGATAGAAAAAATATGCGGTGATACTGAGAAGACACCAGGTTTTGTCGAGGAGTGTTTAAAGACACAATTTCACAACGGAAACACCCAGATGCAAGAAAGGTGTAAAATGGAGGTTGCTTTTTTAATCGAACAATCTAAAGCAGATATAAACGTTGATCCTTTATTGCAAAATGCGTGCGCTATAGACGTTAGCAAATATTGTAGCAACGTGCCTCACGGAGCTGGTAGACGTGAGTATGAATATTAATGAAAATTGAATTGTGACAAATGAAAAATAGGAAGGAAAATGATGATTATTTATCTATTTTCGTTTTTTTTTCATAATTCCAGACATCATGTGTCTGCAAAACGTACTTGCAGATAAAACTAAAGCCCTTCAACCAGACTGTTACAAAATGTTATCAACAAGGATAGAAATGTTCAGTAACGCTGTCGCGGTAAGTCGAGAATTTTGGATTGATTTGAAACAAAACAAAAAAAAAATTTTATTTCTTTGCGGATATTTTCTGAAAATTAATTTAATACATCAAAACGATTGGAATAAGAAGTAATTTCTTCAGATTCTTCAATTAAAAAAAAAATTAAATTAAGGAAATAAAGCTGAAAAGTTTTTAGAATTTGAGTTAATCTGATCAAGTTTTTAGTTGTGTTTTTTGCTTTTCAAAATGATTGAATTATAGTAGACGAATATCGTTCGTAAATTATTGATGAATTAACGTTTTACAGTTAACAGCACCGAATAGCATGGGAGAACTTTACTCGACTGTTAACAGATCTCCTGCTAGAAGATACTTCATGATTGTTGCACTGACGATGATTGGTCTGGTGTTTATCACAGGTTTATTTTGTGGCAAAATGGCAAGAAGAACATTGACAATGAAAAATAAGTAATTTAGTTCGATAATAATAAACTGATTATGTAATAAATTTACTTATGTGAAAGTATAAAACTATTAAATCTAGCTAAAAGCATTACGTCTCTCTCTGAGATGATGAGATCGCTAGTTATGTTTTATGGAGAAAAAGAAAAACAACAAAAAAAAAAAAGAGATAATCATTAAGGGAAATAATACAGAGAGTTTCGATCCGCCAATTAGGTCAATAGGTCTGGCCGCTCGTTAGTAGTGTTGGTAAAGTTCAATTTTATAAGACAATTTTATATATTCTTTTTCAATAAATAAACTCAAAAAAATAAATAAATGAACAAATAAATAAATAATGAAAAACTAATTATAAAAAGATTATTTTCAGCTCGTGTTTAAAAATAAATACATGTGGAAGAATCTTTCATACCCAGAATTAGGTAGGGTCTACCCAGAATGACTAAAATCTATGCGAAACTATCATCCTATTGTTTTGAAACTTTTTAGAAGAAAAAAAGTAGAAAAAAAAAGAAAAAAAAAACTTAATAGCTCGTTTATCGGGTGTGATATAAATATGCGATCATTTTATAATCCATGTATAGGTATGAGTGAACTGGAGTCTTTCAAATAATTGTATGTATGTATGTATGTATGTACCATACACTATGAAGAAAACAAACAAAAAAAATTATTCCAATCTTTTTTCCTAACAATATAATAACCAATAAATATACGGACGCGTTTTATACATACATAGAAGGTGAAAAGTTGTACGAGAACAAGAAGGAACGAAATTAAAGAAAGAAAATAAAAAAAGAAAAAAGCCTCCGAAAACTGGGACAATTTTTTTTTTTATTTTTTATTTTTTATTTTTTGTATTTCAACCAACGAACTCCGTAATCTCTTAGGATTTCATTGAAAGAACCAGTATTAGTTTGTAAAGTTATGATAGTTGTAAAATAGATAATCAACAAAAAACTAACAAAACTAACAAAAAAATAAATAAATAAATAAATAAATGAAAAACAAATAAAAAAAACGAAAAAAAATATATATATACATAATAAAAAAAAAAAGTAGATGAAGAAGAACAGAGGGTTTATAAGATTGATAAATCCTTTTTTATACCCTATTTCAATAACTATTCTGACTTGTGACAAAATAAAATGTAACAAAATTTTGAATCATTACTCCGAAATCATGTATAATAATATCTACTGATTCAATATTGATGCATAATTATTGCAGAAGGCAAAAGATTGAGCTGTTTTTAAATAATCTGATTACGAAAGAGCGCTGTTGCTTTTCATCAGCCAACATCATGTCATCCGTTATTAGCGATTTATAATCCAATATCTGAATAGGATGTATTGAATAATAACTTACAGGTATATCTAGAGAATAAAAAAAAAAAAGGAAAAAATCAAAATAAAAATAATAAATAAATAATAAATAATTAAATGAAGAGAGATCGAAGAGCAGCAACTAAGACGAATACTGATACAAATATGCATAATGAAAATTTACCGACATATTTTTTTGTTCTATCATTTTAAGAAACTTTTTCATGGGCAGGGAAAAAAGAAAATGACTAATTTTATGTTATTGTAGATTTATGTTGTGTATAAAAAAACAAGAAATTAAAAAATAAAATGTATATTAAATTTCTACTATAAACGAATAAATAAATAAATAATAATTTTACCGAAAGACACTACTTGTTTTCGTTAATTAACAAATACATGAAATTCTATCAAAGACTTCATGTTATCCTTATAACAGAAATCAATTCAGCTGCTAGATAATGCTACTGGTATGTACATACTACTGGTAATCATATTGAACCGCTTTGAGGGCCACTGACCCTTCGTTCAGTTTCGTGTAGGCAAACTACGGAAGTGTATGTCTGTATTTTATGGAAGCCTGGTCTTTAAAATTAAAATCTCCCCGGTTTTTCATTTTCAAAAATTTTGTTGAAATTGACATCAAGTTATAATGTAATTTCATGCGATAAACAAGAGAGTCAAAAAATATTCATCGATGAATCTAGAATAGCTGATCCCGCCAGAATTTAAACTGACTGTGATGACGTCATGCGGACTTTCAACATGGCGGCTCGCGCAGGCACGAACCTGTCCGTGGCGTCGCAGCGGCCGGCGTCAGTACTCAGTCGGGCTTCAAGGTCGTTGCTCTCTCCGCCAACGGGGTCTGAAATAGTATCGCCGCTCTCTGGCAGATGGCGGTCTTACTGTCAAAAGTAGTCCTCGCTTCGACCGCAAGATAGCGATACGATTTCACCGCCGTTGGTGGGGAGAGCAACGACCTTGAACTTAAGTAGTTGCACCTACTGTCGCGGGGTCAGTGGCCCCTGCGGCGTTAAAGAGTTTACATGGGGGTAGCGTTAACGAAATTCAATATAAATACTGCGAACTGATTTTTATTGATTAGCAATAGAGACAATAGATACACATATAGGTATATGGTATTTATATATTTTTAATTAACGAGATGAATAATTAGTGCAAATTTACGCATACAAATGTAAACGCTTTACTCTTATCGTATCAGCTAACTGTTGAACCCCGCGAAAGCACATATCTGTGCTTGGTACATCCATACTCACAACTTCTGGATATCAACGGCGTCAGAAGTATTATCTGAAAGTCGAGTTCTAGGAATAAGTTCCGTATAACCGTTGGCGAAATCTATACATATGTATACATGTATAAATTACGGAGACAAATATTATTATAATATTGATGTCGACTGAGTGAAATGAATATAACGATTTAGAATCATTTCTAATTGGCTCGACCTACAGTTTTTTTTTACCTGTCTTTAAACTTGAGTTTAGAGAGTATTTGATTTTGAGTATACTTGAATGTACTCGGATATATTTTGGAACAGTTTTAAAAAAATTCGCAAACCTATAAAATAATTGTACTCTGGTTTTCGAAGAATGTTGATGATTAAAAAATAAGAAATCTTCATCTTTGTGAAATCCAGTTGCATATTATACCTGTTTAACTGTAATTTATATCATTTCGTAATAACCCTGTTTTAGTAAAAATGAACTTGGACTCGTGCTCTACACACTATGACTCAATCTTCGGCCTTTGTCGTTCTCCTTATGATGCATGGTCAGCATCTGCGGGATCAGTTATGTCAGCGTAATGAACAGGCCCCCATACATCCAGTACTAACTCAGAATGTTCGCCAGGATATTGTTGTACAATTGGTAAGACGCTGATAATTTTTATTTCAGTACATGAGATTCGGGAAACTAATTAACCCATCCGTACATTTAGACAACAATTAGATATCCTTCTTTATTAATTATTATACTCCATACTACACTTGGGTAGTTAAAATGTGTAATTTCTTGTATAAGTATATTACCATAGCTGCTGCAATTAATATTAAAACGTACATTTAAAGGGCAGAATAAATTGAGCATCCCACAGTGCAAGCCATTCGAGGATGACGGCAGAGTCTTTGCAGGGACGAGAGTCAACAATAATTAGGTTTCAACAGTTTGACAGGAGATTCGAATTATCCGAATGATTAATCAGCGGATGAATAATGAACGTCAATGAATGTATAATGTATAAACGCGTATAAGCTGCAATATTTAATGTAATTAGAAACTAAGACAACTCATCAAAACCAGGTTTCAGCAGATAATTATTGCCAATATAGGAACATTGATATTTTATTTTTTAATCGGAAGTATTGATATTAAACTCAGTTTATTATACGGTAATATCAAAATAGCTGTATGCAACTGCCATCGCAGACAATAATTTATGTAGCTAGGTATAATAGAATAGGAGATGTTAAAAATAAACCAATACTGCTTGCCTGATGAACCATGTCTGTATTATTTATACCTGGAAAATAATAAAGTTTATTGCTGAAATATACGAAAATTTATTTAGTTTCAATTTCCTGTCCGTCATATTCATCAGAGAATATTTTTTTTTTTTTTTTCTTAAAGTTTGTTAGGTAAATTGGGATCAGATCAGATTCAAAAATTCTAAATTTCGTAAGCGAGAATAAGACAATAGCATAGAGACACATCTATACGAATGCATGCTTGCTTAGACATACACTCAGGGTATTTTCCCGCCAAAAATTTCAGCACACCTCCTCGGGTTAGATGTTCTCCTGATACCAGGAGCAATTTTTCGACTTGAAATTTCAGAAAATTCTTAATTTTGTAAGCGAATGAGACATGCAGAGAGAAAGAGAGAGAGAGTCACATCTGTACGAATGCATGCTTGCTTAGACATAGACTCAGGGGGTTTTCCCGCCAAAAATTTTAGCACACCTCCTCGGGTCAGATGTTCTCCTGATACCAGGGGCAATTTTTCGACTGAAAATTTCCAAAATTCTATAAATCGTAAGCGAATGAGACATGCAGAGAGAGAGAGAGCGAGAGAGAGATCTATATGAATGCATGCTTGCTTAGACATACACTCAGGGGGTTTTCCCGCCAAAAATTTTAGCACACCTCCTCGGGTCAGATGTTCTCCTGATACCAGGGGCAATTTTTCGACTGAAAATTTCCAAAATTCTATAAATCGTAAGCGAATGAGACATGCACAGAGAGAGAAAGAGAGAGAGAGAGAGGAAGACACATCTTTGGAGGAGAGCTGTCTGTATATTCTTCAATCAACGTTGGGAGGAACGATTGTTAGGATGGCATTTAGATTGGATAATATAATAAAGTGTAGAAATAAATAATTTGTTCTCAAGTTTTTTATTTGCGATAAAATAAAGAAAAATTCGATACACGACTGTCTATTTATTACTATTTTAGAGTGATCATTGAGAACTCAAGGCGTTGCCATATTATTATCTCTTACTTTGAAGTCATTGACTTATGTAAAAGGTACGTAAATTATTAACTTAGATCCAGCATGAACAGTTGTCGATATAGTTTTGATATTAGCGTAGCTGAGTTGAATATCTGAATCATCAACTCATGAAGTTGAAAATCTGAAAAAGAACGAAAATAAAATTGATAAAATCCTAATAGTAATCTTTATTCAAGTCTATAGGTATATGAAGTGATGATATTTCATATACATTTTTAAAATAGATATCATTCATTATTATTACTATTTTTGTATTTAATTTTTTTACGAATTATTGAGACCTTTCTTTAATTGTTATACTCTTGTATTATCTGAGATTCAACTCCTAACGAGCGAATGTGCTTTAGAGACTTCTCCAGATTCGAAATCAACTTTAAAACTATCGATTTACAATTTAATATTCTGATTGTAATTTATCCCTGAAACATTTCCCTTGATTCAAACTATTCTGTACTTTCCTATCTATTTCGAATTTCTTTTCGATCTTTGACCCAACTTCAAGATATTTTCATTTCTCACTAAATCGATCAAGAGCTATTCTCGGAATTTCCGTTTTACCTCAATTATATGGATCACTTTCTTCTCGTATTGGCATTTTAACAATAAGAATTTCTTCAAAAATTTATCAGGAATCAAAAATATTAATAGGAAAAATTCACATGGAAGAAGAATTACAATATTTACATCTCAAATCTTATTGATGATTTGAAATAATTTTTCAGGAATATTTCTCTATACTTTTACAAGGACTAGACATCAAATTTTTACTTCAAAAACATCGGCTCTACCTTTAACGATCAGAATGTATTTTATGCAGGCGAATGGATAAGATAAATCACATATCAGCTCATACCTTGTATAGTATAAATCATCCGTTCGATTACCAGCGAATGTAATTGCTGGTTATTCGCGGTAGTCGTATTATTATTAGTATAGAACCATGACAATTGTTTCAAGTTCTTTGACCGACGTACAAGTTTGGTAAATGAAACTTGGTTGCGTACGTTTATTAAAAACATGTACGAGAGGATATGTTTGTAGAAAATTCAGATTTTTCGCGCAGTTATTCGTCGGTAGCGATAAAAAATACTTGAAAATGAACAATTCCTCTAATCACGAGCAAACTTTGCTCGTAACTATCGAATTGTTACTTAACTTTATTATCGAACGACATAAGTATCGAAGTTCGCGACGTGTATAATTTGCTATCGAAAAAATACATTCAGCAAGAAATTCAGGTAACTAGTCAAGAGAGATCTTACTTTGTCAAGGAGCACGTTGGTCAATTATTTACAAAAGTTTTCTACGTTTGACGGACCCTTGTTAGTGGACACGTGTCACGGGAACTCCTCGCGTAACCACGATCTCGACTCCTCGACGCCGCGAAGTTTACTGAACCCCGGAACACCTGCGGCCCTACATCGCAAATCAACTTGACGCAAATTAATCCTCGCGCATGCGCGAGCTGGAAAAGGGGCTTCCGTACAAACGTTAGTCAAGAGTGGGGGAAGCGGGGTTCCAGAGTATATTACCTGCCAGTCGTCTATCAGCGTTGCAGCGTATAACACCACGTCTGACTTCGGAGATTTGACTTCTGTTTAATGCTCCCTGCTCCATCTATGAAGCAGAGTTTGGATGATGTACTACTCTTACCGGCAGTCATGCCATATACCGATCTTAAGGGCCAAAGTGGTTTGTCCCTTCGACCGCGAGATGGCGATACCATTTTAGACTCCGTTGGTGGGGCGAGCAGCGACCCTGAACTTGATCAACTGCACCTGCTGTAGCGGGGTTAATGCACTCAGTGGCCCCCGTGGCGTCAAAGAGATCGTATGGGGGTTGTGTTAACGAGATTCAAAATGAATACTCCGAACTGATATTTATTAATGTATTTATTTATTTATTTATTTATTTAAACCAGATTACATAGTAACAGTCTAATATAATACTGTATTCTGTAGAGCTGCACAGCATCTGTTCGCAGTCCGGCCACTTCATCCTAACCTGAAACAAAATACAAATTACAAAAAATGTTAATTTGCATTGTTTCAATGGCATTGTTATTGCACATCGATTATTCTCATATAATTTTGGATAATTAATTTGTAGATTTTGATTTTATTATTTTTCATATAATAAAAATAATAATAATAATGATTTTTATTTAAGTGCATATACATACACAATGCTGATATTTCATATACATTTTTGAAATAGTTGCATTGTAGTGTATTGTTAGTAGTATGTAATACAATTGTAATTTATACCTATATTAAGATGACCTGTATCTCAAAAAGCAAATAAAGAGACTCAATCAAATGCAATGGGTACATAGGTATGTGGAGGTGTTGGCGAGGGAAAGCACCGACCTTGATCTTGAGGATCTTGAGTAGCGGCACGTGCTGTCGCGGGGTCATTGGCTCTTGTGGCGTCGAAGAGAACGGATCGGGGTTGTTTTGTCGAGATTCAATAGAAATACTCCGAACGTAGGGAGATTGTCGCAGAATAGAAAATATGTAGAGATATTTTATGTATTAAATTTATGTAACTAAATCGGAACAATTGAAGAAATTAGCAAGCATGTACTAGCTCGTATTAACTTTGACCGTCAAATTGCAACGACGTACTTTGTCAGGTCGGTCTCGTGACCGATTTCCACGGCTTCATCGATCGAACCGTTAATATAATTGCGGCTTTGCGATATTTCGCTCTCCGATTTAATATTCATTGGATTATTATCAGCTGTCCGGTACCTAGGCTGCAGTTAAACATAAGCGTTACGGTGAACTTGTAGATTCGCAAGCTCAGTCTGCAGCCAACCAAGAAACGCATTTGCCAATACTAAACCTTTCGCTGGTGATAAAGCTTTGTAGAATCTGTACACGGTCCTCAATTAGTCCAAAAGTCATTAAATTCAAAACTCTAATCGCTGGACTGGCGTCGAGTTATCATAATAATTACCGATCTTATTACAATTTCTATACGCGTCTGAACAATCGTCAGCAATCATGAAAGTGCTGTCGACGCGACGTGTGAAGTTATTCTGGATCGTCAGAATTATCGTTTACTACCTGAAGATCATTGGGCTAGCTCCATTTTCCGTTGGGACTCCAACGCCGATAATGAGTTCTCACCGCGAGCGCGTCAGAACTTTTCGATTCTCGAAATTCGGACAGTTTTATAATATCCTTTTGATCTTGGGTATAATTGCCATTATACTAATATATCAAGACTGGCCGAATCAGAATTTTCTAGCAACATTTTCTATAATTCGAGCCTTGATCACAGTTCGCAAATATTTTCGTATCGTCTCGGCCGGCTCGGTCATAATGAGCTGGGCATTCGGACAGAGAAATGCTGTCCGCATAATGAACGGAATTTTAGAAGTTGAGGCAAAAATTTCCGGTCTAAGGAAGCAGCCGTCTACGAAAAGGTCGCTCATATTTCTAGCTGTTCACGTGATTATCAATGCCTTCATATGGATCACTTTTTGGACCACGTTTATCAAAGAAAATTCATTCGAGTTTCTCTATAATCCAAAATTGGTCATGGATATTTTCGTCGCGGTGCAAGCTTTATACTGGTTCACTGTGGAATATTGCATCGTCGTTGGACGTATAGCCAGGGATCTTGAAACAGTAAATAGAAACTTAATGAATTTAAAGAGGCTTGAAAACAGTTGCGTATCTCTTTCGCCGTTTGTGAACGAGTATTTACAAGCCTTCAGTTGGCAAACTCAGAGCATTCAGTTAGCTGCTCTACGATCACTTATCGGCGTTCGGGTGAAACTTTCTGAATTAGCTCAGGAAATCGAAAACTTTTTTTCGTTTCCAATCTTACTCTGTATTGCCCTTGCATTGTTGGCTCTTGTCTTCGATATTTATCACTTGATCGTACCGTCCGGTCCTTTGAATACGGCGAAGTGGCCGACCAGGATTGCGTGGTGTATGGTCCATGGTTATCCCATCGTGCTACTTGCTGTCAACGTTACGAGAACTAATCGACAGGTGACCAATTTCATTGAATGATTCTAACCCGTATCCTCATTGTTCGATGATAATTAATTAGCCTAATTCGGATAATCGATTGATGTGATGCAGGCTAAACTGACCGCGCAAGTAGTGCGCAAGGTATTGACCAAACCTCTGGGACCAGAGATTAAAGCAGAGGTGGGTTCAATTTGATTAAATCTTACTGTGAAAGATTCTAATTTTATAGGATTTGCTTACAGCTGGAAAGGTTTTCTCTTCAGCTGATACACGACGACTTCACATTCACGGCTTGTGGATTCTTTACATTGGACTATACGATGTTACATTCAGTAAATATCTTAGATTATATTCTATTGAAATTTCGTATTATTTTCAATCGTTTCTGAATTTTCAATAGAACTTCAATCCGGTGATCGTTTTTATTTCTCCATCGATTGATTGGGTTCATCGCAGTTTTATAGAATTTCACGTCTATAGCTCGATTTTGCACGATCCCACGTATTGATCTTGAAGGTGAAGAATCTGTGATCAGCGATTGTCAAATTCCAGATGTTGGCAGTCACGACAACCTATATCGTTATTCTACTCCAGTACCTGTCGTCAGTTACGGAAGAGGGTTGATAATTGGCGTGATGCAGGAATAAAAATCAACCGTTTTCAGTACGCGAATGTATAATAAAAAAATACGATCACTTGATAATATGTAAATTATACATTATACCCATATTTCCCGTCTATGCATGGCACATAGGTATAGGCAAAGCAACACCAAATTGCCACCCGGCGCAGCGCCACGGCACGATATGAGCACCTCAGCTTTGACCACCGAAATTATATTAAAAACTAAGAGAATTCATCGTACAATAAATTGATTGAATATTTTATTCAATTTTCATATTTCAATCGAATCATCGATAAGTGAATGTGTTTTAGATTAGGAGTGAATATAATAAGATTCATTTATCTTGATCTGAATTCATTGTTTAAGTAATTGCTTATGTAACGATTTGTTATCTGGGTATCCTGTTGAAATAAAGTTCATCATTATCTGCGATAATTGACTAATGAAATGCTTCCCATCAATCTATACCAATCCAAAGTGTACCAGAGTTAGCCAGTCACTAATAAATTTCAGACGTTACTAATTACACAGAGAAAGTGCGAAAAATAGGTAAAATTGTTCATGTGCCGGAGCTGGTGAGGATGATATTTGCCCCCAATTCTTATATTCGTGCGCTTTGTATGTGTATACTCTTTGTTCACCTCATTTGTTTGCTAAATATTTCTCAACAATCAATGACGAATTGACCAATGATTATGATCGCAATTAGTTAAGAGCATGAACTAGTTCGTATTAACATTGACCGTCAGATTGCGACGATGTATAGGTATACTGTGTCAGGTCAGTTTCGTGACCGATTCCCCCGGCTTCATCGATCGAACCGTATTGATATAATTGCGGCTTTGCGATATTTCGCTCTCCGATTTAATATTCATTAGATTATTATCAGCTGTACGGTACGAAGCTGCAGTCAAACATATCCGTTACGGTGAATTTATAGATTCGCAAGCTCAGTCTGCAGCCAACCAAGAAACGCGTTTGCCAATACTAAACCTTTCGCTGGTGATAAAGCTTTGTAGAATCTATACACGGTCCTCAATTAGTCCAAAAGTCATTAAATTCAAAACTCTAATCGCTGGACTGGCGTCGAGTTATCATAAAAATTACCGATCTTATTACAATTTTTATACGCGTCCGAACAATTGTCAGTAATCATGAAAGTGCTGTCGACGCGACGTGTGAAGTTATTCTGGATCGTCAGAATTATCGTTTACTACCTGAAGATCATTGGGCTAGCTCCATTTTCCGTTGGGACTCCAACGCCGATAATGAGTTCACGCCGCGAGCGCGTCAGGACTTTTCAATTCTCGAAATTCGGACTGTTTTATAATTTCTTTCTCTTGAGCCTGACTGCACTCAGCTTTCTGCTTGCATATGACCACTTGTTTGATGAGGCTTTTCACTCGAAATCTTTTGAATTCCAAGTCTTGATCGTAGTTCGCCTATTTTTCCGTTATCTCTCGGTTGGCTTGGTCATAATGAGCTGGGCACTCGGACAGAGAAATGCCGTTCGCATAATGAATGGAATTTCAGAAGTTGAGGTCCAAATATCCGGTCTAAGAAAGCAGCCGTCTCAGAGAAGATCGCTCATATCTTCAACTGTTGATGTGATCATTATTACTTTAACATGGATCAATTTTTTGACCACGCACGTTATTCTGGTTTCATATAGGTCGATTGATACTCCAAATACGATCTTGAGCACCACTTTGACGTTGTTAGTACCGTACTGGTTCATTTTAGAATACAGCTTTGTCGTTGGACGTGTATTCCGAGATCTTGAAACAATAAACAAGAATTTATTGAGTTTGAAGGAGTATCGTAACAGTTCTGTATCTAGTTCGCCGTTTGTGAACGAGTTCTTACAAGCCTTCAGTTCGCAAATTCAGGGCAGTCAGTTAGCTGTCCTACGATCACTTACCAGTATTCGGGTGAAACTTTCTGAATTAGCTCAGGACATCGAAGATTTTTTTTCATTTCCAATTTTACTCTGTACTGCCCATTCATTGACGGCTCTGGTTTCCGACATTCATCACTCTATCCTGTTGTGTGATTCATCAAATGCAGATCTTCCGCTGATTCGTGTTTTTCATTCCGTCGCGTACATTTTCATCCACGGTTATCCCTTCGTATCGCTTGCTGCCAACGTTACGAGAGCTAAAAAACAGGTGACCATATATTTTGTTGAATTATGATTCTCATCCGTATCCACTCCGTTGTTTAATAATAATTGATTAACTTTCCGGATACTCGATCGATCTGATGCAGGCTAAACTGACCGCGCAAGCAGTCCGCAAATTATTGACTGAGCCGTTAGGACCAGATATCAAAGCAGAGGTATATGTTTAGCTATTATCTTCTCATACACGGTTCAATTTTATCCAATCAGCTACTGTCAAAGATTCTAATTATATGATTTGTTTTCAGCTGGACAAGTTCTCTCTTCAGCTGGCACACGACGACTTCACATTTACGGCTTATAACTTCTTCACATTAGACAATACGTTGATACATTCAGTAAATAATATATCTTATACGTTATTCTATTAAAATTTTACATTAGTTCCAATTGTTTTCAAATTTAAAATGAAGATTCACTTGAGTAATCGTTTCCATGAGCTGAACGTAATTGAGGAAATGATTCTCTATTGATTAATTACATTTTTCATATACGTAGAGTTTTAAGTCCAGCTTGATTATGCACGAATCTGTGATCAGCGATTGTTAAATTGCAGATGTTGGCAGCCACGACAACCTATATCGTTATTCTACTCCAGTACAAGTCGTCGGATATGAAAAAGGCTCAATAAATATAACAGTTCAAATCATAAAAGGGCAATAAGCTCCTAGAACGAGGTGACCAGTCGTCCGAACGGCACTCGGGTTGCGTGTAATGAGGCGTATACAGATGAATTAACGATTTGACGTTATATTTACGTTTGCGTGTCTTTGTGATATGATTAATATTTTATTGGTATATGACTTGGTAAAAAATTAATATAAATTCACAATACATACCGAATATTGAAGTGACCATGTCAAAGAGCCAGCAGCTCAGCTTCGACCACCGCAATTATATTAAAAACTAAGAGAAATCATCGTACAATTATTAATTGATTGAATGTTTGATTCAATTTTTATACTTATATCGAATCGTCAGTTTATTTTCGATGGAACTACCATAAATTTTAATTTCAATATCTACCCCCATATATTGTAGAAAATTTATTTTTTAGAAGTGAATATAGTTTTAGATGAGGAGTGAATATAATAAGATTCGTTTATCTTGATCTGCGAATTCATTGTTTAACTGTTTATAGAACGATTTGTTATCCGGGTATCGTGTTGCAATAAAGTTCATCGTTATCTGCGATAATTATTGACTAATGACATGCTTTTTATCAGCCTAGGTATACCTAATATTCGTGTGGTCTATTTTCCACCGAAAGTTTGTTCTTTCAAACTTTGAATAAATTTTTCTTCAAACGGTGTTCATGCGTGTTTGTGTGCTTTGTGCACACACACACAGACGTAATGTAATATCAAAGCCCAAAAGCTGCGAGAGAGTATAGAATTAGTGTGTGTACTATACATACCGACATATACAACGACGTAGGTAGATATAGATCTCTCTCGCAGGCCGCATAGTACGCTCCACGCAGGGGGTCCAACTGACCACTGACCACCGATCACTGATCAGAAAAACCTGCACTGACTAGCTACAGTTCCGGTAGTTGTTTCTACCTGTTTCTGCTTCCATATATAGAAACGCTTCGATAAATCCTGCAGCGCGCATCTTATTAATAACGGAACCAAAAAAAACAAAAAAAATTCTGAAACAAGATTCGGAATCTCTTGGGCAAACTTTTTATTTTTAATTCAAATCTTTGAGATCTCACGAAGTCGATTGAAAATCATGTGAAATCGGTATCGTCCGGTTTAATATTAATACGCGCCAGAGCTGCGTTGAACGAAATATATAAAGTTAATTGAAACGTAAGAGCGCGTATATGAGATAGGAAATAATCAAGCAAAGGTATCATCCTTTGAAGCCGGGGTATGGCCATTTCGACTCGTCGTATTCCTTGTTCAAACAGGGCGCGCAAAACCTGTAACCCATAAAGCTGTAGGCTGTAGGTTGTAGAATGGAAGCTGTGCCTCTTCGCTATTCTCTTCTGTCCAGAACTAATTCTGTTTTCTAATAGAGCCTGACTCTGAGCCAAGCCACTAGCTTCGCTTCAGCAGTATTACAATCTGCACGTGCTCGTATATGAACTGCTGCTGCTGCTGCAGCGCATGCTTGGCTCGCATTTATTCTACATCTACTATTTGCTCGTCGACGGCCATGCGGCGTTTAATAGCGTTACTTGTTGTTATTTCTATTAGGAGTTACTGTCCCGGCTTTCCACCTATCTCGACAGCGTCTAGACAGCTTGCGAAGGGCTAAATGGAAACACGCTACAACCTCATGAAACACGCCAAGTCCTGAGATCTGACCGATCAGGAGAACAAGAGTGTGTTACAGTGAACTTCCTGCACGAGGATGATTCAACGTTTCTTATAGATCTAGAATAAAAAAAGGAGGAATAAAAAACAAAAACATTTTCGCAAGGTTTTACCGTGCAAAGTCTTTCCGAAAATCCAAAAAGGTGATTGAAATTGGTACATACACCTTAGGGTCTGTCATTTAGGAGCAACATTTTTTTTCAACTTGAATACAGGTTGTATACTTGCAGGAAGGTTATATAAGAAGTCTGTTGAAATTTGAGATCTTGATATTAATATTAAGAGGTGCCTCATCGCGAATTTCTATTTCCCATTTAAATAACACGGGAAATGTTCTAGTGACACACTTAAATTTTTATATCTCAAGTACTAGTCTACTCAGAACGATTCTGCAGAGCTACTTTTGTTCGGAGTTGAACGCTCTACAAAAAAGGTCTCTTGGTATTTTTCGTTAAATCTAACTATTTCCAAGTTGGTTATTGGTTAATAACCATCGATAGCCAATAACCAACTTGAAAATGGTTAGATTTATCGAAAAATACCAAGAGACCTTTTTTGTAGAGCGTTCAATTTTGAACAAAAGTAGCTATGCAGAATCTTTCTGAGTAGATTAGTACTTGAGATATAAAAATTGAAGTGTGCCACTAGAACGTTTTCCGTGTTATTTAAATGAGAAATAGAAATTCGCGATGAGGCACCTCCTAATATTAATATTAAGATCTCAAATTTTAACAGGCTTCTCAATTTTACCTTCCTGCAAGTATACAACCTGTTCGTAAGTTGAAAAAAAAAGTTGCCCCAAAATGACACACCCTAATATAACTATAAGGGAGGTATACGTATAAGGTAATCAGCTCGCTTCTTCATTGACGATATATTAGTTAAAGTCATGGGTGCGTGCGCGAACTTGAATAAGTTGAGATGGAAAAAAAAATAAAAGAACTAATAGTTATGGTCGCGCGGAGTTAACGATCGATAAATTCAAAGAAAAAAAAAAAAAAACCCCTCACGGCAAGACAAAACTAATTAGCTTAGATTATTAGAGACAATATGGCAAATTGCGCTTACTCACCAGCTATCTCGTACTCACCGCGCGTGATCGTGCAGTTAGATATAGGTATATACCTAGGTATATACGTATATACGCGTACACTCGTATATACCGTCGCGTCAGCACGACTTGGTTCATTAATTATAAACCGACTTACGATTACAAGATTGGCTTAATTACAATTACACAATCAACCGGATCAATCGATATCATATTAAACGGTGACGCGCGTATCACTGACAATTATAAATGCTCATATAGCAGCTGTATAAAATTTAGATTTTTTATTTTTTTCAGAATCATTGTAGCCTCGCAGTCGGTCCCAAAAAATCGGGAAAAGATTCCGCAAGAACTTTGGAAATTCCATAAAAAAAAACAAATGAAAAAAAATTGATAAATCAATTTTTACTGTATAAACTGTACGACCGAAGCATCGTTCACAGCACCGTATCGTACCGCTTCGTATAATCGTAAGGTGCAGTCGACCCTGCACTGCAGTGCAGTCACGGAGTAGCCCCCTGTCAGATATTATGATTGGCAATTGCGGTATGATTTTATGAGTAATTATTATTTATTGGCTGGACACCTGCTGACTGGTTACTTTCAGTCAGTTTATACATACCTATATACCCGGGGTCCGCAGGTAATTGTCAGTGAAATGGTCGGTACAGGAAGTGCAGCAACTACGCTGCAAGCGCGCGTGCTCTAAAAAGAATTACCATTTTAATTTGACATTAAAGATTCGTTGCATGTAACTGGACATTCGAACAACGAGGTATCGATCGCCTTATACTATACAATTAACTGTAGTGTGTATGATTTGTAAAAGAGCTTGCAGGTATCCGATTCTTCGTCGATCTGTGGATATCGCTGTACCATTCGATTTATTTTTTCTCATTTTTTTGTTCTTCAGTTCTGCGGGGGATCGATATTTGCACATTCGTGATTCACGACGAACTAACAAAACTTGATACTAAAATAACACCAACAGCTGACCGTCGTCGTAGGGTAGAAAAAAAATAAAAAATCGGTGAAACACTATCATCGGAGCAAACAGTTCGTTCTGGTGTCGTCTGGTGGAATCAAATTAATGGAACATGTGTCACGGCACGATCTGTCTATACACGTATACCTACGTCGATACAAAAGATGGATAAGCTCCATCGTCATGCTCGTTTTAATTCGATTCAATAAGAAAAATTTCATTTCGTTTACCTCGATGAGATTTTTTTTTTTCATTTTCGGTATAAAAAGGGACCCCATATGAGCCAGAGTTTCATTACTAGTAGATTGCGAGTGTCCTACGTACGGGGTACGTATGTAGTAAATATCTATACAAAAGTCTTTGTCTTAATGCGTGGTGCATTGTGTGCAAATGTAGTCCATTAACCCTCTTACGGATTATGTAATGGCTTCATTCATATATAAGTCATTACACTTTGTAATTATAACAGAGATGGTAGGTGGTACGGTATACTACAATTCGTAATACTCGGTGTACGTCCGCGTCCCCGAGATCTGCAGTATACTTTGCAGTATAGGTATGTAATGCAGTAGGTAGATACCTACATGAAGCAGGGCTCTGTATACGACGCACTTAAATTATTATTCTATGACTAAGATTAATTTGGCGGTGTTCGCGGCTGCAGTTCTTTCAAAAGAAAAAGAGAGTGAGGAGAGAGAGAGAGAGATATAAAAAACGAGAAGAGAACCAAGAAAAGCATAAGAGAACCATAAGAAATTTCATGGCATTGCGTTATACTGCACTACTGCAGATCATATTGGAAAACCTGCAATGAACCGCAAGTTGTCACAACTGCAGAGTGAATTCCAATAACTCTATGACTAGTACCTAGCCTAGTCTCTGTCTGGTGCCTACACTTCCGGTCTGTCGTGGGTCGAAGACTCGAAATGACGCCATATTATTCTTGTCTATAAATGTATCTAGGTGTCATGTGTATGTATATACCTATGTAGGTATGTATGTACGTTTAGTTATGGTGTGATTCATTCATAAGTGCAGCACATCAACTCTTCAAAGATCCTTTTTTGGGTAAAGATAATTAGGTATAATTTTCGACAATTAATAAATTCCCTGAAATTCATTATCAAAATCATCAAATTTTCAACATGTTTCAATATATTTCATATCGTTGTGTCACATGTCTCAGCGTTTTTCACCTGATCCCAACATGTTTCATCATGTTTTAGATCGTTGTGTCACATGTTTTAGCGTTTTCCACCTGATCTCAACATGTTTCATTATATTTCAGATCGTTGTGTCACATGTCTCAGCGTTTTTCACCTGATCCCAACATGTTTCATTATATTTTAGATCGCTGTTGCACATGTTTCAGCGTTTTCCACCTGATCCCAACATGTTCCATCTGGTTCTATCACGTTCACGTCTATTTTTCCTCGTTTCAAACTATCTTTTTATAAAATATTTTCCACCTGATTCCATCCTGTTTCTGTTCAGTTCACTTCGTCGCCTATAATATCAATTTAATATTTTCCAGGTGATAACCCTGATCCTGGGTTGCATAGAAAAATAGTGAGAAATGATTTTTGACAACTGTCAAATCACTGGTGATGTGGAAACTCTCCTCGTATAGTATTGTCAACGTATTATATGTTTGTGTAGGTATATATAATTACAAATACTGATTCAGCAACCGAAGGACTGTACAGCCTGGTCTTAAAACGCGGTACAGAAAAAAACAAAAAAAAAAAAAACAAAAAAGGAAACAAAAAGAGATGAAAAGGAAGAGGTAAAAAAAAAAAAAAAAAAAAATTAAGACACGCCTTTGAAAGAGCATTAACAGGCTATTGTCTCATCCTGAGAACATTGTTAAGTGTCTGTTTAGCAACGGACCAGTGACATATCGTGTTTCTGCTCACCATGGCGCGCCCTGACCGCCGGCGCCAGGGTAGTAGGCCGCAGCCCGTTCTTTAGCCTCGAGTTAGACGCGCCGACGGTCATGGCATGGGCAACTGCAGGAGACACATATACCTACCTGTATATATATACTCTATTCCCATATGTATGTATGTATGTATGAACCTCTTCACCGTGGAGCTACGTCGCCATCCTGGAGAGTGCAACAATGAGAACTCCTCCCCACGCAGCTCGCGAGGTTTTAACACCGATTACGTAACTTGGAGATAGTTTATATGCGTATAGTTACGTTTTATACATATATTTATATATGTATAATAATACTTATACACGATTTTCCAGAGGAAGATGAAAAAATGAAAAGAAGAACAAAAACCGTTAATTTTTAGACCTTCAACGGCGAATTGGATCGATTTTCGAAATCATGATCGACAGTTACTTCGCGAATAAGATTTTTGCTAATTAAGGAAACACGAAGCACACGCGGAAAAAGGGAAATTATTGGTGCATTTGAACGATTGGAGTCATTATTCCTGTCCTCCGATCACTTGATCGGGCCAGATTTTTTTTTTTACAATTAGAATATATTTTAGAAACGGTTTTTTAAACAAAATTTTACTGAGCCTGTCATCGGTCGATTTTTGTAGCCTACAAATTTTTGTACAGGGGATTTCGTTACACCTGTTCACCTACGATTTACAATCATTCAAAAAATCGCACGTATCGGTTTTTTGAATACCGATTTTACGGAAAGTATATTTTGTCGTATTTCAAGACCCACGAAAGCCCGGGGAGCTCTTTGAACCGGAACATTATTTTTCAATTTGAGATCTCGAATCGCCGGTGCAATTATATGCATATTGCACATTTATCGTCGAGTAGACAATAAGAGAATGGCGTGTTAGGGATTTCTTATCTCGAATTGCGATGATTCACACCAGCTGGATACACCCAGACGTGTGTATGTGCGGCTAGAGTTACTTAGAGACACGTAGAAGGTGTCACTCCTCGTATGCATAAGTGCAGCTCATTATATTATATATTACATACATACCTGGTGCCCACGTGGCACGTATACGATCGGGATATGTTAATCGAGTGTCTAGCCAAGCTATAAAAAAACCCACGAGATCAAATTCCCCCGCGTTATTTGAGTATAATGATGATTTTTTGTTTTTTTGTTGAAAAATAATCAAAATCGAGGATTTTTGATTCCGTTTTTTGCATTTTTTGGAATTTTTTTTTTTTTTTTTTAATCATTATTGTTGAATTTTTATAGACCCAAACGGCTGGACGCACTCGAATGAATCTACTTCGATATACCTATATAATAGTCTATATATTGTTGTTAGGTAATCATTAGTCACGCATGGCAGCGCGGGGCACCCGGCACGGATCAGTATTAACAACGGCGTGATGACTGTCAAAAGTGAAAACTAAACGCATCCCGTTTTAAAGGTACCAAAGACCTCGCCGGCTCGAGTCTCGACGCCCTGCATGCGGCCGATCTTTATTCCGGCTTTGACCTGTGCGTCAAGAATATTTAAACAGGTCTTTGATTAACGAATATGTTTCGTGATTACCATGCGGTTTGCCTCTGAAATCGTTTTATCCTCTGTATATGGGATATTCGGTACCCAAAACCATGAGAAACAAATGAAAAAAAAATGTTTTTTTTGACTGAAAACGAGAAAGAAAAAAAAATACTCGCATGTATAGAGAAATGGACTATAGAAATTATTGACTGAAGGAAAAGGCACGAGCAATCGGCGACGTAAATTATTAGAATAAATTGTAAGGGATCGTCGATACATATTTCAAGTTTCGATTTATGCTTATCTCTATGGTGTATCGAAACACAGCCTATAGCTATTCAATCTTGTCAACAATTATTCGAAGCCTACGATTTCTTAAACTACTTTAACACTGACGCCGCAACGTTAGTGTTATGCTGTCCATTTATACAGGGTGATACGTGAAAGAAGGTATCAGACACTATACAGCATCGATATTATCAAAAATCGATACGATATTCGTGCCAGACCCATGCGATTAAAAAAAAATGCTTTCCCGATTCCCCTGCATCGAAAGATTTTACAGAATTTCAAACAAAGATAAGGATACATGAATTTTAACATAATAGGAGCTGAACATGATCGTCATGATTGTTGCATTAAGATATAGGACATTTTTATCCATGCGGGGATCACGATCTTTGATCGAATGGAAAAAAAAAAGGAATTCAAACTGTTTTACCGGGTAATCAATCCTTGATAAAAAATATTAAAAAAAAAAAAAACACCCTGTATAATGCAGATCCAAGAGCGAATCCAAATACGAGTCGTTCAACACCGCGGTTATAGATGAATGAACGAATGCGGCGCCAAGTGAATGGAGTGCGTCTGATCGCGGGCCTACGCACGTATGTGGAGCGTACAGGGTGTACGTACGGTGAGTGATGACTAATTTGTGCGCACTTAACTTGTATTGTTCTCGATTTGTCTCGAATATTGCGATTCTCTCGGTACAGATTTATCGAGGTAGGTATTATACGTATACATACGTACAGTTACGTGCACTCCATCCGCTTCTAATTTTATTTCTACCCTTCGAGAATTGAAACTGGTATATACACATAAATCGGTATATAGGTATAATAATTCGGACCGTGAATGACTCCTCCATCACGCCGTTGCGACCGGATATTCATTCGCCATTTCCGGTCTTAATACGTCGCTCCAATCATCACCAATGATTATTAACACTGGTTTATCCATGTGCTTCAATGTTCATTGAACCATCGTGGCTCATGCACGATACGTTGCAACTGAAAAATTGATCGAAACTAACCAACAAAAAAAAATTCAATAATTCTGATAAAATTTTGATATTATTTGAATACCAAATAGAACCTCTCTGAGGTTGCAATTCTGTACTCTTGACCACACGTTAGTCTGCACAACGATAATTTCTTCGTATATCCTTCTCCAATAAATAAAGAGCTTTGATGTGACGTTACGGAATTGATTCATTGCTCGAAGCTGAATCCTGGTCTGGTTTAGAGCCGTGTACGACACAGACACAGACACTCGTATATACCTATACGCACATCGCGGACTTCAGGGCTAATTATTGGCGACGTTGAAGTCACCGTAGATGTACAGGTATCCGTTGAGTATTTCTATCGTGCCTAGTACATGATCGGTGTTAGTGTGCAACGAAGGTATACATATAGTTTGTAATATCGCGATTATAGTGGGTATAGCTTATACGCGAATACGTCGATTGGTACATACATATATTATATCGTAGAATCCCGATGGGAATAAAATGGGTGTAACTACCACGGTCTATGATAACCTCACCCGGAGTCTCTGCAGTCCGTTCTCAACTCCGTACCACTATCACTCGGCTTAGTTAGGAGGCAATGACGTGATGTACGAGCCTGTTTTCATTCGACACGGATTGACCAGACTCGGGAGATACTGTCGAGCATGCCGGCCGCGTATACCTACCCTCCGTACGATGCACACACTGCACACTTATGTGTAATGGCTTTAAGTTACAATTCTTTGATCGCCCTAGGACACCGGTATAAGCGCGAAACTGCAATAGATTTCAAAACCGACGGTTTGTAACTAATTGTCTTAGATCGGAGTAGATCCGTGCCCACATCTAGATACGGATAGAGAAAAATAAATCAGTTCGTAAGCAAAAAATTAAGTTAGATCGTCGTGTACAGGGTGTCCCAGAACTAAATGTCCGAAATGAACCGTGTTCTAGAGGAGACAACTAGTTCTGGGACACCCTGTACACCACGAAGAGCCTCGCGTCCGAAGATCTTCGATCCAATCGAAGTCCGAATGACGGGCAAGAATTTGGTAATTACTTGTAAGTCCTTAATTGCTAATTACTTAAGGGTTTCAGCTGACGGGCTATAACACTAATTAGTTACTATTTCGTCGACGATAGACTCGAGCCGATAAATTAGGATCGATAATTCGGTGGATCGATAGTCTTATCCGATTTTCGGGTAGGTATACGAAGCTCCTTGATGCTGCAGACTCTTCTTTGGAAAGGAAACGGACTGTCTATGAACTGGCAAAAAACTTGTATGGGCTAAGTTCAGTTAGGTCTAGGATATCGCTCACTGCAGACTATGGACCCGACTACGCTCAGCTTCATTGCGGTAATTATAACAGGGTCTACGTGAGACTCGAGGTAATTAGAAGAGCTCGGAAATTGAACGCCCACGCAAAGCAGACGCACTATGAACCCTGTATTTCATTAGTACGCGATGTCTACCTGTCTGTGTTATACGCTGCAGGTAGAAGGTAGTAGCGAACGGACCATGTGCAGACGGTGCAGTCTGACGGATGATTCATCGTTCACTGCAGATCTGCCGCAGCTTTGAATTGAATCGTGGAATGAACGGAGATTCGAAATCATATTTCGGATAAGGTCCACGAAATTTTTAGACCATATAAAAAACCGCTGATGTGCAACAGCGAGTGAAACATGGACGCAGATCTGACATGAGATGCTTTCAGATAAAACACGGTGTACGTATACACGAGAGACGAGTACCGAGTCTTGAGGAAGCAAGGTAATGTTGGCCCATGTTATTTATGTGACGTGCCCATTACAAACTCTTAATTGTTTGACTAATGTGCCGCTAAGTGCGGCATGACCCGCACGCGAGGTCCGGTTCAGAGGTCTTCTCGCCGGGATGGCCTCCGTGCCATGGAAGGAACGTTTAATCCTCGTCCTCATCCTCATTCCGGGGGTTAGTGCTCGTGTTCCGAGTTGATGTCCCGGTCGTAATTAGAGAAGACGTAATTGTCGGATGTGGTGCAGCCGCGGCTATAGACTCCGCGTTATAATAAACCGTACGTCATTCCACTTGACTCGATCGATGAGTCTCTCATTTCCGAGAAACTAATGAATAAAATATCACCATTTAACGTTACCGAATCGATTATACGCCGGATCGTCTTCGTCTAAATTCTGAAAAGAAAAATGCTAATATTTTCAGCACCCGTTTCATGATTGCGGTTTTGTTCCGACCGATATCCTTCGCCCAATTAGATACCGGAGCCATTATCCGCGATCATTATCTCGGACCGTTTCACTAAACGATTCACACCACCTTAAACTAAAACAACACTAAATCATTTCCTGAGATTGAACCCGGACCCCGTAACACAATAATTCGAAATTTCAACACCTGCCGATTCGCTCCTGGATAGTTTTTTGACTCATATTCTTCCGAACGATAATCTAATGCATGTGCAATAGATGCGTGTTTCGGTAAAAATATACAAACCACCGATGCAGTTTATCATTTTACGATTTATTGGCAAACTGAGCACGTTCAGCGGTGGTCGACCTGTTCATGGACAGGTGAGATAGCGTAGGAAGTTTCTTGTTTATAGTCACATCATTTCAGAAAATGTGACGCTAACCATAGATTAATGTATATATTCATGTGTTCTCTGGATGTCGCGATATATGATTAGATACATTACGTCATACTGCAGTGAAGAATTTTTTTTTTTTTTTTGTACAGAGTTTTACTGCATACGCCTATATCCGTCTGATGGTGCAGTTCTGCAGGTGAGTAAAGACGGTTGAGTGCTGATACCTATGCATCGGGTTTCTTCTTAACTCGATAATTATCGTCTTGATGGGATTCCGCCCTAGTCATTCTCCCCCCTTTAACATTCTGAGAAAGAAGAAAACCACGCGCCCTTACGTCTGCCAAAAAGGATCCGTAGATCCTAGATCAATTCAAAGATCCTTAGATCCTTTTCAAGATCGGCAACCGTGAAATTTCTTGTTAAACACAGCGGCGACTTCGAAAGCGTATTCTCGATTTTAGGATCATTGATTTCAAGCTTCGTTATTTTTTGACTCGGTCCAGGAGCCAATACGGTTACCAAAAAAACGAGGGATTACGTCTTAGCGAAAAAAAAAACAAATCTCTGAAAATCTCGAATAACGATTTTTTTACTCTTATTTCCGAAGACGTTCCCGAGGAGGTCTTCGAAAAACTTTGAGAAAACATCCGTTCGAGGAAATTGTGATTTTTTTTTTGTTCTTCAGTGAAGAGTTTTACGTCAAAAAAATCGAAAAGCCTTTGCACGAGGGTATAAGGATACCGGAGTTATCCTAAGAAGACGGTATCGAGTATCGCTTATCGCTTTAACCTTGACTGCAGTTCGATAAGCGATGAAAACAGGAAGGAATACGACACGACGATGGTATCTTTTCTGGTATTTTTTTTTCCTCTCTCTTTCTTTCTTTGACGATCGGTGAAAAGCACCACTCGTTGATTGGTGGAGTAAAATAGTTTAGTAACACGCGTTCGGAACCGTATACGGGGGGTTGGATACGGTCACGCGATCCGATAAACGCGCAATGTGCGTTCTCCGCGATCCGAAGACAACCGAAGCCGTGTTTACAGTGGATGCGAAGAGACTATGTAACTGTGTGTGTAGGTGTACGTTCATGCATCTTTAATGCAGACGTACGTACATATACCACGACTTGACTCTGTCCTCAGCAGACGCCGGGGTTCGGATTACTTTAACGCGTGCAGCAGCGCAGCTTCGAGATAATGTGAGATAAAAATTGAAGAAAAGAAGAAAAGAGAAAGAGAAACGTTTTATTTTTTATTTTTTTTTTTTATACACACATGACGGTAACGACACGTGCGGATTCGTGGATCTCTTCTAGGTCTGACTCGGCTTTTTATCTGGATTAAATATCATCGCAAAAGCATTCCTAGAGGATGAAACTCCCCTCGTATATGTAGCTACGGCAGCTATACTACCTGCGTCGGCTACAATCGCGATATGGAATCGAGACGCGAAACGATCTTTTCTCCACTCTTCGTACCTACTCCGTGTGCGACATTGTTCAAGGATTAAATTTCACAATCGCATAACTGCAGCAGTCAGGGAATTCAGAACAGTGCACTTCGTGGATCATCGCAACGAAGATAAGCTTCGGTGACCTTCGTTACTTTATCATTCTAAAATCCCAAATGCAGCCACAAAATTTCAAGCCAGCAGGGTACAGGTTTCATATCTGAAACGATGTCCTTTGATCAGGTTCAGTCGAATAATCGTTCCGAAACTATTTCTCCGATGTTTCAATTTTTATTTTCATTTTTTTTTTGTTCTTTCTTTCATTCCGTTCTTTTATGATCCTTCAGGGTACACTTCCTCTTCGTCGGTTTCCCAACCACGTCTCCTGTGCCATGGCGTATCCATGATCGGCGTATATGGGTACCGTTAATCGCGCACACGCGTCCCAACAATCGAATCTTCGATCCAGCAACTCACCGAACCCATTGTACTCCCTGAGGCCCTGATGCAGCGGTTCAATTCAAACCGCAGGTTTGTTCAGGATCAACTGGCAGGTGCGTCAGTTATACCGCTAACGAATACACAAGCGTTTAAGCTCTGTCACTGGAGCAGGAGCACCAGCCAAAGATGTTCCTCTCCCTGTTCGGCATGTAGAAGAAGAAGAAGAAGAAGAAGACGACGAAGAAGAAGAAGAAGAAAGAAAAATAGAAAATAGACTTTAATGAAGAGATTTTGATTGAAGTTCAACGTAATTAACCGCAAAATTCACTGCCTCTGATGGACAGAGAAAAATAGTCACAAGCCTGTGTCTTCTACGGCTCGTTGTTGTGTGTTAAGTAGTTTTGAATGAACGTTCTTTTTTCTAACGAAATTCAATTTCAATTTCAATTGAATCCAATTGAAATTCAACTCAATGGTACTCAACTCCGCTCGGTTTTCTTGTTATGACCTTATCGCATTAAGAAGCAATTATATCTCGATATGAAAACGGCTTTCAAATAGAACCGACTGGCATTCATCTTTGGTTCAGTACGTGGGTATCCATACACATGGATATGGGTATGGGTTATGTATATTTAGTATTTTTATTTATTTTTTTTTAATTATTGAAGAGACAGTCGCGACCGCTGCAGGCAGCGTCGTTCCCGCCGTGCAAAATCCATTCACCAGTGTCGTATCGTTCCTATGGGTGACTCAAAGGTGGTTCATTCAAAGCTGGGCGTCGCGACGCCCACGTTACAAATCCTATTTGCATAGATCTCTACGTACCTACATACACACATATCTACAGTCCTCCTTCTCCTCCCTCTTCTTCTCCTTTTTGAATACACGCGTATATGAACAGGCCCACAAACTTCTATACTAAACGAGAATTTACATACTAGATTCTCTTATCGATGGCGCGTCGTCGCATGACCCCAGGCTCGGACTGATCTGCACGCACTTCGCAGTAACCGTAACACACCTAATGGTCCACGGTCTACGATCGTCTGCAGCCTATCATAACGATGTTAATTTTTCTTGATCCCTTCTAACGGGTACGAAGATTCTTCTGAAGTTGAAGAGGTTTGGAGCAGCTGATGGAGGACCAGTCCAATCCGGGCTCAAGAGATTTTGGTTTTTACTATTTTTCCTCCAGTTCTGCAGCAGGGTCTTCTTCGGAATATCGATACTCACGATATTTTGCAATTACGTGTATATAGACGTACAGATACGACGACGGCGTCCCTGACTGTACATACATACTATTGGCATTTCCTATTTACCATACCAGACTTATAGCCAAGGTGGGATTACAAATCACTGTTAGTGATGTGGTTTCCTCCTGGGTCCCCCCCGCTTCTGCCAATCGCGTATCAGAGCGAACGGGGTACGTAAGCCTTCCTTTCCTCGCCTCAACGATTATAATGCATTGTAACAGTGTGTTGGGTTACCGTGGCGTTGATACCAATAGGAGTACACTTTTACTATATGTCCACTTACTCACACTTCGTATGTATACATACCGACTGAGTATTTGCAATATCCATCACGCGTGTATACACGCTATACTACCATAGTGACGTAGTTTTCGCAATGCCTTGGGTCTTTCGTAGGCGTGTCCGTTACGGGGGACAGTCGAGCGGATTGGGTACCATCGTCAACCGAGAGTACACTCTACCATATAATTACATCGATCGTTCAATTTATTTTATTTTTTTTATTATCACACGGTGTATAGGTGTAAGAGTATCGTTCGTTAACTGAGGTAGAAAATATTACGACATATACATCGGCTATACATATATGTATAGCCGATTCTTATTTCTCTCGTAAAACTTTCAATTTTTTTTTTTTTTTTTCTGCCAAAAGTCGTTTTTTTTTTTTTTTAATCTCGTTTTTGGATATCAGAATACCGAATAAAAAATCGTGAAGTTTCGTGAAAATCATCAAAAGTCATTTTTTTCAACCAGTACCAATACTTTTTCCCATAAAATTCATCAGAAGTTATTATGGACGTGCTTATCGAGTCGAAACGTTGATCACATGCAGTCGAACTCTTCCGTATCTCATTTCTGCGAAATAAAATGATAAAAAAATTGATTAGAATCATTGAAAATTTTCAACAATCTCGATCGATATCGATTCTTCGATTTCGAGAACTATAGAAAAGGCATAATCATATTTATCTCTTCGTTTTTTTTTTTTTTTTTTTGGTCGACTGTAGGTACGTAGCTCACCTGTCCTGTGCCCAGCATCATCATAGCGTCGTTGGTATATCTATAGATTTATGGGAAAGAGTGCAGAATGGAGATACACGCGTGTATTCTTTGACACGAGAACATAAGGAATAATAAGGAATAAAAATCTAAGGATACACGTACGAGATATATACCAATACGTGTTGGTATGATGTATAAGTAATGTAATAGAAGAGGTGATCACACGCCATTCAGTCTACGTATTCAGAGTAGAGATCATTAACCGGCTATTATATTACGCCTGCAGTCGAGTAACTATTTATTTCGAATAGTCATTGAATGACATGTATACTGTCCATGTATGTACATACATACCTATAACCACCAACACGAACACGGCAATACTTTGAGTAGGTAAGTCCAACTTTTCAAAGTGTACATATTATACATACATATACCTACTATAGCCATTCCTCTATACACTTGTTTTCCATGCTTTGTCAGGCTTGCCATATATAATATATCTACCTATACATACGTCAGTTAAAACTGTGTATATACCACGCCATTATTCATTATAACTGGGCGTCAAGACTCGCCTGCAAAACCCTGTACATTAAATAGATATATGATAAACAAATGGAACTGCAGAAGATTCGAAAATTTTCCAACACCGTTTTAATTTTGTCTTGTTTTTTTTTTCACCCACATGAAAATATTCAGATGTTAAAATTTTTCGCGGAAAAGAGTATAGAAAATGCTTGGCGCGGGACTCTACCGAGTCACTTGATAGGAAGCGATTTTTCAACGTTCCTTCGTTCGTTTCAAATTTTTGTACTATTTTTTGATTAATCAATTTTTGTTTTTTCCTTTTGATATTTAGCATTTCGAAACATGGAAATGACATTCTTCGAAAACGTTCGCAAATCGAGGACGATAGATCCGGGGTGTAGTTTACCGTTTATAATATTGAATAGAAGCTGAGATGCCCGCCTAAAAATCTGCCCAATTCGTTTCCTCGATATATCTGTACAAGGTTATAGTTTTGGGGGGGGGGGGGGGGGGGGGGTATAGAAAAAGGTTCCGCTATTTCTATGAACGGTATAAGGTATATATATATACTCGGGAGGATGATCATTCATTCGAATATCGATCAGTTTTCTAGATACTATTTTTTTTTTTTTTATCTCGAACTGAATAAGAAATAGATTAATAAATGTGCTTCCTGCGTACAAACCTACCCCAGAAGAATGGAAAAAAAAGACCCCGGTGCAGGATGTAGACAGTTAGAGGATGCTCCCCGTTTTTATTTAACCCGGTGCAGCAGAACTGGATCCGTTATGATTTTTTGAGGATGTAAAGAATACTAGTCGAGCTAGTCGGGTTTTATGGGGTTTTACAGTTTTATTTTTATTTATTAGATATAATGTACATACATACACACGTATACGTGGCTTTGTAGATTTTATAGGCCACAAGCTGGTGACGGATTTATTTTAAATTCAAACCCCATTCGACCCGGTAGGATATTCAGCGACAGGTAAATTTTCAATATGTTAATATATACGGTTCGATATATTATCATAAGTATTTTCTTTGAACGAATATATGTAGGTATATGTATGTATCTGTATTTGGTACCCATTATAGGTATTTTATTTCACCCCAGGGATTTCAGCCAGGCAGTTATATATGTACATGTGTATACCTATATACGTATAATACGTCAGAAAGAATTTTTTATTTCGATAGATGATTGAGCGTCCCTTCGAAATACATATATATATATAAGTATATGGGTATGTATACCGTGAACGTCAAAATTTTTCATATAAAAAAGGCATAAATCTTATGGAATTATCGATATATATTAGATAAACGGAATGTTACAACCATACCTTAGTATTAGTTACGTTATATTATGGTATAACAATAATTGTGGGCTTGTGAAAAACCAACAAAAAAAATATTGATATCAAGAGACTCGGTAGAGTCTCGCGCCAAGCATATGCCTATACTTGACGCGTGATTCAATGACCACAAATTTTATGAAACATGTTGAGATCAGTTGAAAAATGCTGAAACAAGTTTTTTTTTTGTTTTTTGTTTTTATCGACTGATCAAACGAAGTTTTCGATTGTTTTTGATTAATTCGTGCAGAAGCTCGAGACTATTTCTATATTCCCAGATAATTTTGTAGGACTTTCGACGAGCTATCATCGGACTTTTATCTGATTTTCAACCGCCTAGTCATGACCTGAAATGATTTCGATTGACTTATATGAGACTCGTGTCCTAATCAGACGCAACCGTACGAGTGATTTCCCATGTGAATATCTCCTCAACAAATATACTGTTCCATGATATACTGAGAGGTTAATGAGAGAGTGTCTCAATCGAAGTAAATTGAGTATTACCTACAATTCGTGCGGGACCAATTTAGAACCAAGAAGAGCGATCCAGCGTGTTGCCAGAGTCCGCGTCGCCGTCCGCAAACTAGAGTTGATTACTTACCTACTACTCACGGGTCTGTTTGTATGGGGGTATATACCCGGCCTGTTCCCGCTGTTATACGTGATGCAAGTAAAGGTGGTTCCCCGTAATGAGACACATTTCTTACCCGAGGTCCAGGCTTTGTTCATAGCCGCGCTCACTCCTAAGGTCTAAGATAGATATAAACGGTTATTAAACATGCCTTTATTACAGCTAAGACCGTAACATTCTTCAGGACTCACTCCGGCAATCCTGCACCAGTCCTCACGTTCTCTGGGCTAATTATTATTACTAAGTTTAAGAAAATATACCTGCCCTGCTACAGAGTCTTATACACCATCATTATATCCCAGGACAGCTCATAACGTACTCCCAGGGACTTATTATTCCTACGATCATCCTTAGGCCAGTGCTTAACCTGCACCCTCATTGCCTAGTTCCACTGTCTTCACTCTCAAAATTGAGACATTAGTCAAGTGTCACGCGAGGTCAGATTGTGGTATTCGGGCTGGAATCCAACTTACTGATTAGTTATTAAACATAGTCAGCTTGATCTAGAAGAGATTGAATGACAAAAAATGGTCATTACTGGCCAGACTTTAAACGACATTCGGAATCTCAATAATCGGCGGAAACTTTTGAATTGACTGGAAATAGGAAAGAGGGAATGAAAGCGGATGAGACGATGCTTGATTATCTTTGCCAAGAAAATCTTTGATCGTTTCAAGAATTCGTGAAAAAATTTCTATGTTGAGTTTGATTTGAAAAAATTGGACTTCCAGGATCTGATTTACGACTCACAATACTTTTTTTACATTTTTTCTTGCACGAATTTTCCTGTCGCTGATTATCCCGAGGATTTGGTAATTGCTGTTGAGTGATGATTATTTTTTTTATTTTTTTTGGATTAACGATGAACGGAGTTTGGAGTTTGAACGATTCAAAAGAACGGGGTATGATGATGGTCGAGTCAAGAACCGGGAAGAATCTCAGGGCCAAAATCACTTAAATTCAATTTCCGGTTATCTCATCGGGTCATCGCTATATCGTAGAGAGACCGGATTCCTACTCGGTGTGTTGAATAACCCTATTTTATAACGGTGCCGTTAGCTCACTGGCCACATCTGCCACCCACACGCCTTAGGACAGATATTACCCTAATAGCTAACTAAAGTGTTATAATGGTTGAGGTTGAAATTGATTCTGATGCCTTGTGTTTTCGGATTCGAGTCAATGCCGCGCCTCACTCGCTCTAAGCCAATTACCGAGCAAGCTTAGGCTCAGAAATTCGAATACCCGGATTTCTCGGTCCTCAAAAAGCTCAGAATCATCACCAAAAAAAAATTAAAATCAAAATGAATAAAATCAAGTACCAATCTCTTCGATTATTTTCGACCACGATTTGAAGCTTGAAAATTGAAAAGTCAAAGAAAAATTCATAAAAAATTCTGGAAAATTGGTTGAAAATCTTTTTCCAAAAATTTGAATATTTGTTTGCCGTGAGATTTTTTGGTTTTTTTTTGTGAAGAAACTTGAGGGAATAGAAATTTATGAATCGCGTTGAGGAGGATAAATAAGATTGTTCGGTATAGGCGAGTAAGTGAGATCATCAAGTATAGGCCCTGTCCGTTTCCGAGAGTTTCAATACCTCTTCCTGTATACACATCCACCCGAGTAGAGCGTTTATAGCTGTTTTGTACACGGCCAGAACCGATCCCGGAGATTGTCGTGTCCAGCGATTTGCGATTGTGTACAAAGTGAAATATAGAAAATATCATCCGATCTCTGGACAGCTGTTACCGATCGCGTTGGCGAGAGACTTACACGAGAATTTCTCAAGTTATATGGTATACACAATTTCTTTTCTTCTCTTCTTTCTTCTATTTTCTACTGTTTCAACCTTTCTGTTTCTGTTTTTTCTTTTTTTTTCCACCAAAAGAAGAAAAAAGAAAAATCCCATGTCAGGAATTGCCAACAACTATTGGTAGTTACCTATATAACACCTCGAGTACAATATGTATATATGTACGTATCTACGCCTTCAAGTAAACCTCCGAGAGAATCGAGATTCGAAGACGTAGAATTTGTTTCATTCGAACAAGATAGAAGAAAAAATTTAAAAAAAAAAAGAATCACAGGAGACTCTCCCCCCAAAAACTGAAAGAAACGTGTCTTTTTTTCATTCAATTTTCGATAAATTTTGTTGGAAAAATTTATGACTAGGTATGGCACGTATATCAGGAAGGAGAGTTTGAAAATGTAGAGAGAGAGAAAAAAAGATAGAGACAAGAAACAAAAAAAAAAAACAGAAAAAAAAACCGCGATTTCATGAAACTTTGCGGTTATTCGATTCTTTGTGATCATCGACGTGCAAGCCTGCAGCAGCCCAGCAGCGAACGTTCTTTCAATTACGATGCACGCCGGATAAATTCTGAACGCTCTACTTAACCCTGCCTTATCAAGATCTTAAACCTTCGATATACATATATCCGACAGAATCCGTTTCTATCAAACCCAATGATCAATTCCTCTATAACCCGAGATAGAATATCACTGACCGTGTATAACAAGTAGCGAGATTTTTTTTTTCAAATTTTCTTCACCACCGTGATACATCGTTGACTGTAAAATTTATTTTACGAACAAAATTCGATCGATCGATTTGTTCTTTTTTTTTTTCTAGTCAACTGATCGATTTTCACATTCGAAAAAGTTTCAAATCATCCGCAGATCTCATATTAAAGATCTCTTTTTTTTTTTTTTTTTTATCTTCTCGAAATTCGAAAACTGTTTCATTTCCTTTTTTTTTGTGCAATTTATTCAAAAATCGTGGAATCGTGAAAAAGTTGAAGTAGGTTAAAAAAAAAAAACTAAAATATGATGGAATCATTTCACGGTACCAGAAGCGCGTATACGTGTAATATATTTATGGGAGTGTCGTTGGTTAATAATGGGTCAGAGATTTCAAGGTCGTCCATGAGAAAAAAAAAAGAAAAAGAAAAAATGATGAAATAAACTGTCTAATGATTTGGGGTGGGAGGGGGCGCGCGTGTTAGCCAGGCTATAAATCCTGCCCTATTACAAGACAGATGTTAACGTAAAAGTCGGGCAAGAAAAACAGCTATAGCTACTTCGAAAACCAATAATTATACCATATAACCGATGGTTATGAAGCTCGAGCCGCATGCGGTTGTCTGCGGCAGCTAGAAGGAAACTGGTATATCACGCCGGTGTATACGCCTCGCCTATTTCGCCACGATGATGATCCTAAACGAAAGGGAAGGTGATGATGGTGATGGTGGTGGTTGACCCCCTTCAAAAAACAAAAAAAAAAACGGTTCCGGAAATTATCTCCGTTTATTAAATTCCTCGAGGCTTTGCGCCGATGATCATATATTCGCTTGATTTTTTTTTCTCTTTCTTCATTTTTTTTTTTTTTTTACATCCTCTATACAATTCAACTATATACGGTGTGAAAATATTTAGACTTTTTTCTTCGGGAGGGATTAAATTTTCATTTTTTTTTTGTTTTCAAAATTCGCAGCTGTCTGAAACAAAAACAGAAAAAAAAAATTAAACGACGATGTGGCTCGATCGTCGATCTTATCCCGTTATCTTCGCAGTCAGAATTTGACTTCTTATACTCCTTGAGAACTGCAGGTACTCCGGGAGATGAACAAGATCAATTACCCTGACTAACTAAAAAAAAAAAAAACAAAAAAAAAATCGAAAGAGAAGAGAATAGGATAGGATAGTTTTGTACACCTGCGGAACTCCCACGAAGTATAATTAAGTGCAAAAAGCTATTTGACGACGGTAAGAGGGAAAAAAAAAAAAAAAAATGAATGAACGAATGAATGAATGATTGTAATGAAATAAACCCTTTTTTTCAAACTGATTTAATGAAATGAAATGAAATGGAGAATGGGGGACGAAGAAAAGAGAAAGAGAGAGAGAGAGATGGTGATATGGATGCGTAGGAGTAGAAGTCACATGTGGGTATATCCCACAGTTTTTTAATTACAATTTTGTGGTCCGAAACCCCCTGCGGCTAGAGTGCGCGCGGTTGGTATGTGCAGGGTGTATATATTAAGATATTATAATTATTGTTTCTTAATTAAATATCATTGTTAATGATCCACGTGTCATTGGGAAAACTAATGATACACGCTGCTGCAGACTCGACTCGTCACTCTAATGAAGACGTGGGACGGTTGCTCGCTGAAACCGAAGGTGTTGTATTTATTAATCATTTTTTCATATCGCCTCAGTCTCCGCTGTAGAAAGAAGAAGAAAAAAAATAGAAAAAAAAAGAGAATCGTTGTAGATTTTCGTTACTTTTCATATGAAAATTTGTAAATTTTCACGGTTTATCATAAAAAAGAAATAATCGCAGATCTTCGTATAGTTATTTAAAAAATTATGTTTTGTTTTTTCTGGATCAAACTTAAAACAAAAAAAAAACTACAATTTCTCAAGAAAAAATTACGAAACTTTCAAATTCCTCAAAAAGTCGTAGAAACTCGTAGAATTTTTCAAATTTCCATAAAAAATTGGTCAAAATTCGTATAGAATTATTTTCACCAGGGTTATTATTATTATTATTGATTAAGGACACACGAGTTTTCATTCAAACAGGTAAAAATCGTTAAGATGTACGTATGTATGTACATACTTATAATATAAGTATAAGAAATTCTGAAGCAGATATAGAAACCGGGATAGCGGTTTCATTCGGTCTGATCGTAACACGAGAAGCTCGAGAAAGAATTGCTACGAAAGGTAATTACCTGTTTGCAACTCTGGATAACTTGGGAAGAGTGTTATTATACTTCTTAGATTCGCTTATGTATATTTCAGTGTTGTGCACGCAATCTCTTTAGCCCGATCGTGCTGGAGAGCGAACCGGTTGAAAATAGCATTTAAAAAACGAGAAAAGAGTAAGGAGAATATATAAAAATGAGAAGAAGATTCTTTCCAAATTTGAAAAATTTAATATCAAATATATGTATATGCGACCTGGGTGGTCCTCGGCAACGATTTTCTCTTCGACAGACTCGATTATCTACGTAGATCGAAGCTGAAAATTAAATTAATGAATTGTCAAAAAACCTGAGTCGATAATTTTGAGAAGAAATTTTTTTTTTACTGTATTATAGGTATGGGTATACGTAATACGAATGTCAGTTGAAGAATAATTTTACACCTCGTGCGTGTGAAGTGCAGCGAGGATATAGTTGAAATGATACAAGACGTAATACACATGTGATTACATGTTGCAAACTAAACTCGTTCGTAAAACCGTCTATATACCTACCTACCATATACATATATACATGTAGATATATATTTATAATTTACGAGAGATTCCACCCATCCAAGATACATCTTACGTTGCATAATTCACACGTCAGATCATCGAGGTATTTACTATCTTGGACTATGCGAGTCGATGCGATAGAGACCCTATACGTATACATACATATGATATGCGAATATATATGTCTATTAAAGTTTACTCATTTTCTTACTTATTATACGTCTACATACTGTACAAGTTACATACATACCTACATCGTGGATAGGGAGGGTATGCCTTGGTCTAGCCTAGAGTATTGTGTGTATATCCATCTACCTGTAATAACGTGCATACCTACCTGCCTAGGTACCTGCATGTCGGCGTCATTAGCATGCCAGATATCATAGCCTGGCTGCACTGCAGTAAGGATACACATCATAGGTATATAGATAGATAATATAGACTCAGCACTATAGGCGTGGGTTAAAGTCTCAATTTTAAATGTCGTGTGTTTAAAACGCGTTTATACTGCCGGAGCTGCGGGTTGTTATAGGTATAGGTAGGTATAAGGTTCGATTTGAGTGAAGATATCACACGGGTAAGAAAAATTCATATGATTGATCGATTCATTAATCATTAATCGAGGAATTAATTTATGTAGATATAGCTACATCGACAAAGTGCATATATCCGTAGCGAAAGACTGTATAGCAGCGAATCCTACGATCATTCAGAATTTAGGTAGCAAAACCATTTTTGTTTTTAATTTAGACAAAAAAATTTGAAGATCGTACTTCTAATTTTTTTTTTTTTTTTTTTGAATCGAATATTGGAGATGTTAGCTTGTCCCCAAATCAACGAATAAGATTCGAAATTTTTTGATTCGATATCCGTCTCGATCAATGAAGGAAACAAAAAAAATCGAAACATGTTAAAAAAATCTCGAGTAATATATAATTAGCCACCTTGTAATGCGGATCTGATTGTATTTTAGTTATGTCTGCAGTTCACTTTCGTTATATCGTATATTTTGAAGGTCGATAAATAACGTTCTATATACATATAATGTATATAATACATATATTTCTATCTATCGATTTATTTTCATTATATAGACACCTTGAAATCTATATGGGTATATCAATCGAATCGAATTATTATGCCAATATCGACAGGTATATATGTGCGAGGAGTGAAAAATAAGGACTAATAATACCCTGTGCCGCAAAAAATTAGTGAAAAATGAAAACCAATCGAAGGATTAAATTTTTTTTTCTGTTTCTCCACAAAACCGATTCTCTTTCTTCACTTTTTGCTGTTTTTTTATTTTTATTCTCTTCTTGTCTTCATCAAATTATAGTCAATTCTCTTGACATCCTCATCTAGGATCAATCCACGGTTTAAAATTTAGGTATTTGCGGTGAACCCTGAAGTGACTTTGGCGTATAACTTGTACATAATATATTTATGTGTAAGATTTGTCTATATGAATTTATGTATGTATGTATGTACGTACGTACATATACGTTTGGGCCATAAAACGCGCGGGTCAGACAGCATCGACGCGTAGGCGAACAGCGCGAGGATTAAATTACGTTGGACCTGGACCTGGACCTGGACCTTACGCGCGGTGGCGTAACGTCACATCCTTTCAAATCGATCGGCACTTTACTAATCGTAATAGCATACACATGGGTATGGTCAACCTGTAACACATATTATCTCCTAATACATAAAGTTTGATCGAACGATTGACGTATAAGTTGTATGTACATACGTAACACATACATAGAACAAAAATCAAACCGTGGAGGACTGAAGCTATATAGACAAGTATTTAGTTCGTTTAATCAATTTTCTGATTTTTCTTTTTACACAAATTAGAACAAAATTTTTTTTTATTTAATTTGTTGGAAACATTCGCCATGATACTTTTACCTCGTTTTGATATAGAAAAATTTCAAATCATAGATTTTCATTGATGTGATTTCTCTTTTGTTTTTTTAATTTTGTTTTTTTTTTTTGGAATCCTGCGGGCTTTGAAATTTTTACGTAAAATGGATTGTACGGTTTTCGATTTTAAGCCTCTACGATGGAGTCACTCGTCGGTCATGTCTAGTTTCTTTTTTTTCATTTTCAGTCACCAAAATTCATTGAAATCAAACATTTTAACACGCATCAGGAAAATCCTGTACCTGGAATTGAAGAAAATCAGGAAAAACGTTAAACTGTATATTAGAAAAGGAAAAAAAAAAAAAAAACAGTAATTTTCTTCGGTTTCTCTCTCTTGTCCTAAATCCTTACAACTCGGTAAAATCCGCAAAAATTGAACAATCAAATCAGCTTACAAACCGACGAAGTGCATCAAAATCCATAAACGCTTTAAAAAAGTAAAAAAAAAAAACGCCCTAATTAGTTGCATAGAAAAATCGTAGGATGAAATGACGTGTCAGTGCCATTTATGATACTCGAATGGCACCTAAAAAATGAAACGTGACGTAGAATGATATTTTAATTATTATTTTTATCATCATTATCTTGATCGGAACTGTGATAATTATTATCATTATAATCCTTGTATAGGTATATGAATACGCGGTAAGACAATAGTAATGTAGGAATAGTAAATAAGTTACCAACGTCGCGTACTAGCGGCGCTCTGCAGCATCATCAGCATAACCGCGTAGGTAGTTTGGATCTGCCCAGTCGTTCGTATAGAGATAAAATCAGCTCGTGTTTGGTCCCGAAGTCCCTGACTTTGGTTGGTTCAAAATCTCTGGCTAAGAATGAGATTTGGATCTTTTTTTTTTCTCTCAGGATTGAATAGGCGCCATTCAATAGCTCGACGGCAGAAACGGCAGCCCAAAAAGGTCACGAGGATTGATTGACGGTACGAAAAAACATATGGGAATTACTCAAAATTTGGAAAAATCTTACTCGAAACTGCTGAGAAAACATCGACACGGCAAAAATTTAACAACAATAGCGAAACATGGGATGCAACGAGCTGAAATGTACCAGAAAATTTTACAATCGGTTGGAAAACAGCCAAGATTTTTCCTGAAATCAAGTAAGACACACCGAAATATGGTGAACTGGACGGAAATCGGGTTAATACTTGGTAAAATGAGCTAGAAGACAACAGAACATGTTTAAATGGTCTGAAAGTACCTGAAATGTACAGAAATACACTGAAACATGTTGTGACCAGCTAGAAAACCCTGAAACCCTGCGATAAAGTGATCCAAAGTCCAAAAAAATTGGTTCAAAGAGCCTCAAACGTCTTTGAAAATGGTTAAACATGTAGCAAAGATCCTGGCATGTACCAAAAGAAACTGAAACATGTTTAGACGAACAGGAAAACGCTGAAAACATGCGATAAAGTAAACTAAAGTGCAAAAAAATCGGTTCAAAGAGCCTGAAACGACTTTGAAAATAGTAAAACATGTAGCAAAAACTCTGGCATGTACCAAAAGAAACTGAAAGATGTTGAGACGAACAGGAAAACGCTGAAACCATGCGATAAAGTGAACTAAAGTGCAAAAAATCGGTTCAAACAGCCTGAAACGATTTTGAAAATGGTAAAACATGTAGCAAAGATTCTGGCATGTACCGAAAGAAACTGAAAGATGTTGAGACGAACAGGAAAACGCTGAAACCATGCGATAAAGTGAACTAAAGTGCAGAAAAATCATTTCAAAAATGTTGAAACGATTCAGAAAGTTCAGAAAAGGATCAATTACTGACTGATTTCTTTGGGTCATATAGAGAGTCTGACGCGCGTGTGGTATCGTGCAGAGAGTCTTAGGAATAGTGGTCCCGCGATCGGCATACGAAGAATTAAATAAGTATGAAAGAAATGTTGTGAGATAGAAATTCTGTTGGGATAGATTGACTGGTGAATACATTAGATCCGGTGAACAATAATTAATACTTTGAGTCTATTCGATCGTATCTGCAGTGATCGCTGCTGATCGACAGCCGAAGCGCGATCGTTGGATCTCCGCGATCTACGAGTGATTTAGTGATTTATCGTGCCAAGATGCCATCTATCATCCGACCATGTGACGTAACAGAAAACTACTCCTGTTCCTTAGCGTTCGCGTTCGTTGCGGTTCCTGCTCCGGAGTTATGCTCTCATTACCGCTTCTCTACCTCTTTGCCCGTAATCCCTCGCTCTTTCTCTCTCTGTTTATCTATTTATCTATATTTCTCTCTCGCACGCGGCTACGTTATATGTATAGTCGAAGGTTGGGGGAACTCTAGGACATTGCGGGACCGTTCAAGATAGAAGCCACAGATACCTGCACACGGCTTATACTGCTTCCTATTTTCTCCGAGGTTCAACGGCAAGTTCGTCCAGTACACCTCACTTAACGATCATTCAAAATCGAAAATGGAAAAAATCGTATCTTCTTCTTTTTTTAAACAAAATAGCATTTTCGGATCTCTTTTGATATCGGACATTATATTCAACTTTATGGTGATTTTGAAGATTCTTTTTCGACCAAATGTGAATCAAAAATTCTATTCTCAATTATAGAGAAAAATTTTTCACTTCCAGTAATACGACTTTCGATTGGACAGACTTTTCACTATACTACCAAATTTTTGTAAAATATGACACAGATTTTTTTTCTTCTATTCACTGTTTTTCGCTCTCCTGTAAAATTCAATTCAATGGACTGGTCCGGGTATAACGAGCGTGTCAAAAAATCGTATGGCATATTAGCTGCTGTTCAAAGGGCGCCAATTATCGCCTCCAACGTTCCCCCTCGGAGATGATAGCCTGCGATTTATCGTACCAAAAACAGGAACAAAAAAAAAAAAAAAATATGGTCTTGAAGAGCGAAGCAGCAGCAGCAGTTGGCACCTGAAGACACCCTTTCTCTTTCGCTCCCTGACCCACAGCTGAAAATCTAAAATATGTTTAGGTGTAGAAGTATATCCTTGGCTAATACTTATGTACCGTAAAAACTGGGTCTAGTTTTATCGCTTATACTATAACATTATTTAATTATACCTATACCGTGATACAAGAAGCGAAACCGTTTCGCCTTCTTCATCCTCCTATGAACGGACTGATCGTTGCCACCATTATTTTACGAGCTAATTTTCACGAAACCTGTGCAACCAGCGTGAGTTGAAATTAGTAGCTGCGTTGTGCCGATGTGGTGAAATGAAAATAGGCACTAAAATCCTCGGCGAGCTAGTTTAGTCATGTCTATAGCTCTATCTTCGTGGATTTTATGAAGATGTTTTACAGGGTGGTGAATTTTTTTTTATAATAACTATATTACACCGTCGACACCTATACTCAACTCAATAATTTTCGCAAGATAACTTCAGACTGCACCTTGCATGAGGAATAAGGCGATTAGATTTTCGTTCATGCTACACAACTCCTTTTTTTTTTTTTTTCAAAGGAACATGTATACCCTTGACATTTCTAACCTGGTCCAGAAAATCCGAACTATTTCTGAACCGGGTCTCAAAATGCTAGCAATCAGTGCTATTTTTTATTTTCAAAACGGTGCATGTTCACCCTGAACATGTTCAGTCCGTTTCAGATCATGTTAGTCTCTGTTCAGATTACCTTGAGCATTTTTTTTCACGTGTTTTGTGATACCCAGAAATAAAAAAGGCGATCTGCAGTGACTCAAAAATTAAACTGTTTAACAGCTCCTTTCACGTCCGAGTGCGGGATTGTCTAATGAAACTGACAAATTGATCGAGATTGATATAAAGAGTTGATTATTGGCGCGCTGTTGGTAGATCAAATCTAATTAAGTAGATACGTAATGATTTTTAACTAGTTTTTATCTGCTGGCCCCAATTTCGTAATCGTTGAAGGCTAATAATTATTGTCATTTTACAATTGTGCTTAGTAGGTTGTCAGGTCGGGGGAGTACCAGACATGGAGCTGCAGACCCACAATTCTTGCACCTGAGAATCTATACCTGGACGATTGCAAATCGAATTCAGACTGCTTATCGTGTTATTAAAGCCTCGGGGATAGCCGCTTGTGTTTATTCAGTATGAATTTCAACTTTCATTTGCACTATGGACAAAAACAGCCTCACTAGCCGCCGGTGTACCAGCTCGGACTAGTACACCGGTATTTATTATTATCCAGAGAAAGTGATGATAAAACGAAAAGTTGCTTTGTTAGGTACATGTGAAAAAAGAAAGGAAAAAAATTATTTACAAACCAGTCGGACAGCTAAACTCTCTAATTAACTATCCGAAGCACGATTCACCCTGCGATGATGAGGATCAAAATTGGTGGAAATTTCTGGTGGGATAAAAAGTTGTGCAAACTGTAGCAAAAAAAAGGGACCCGAAGAAGAAATTCTTTACAGATCGTTCTACGACTAAATGATGGATAAAAAAAATGTTAATCGAGCTAGGAATCAAATAGCAATTGACCAACTGCTTCTGCTGGTCAGCTAACAAGATCCATCGGATGTTGTTTTGTTGGTGTACGTGTATAGAGGCAGAGCTCTGCTGTACATGACATCCTACGAACTGGAAGTATCACGCCATCTCTTTATTGGTTAATTGCAGTTGTCAGGTTGAGAGAGATTTACGCGTCTGGTCCATAAGACACAGTGATATTACTTTACCTGTGCTCTCTGCAACTGCACCAACCGCGCCCGTATACCATTGATTAAAGCGTCGTTAAAGTTGAAGAAATAATTGCTCGAAGATCACGAGTCAATTTCTGAGGATACCCAAGACGGTCCAAGACCGTCTCAATTCAGAGACGAAAGAGTTCACTGTCTTGTCCCGACGATGACTGCAGAAAAATATTTTTCAAAAACCTCTAGATAAAAAAAAAAAAATATCCCAGATTTTTGGTGGGGATAAAAAAATTCCGGACGACTTCAAAGGCAGCAATTCAAAATTCGGAGTTTTTTTGGATAGAATTTCGGAATTAAAACTTTCGTAAAACTTGTTTGAAAAATCATCGCTACTTGTAGCCATGGCGGCTGGTTTCAGACTAGACGAGCTGATCGATGATAGCTGTCAAAACGTCAGTGCAGCTCGCACTTGACAGCATAAGAATTATTTTCGTACGATAATAATGAAAGGATACGTGTTAGAGTATAGAAAAACAGTCTATAGACCCCGTTCAACTAGATAATAGAAAAGGTAATTGCTACCTGCTACCTTTTAATATCCAGGCTTTACTTTCCTCTGCAATACGCATGCCGAGCTTTGGAAGACTGAAAGTGTAAGACTTCCAGCGTTACTTCCGGTTTTCATAAATAGAAATTTCTTCGTATCTCTCAAACGACTTTTTTTTCTCTTCATTTTCAATTTTTCTTCGTCAAATATGCGCTAAAACTCCCCAGGCAGAGTCTGACGACGCTTTTAATACGGCCCAGCGTTGGCCCAGCGTTGGGCCAGCGTTGAATAATGTAAAATCTGTCAGCGCTATGAATTGGGCCAGTACTGGGCCAGTATCTACACCCCAGTGTTGTCACATCGCTGGGACAGTATTAGACTTCTATCGCAATACATTTAAACGGCTGAAAACCGGAAGAGGGTAAACCTTCTGAGAGATTCTGTCTTTCTCGAGCTTGGTTTTCGATGTATATATATTTTTTGAGAGAATTTGAGATACTGGACCAGTTCTGACCACCGGCGAGAACGCCACCGTCGGCAACGGTACTGGTCCGACACTGGGCCTTACGCTGAGGTCTAGCTGGATAATTTGGATAGTGAAATTTCAACAGTCGTTGTTTTTCTTGACAGCTATTATTATAATGCATAATTTAGTTTTTTAATTATACTATAGATAGGCGCAGACAGATTGCGGGTGGGGAAATCAGATTGTAAATACAAAAATCGATTATGAAATCGGTTTAATTGCTGGTTCTGATTATTATCCGAGGGGGGTAGAGAGAGAGAGAGAGAAAGAGAGAAAGAGGGAGGAAGGGATCGAAGCCACGGAAATATAATATTTCAATGTTAAATTAAGTCACGTAGTTCGGGTCCTGGCTGCCATAACTCCTGTCCGATAGTATATTAGCCTGAGTATATATGTACAGTTGATCCATTTAAAATAATGAAATCTGTTAGTTCGTAAATCGGTTTAAATCCGCATTGCGTAACCGTTGTGCGTTCGGGGTACGCCCCGTGTTTAACGTGTAGATATATATGTATATGCTATGTATATACCTATGTATGTAACTTGGTAAAACAGTGTTCTCAACAAATTGACCGATAATATGATTAGAATAATAATTAACTGGCATGTTTTTTTCATTTAAATCGGGCCACAGCCCCGGGCCTTAACGTGGACCGTGGACGGTGGTCAGTGGTCGGTGGTCGGTGGTCGGTTCACCGGCGGGCGCGGGCGGCACAGATCACCGCAAGGTGTTAGGTAATACAAGAATTATTGCGAGCCTTTAAGAATCACAATAAACTATATAATAGATCGATTAAACCATTTACTATCGATATTTTATCTTCTGGTTTGCGGTTCACGGTCGTAACTCGTTCCTTGTATATACCTATGTATACATACCCCGCCGCAGCACGAGGCTGTAAGAGAATCGTTTAATGATACGATAATACACTTGATTTTCAAAAAAACATATATATTTACAATATTAAAAATATCCTTCAAATTTATGAGAATCTTTTCAACGTCTGAGTGAAATTTTTGATATTCTTTGAATTTGGATCGAATTTGGGAAATATGATGTTGAAAAATTTTGTAGAGAAATCCTTGAAATTTAGGCGAAATATCGAGAAACAAAAATCTGAAAAAAGTCCAGAGATCCTTGAAAATTTTCAGGAAGATACGAGAAATGTCAAAGAAAAATTCTGATATTTCATGAATACAAAATTTATAAAAAATATCCCAGCTCGATTATCCTGGAGATTCTATATAGAAAAAAAATTGACGAATCTTGAAAGAAAAATATTTCCTGTAACAAAAATCATCGAGATCTTTTGAAAAATCTTATAGAAATTTTCTAAAAAATATTTGAGATCGTGGAGAAATGATCGAAAACCTTAAAGGAAATTTTTCTGGAAATCTTTGGAGGTTTAAGAAAAAAAAAATCGTGAAATTTCGATCGAATTTGTGAAAAATATTAGAAAAAAAAAATTTTTTTGAGAGAAATCCTAGAGATTCTTGAAAAATTCGCTAAGGTTTCGAAAAATTTTCGTAAGATCCGAAAAACCTGGCCGTCAAATGTCACCGAATTTTATATCAAAAGTCTAGAAATTTTTTTTCGAACGCTTACGATGGGAGTGATCAATTATTTTACAAATAGTAGTTCGATTGGCTGCAGTTTATCTGAAACCTTCGATTGAAAACCGTTTCTGAAATTCACGATCGACCCATAACTCGACGGTTCTATTAAATCGTAAAGAACAAGTATATCTATACCCCGGGTCTTGAAGACTGAAAATACCTAATCTAGGAAGGCGTGTTTGCCTAGTTGGCCTGACGTCAATTTGACAGTGCAGGATTGATCGATCCCTCGGTGTATATTCCTTCTGTGTAAAATAAGAATTTACGCTGAAACTCATGAAGAACAAATATCATTTCCAGTAGACGATCGGCGATTACTTATTATTTCATATTTAATTACACCGATCGAATATAATCGTGAGGCGAAGTTGATAGTTCAAGGAACCGTCCCCCGCAATTCAACATCTAAACCTCGGCTATCTGTACCTGGCTACCTAGCTGGCTACCATCAAGATGTGCAATTACCGATCTCTGGAAGCCGGTGAAATAATTTGCATTGTAGCTGCAGGTATTGCCGCAATTCCGTTACCAACCACTCGCTCAGCCCGAAACTCTTTCGCAATATTAAGGGACTTAAAGTTTTCTTCTTTCTTTTTTTTCAAATTACCGATTTCAAATTTTACATGGAACTTCGTCTCATATTCTACATCCATGCAACTTCCTGGGCACATCAACGGTCTTCAACGAATGTCATTTTTATTTTTCGAACCCAAAAATTTTCGATTTCATCAAGCCACGTTTTCATGAAAATTTTGAGACAAAAAATATTGACGAGCTTTGAAAAATCGGAGTCAGTAGAATATCTTCTTCAAGACGTATCAGTGATTTAAAAAAATCGATTTGAGTAACCCGGGGGACAGGGGAGGAGCGTTACATGGTTTAAATTGATATAAAATACCGAGTAAAAATCTTAACTGAATCAGGTTTGTGAACATGAGGAAAAACGATCATCTAAAACGCCTTAAGGTTTCCATTGTGCCCTATGCGCATGGTCTCCTAATCTATAGATCGGAATAACTTTTATCACTTTAGTTTACCAGTTTGTTACGAGGTAGATAATGACCGGGTTATATACGTACAGGTATATACATATGTATATAGGTACATACATATATGTGTATGACGGTGTGCACAGAAAATCTCTCCGTAAGTTAGTAACCTGTATATATAGTGTAACCAAGCTTATACCAAGTTCTGTTGCGGGTACATAGAGAAACTTACTTATATGCGACCCCAACTTGTGTATATACACGTATATATATGTATGTAACATACGTTACAAACTTTCGATCGAGACGCCTACAAGAACAGAGAACAGAGAACAGAGAACAGTCTCAGCGAGGTAAAGTAAAGTAAAGTAAAGTAAAGTAAAGCGGGAGTTCTCGCCGATCGATGGTGAAGACTCCGATTAAAGGTGTGGGAATATAAATTGTAAAGAAATGTGATCTTATCGATCCTTACACTTTCTGACAATCAGATTTGCTAGTACTTCCATCGAAATCTGTCAACCCACGGAGGTATAGAGGAGATCGGTATAAGCATGTAGAATACTATATACCTGTTACTGTGAGTGAATTATCCATCTAGCATTGTACGTATGTACATACATACGTAATCCTCGAGTCTGAAAATTCTCTTGTAGAAATTCATTCACAAGTAAGAAAGGGAAAGAGATGAGGGTTAGATAAACGGCGATAGTTCAATAAATTTTATTTACATATATACCGATCTCTCAAGTATATATGAACGAAGTAGGAAGTTGAGGGGGGGTCATTCAGATCGTTGACTTTGATAAAAAAAAAGTCTGTATCCGGTCTCCGGTTCACGATTAATTATCATTACCCTCGAACCTGGATTCGTTGATTTAGTCGAATAAAAAATCCAAAAGTAAAAAAGAAAAGCAAAAAATCTTGAAAAATTTTCTAAGTATATAAAAAATATTTAGAAAATATTCTCGAAATTTTATCAACGTCTCGAAGTATCCTCCGTGCGGAGTATCGGTATCTCCAAGTATCGCTATACGTACACATCGGCGCCCAACATTCTAACTATGATTTTCATACTTTCACGTAAGGTGATTGTTTGACTAGGGCCACCGAGGTCTGCTCCGTCGAGCATGAACTCTAGGGTAATTAAATTTATATTATATCAACAACTGGGTATATACGCGTATGTATGTAGTACGTGTGTGTGGGTGGGTGTGTTGCCCGGTTATAATATGGAATATATCGGTTACTTTTTCAACCGATTTATGATACCTGCTGATCGAGGAATACTGATAACTAACAGCAGAATTTAAACAACCACTCGTAACGCTTCCGTGTGCCAAATCAATTCTGATCAAATTTCAAAAGTTATGCATGTATACACTTTACTCTGTACTCCGTACTCTGTACTCCGGGTTTACGGGTCACTAACGATCTTTACTGTACTTAATATATATACGGAAATACATATACCACTACATTAACGTCCGAGAGATCGTTTTTACAAATTCTCCGAAATCGCAATGCAACGAAGATAAAAAAAAAATCAATTTCTGAAGAAAAAAATTGCGACTCTGATTGTAAGCGTGAACAACGATTGCCCAAACCGATACCAAACCCAGAATTAATAATTCGTCTCCACGTCTCTTGCGGTATACATTAAGATACGTATAGATATACATAATATATCTGATGCAGACATGCAGCAATGCGAATATAGTTCTTTGATTTACATAAATAAAATGAAAAAAGAAATTCGAAAATCTGATCCATAAATAAAAATCGGTTCGATCGCGTACATCAACAAGATTGATTGACTATATCAGTTCACAAAAAAAAAAAAAAAACGAACTTTTGACATATATTTGAACGACTTGAGTCATTCTACATAGGTATACATACATAGGTATATATGTATAACAAATCCAGAAGCTCCGCAAGAACCTTTGCTCTCTACGCGAGAGTAGCCATACCTGCAGTATATGTCGACAATAGTAAAATACGTGAATACAATTATATGGCGGTCACTATATTTACCGATCGACATTATTTATACAGGGTGTCCCAGAGGAGGTCGAACCGAGTAAATTCTCCCGAAGAACATGGGGTCTGCGAAGTCGCGTTCGCGAGATATCACAGGTTAAAAAATATCGCTTTGCGCCACGATCGTGGCGCAAAGCGATATTTTTTAACCTGTGATATCTCGCGAACGCGACTTCGCAGACCCCATGTTCTTCGGGAGAATTTACTCGGTTCGACCTCCTCTGGGACACCTTTCATTTTGGACATTTAATTCTGGGACACCCTGTACATATATATCCAAGGTGATTGGCTTATCGGGCATAATCGTCGCCCGGGGTAATTGGTATGGCGTATATATAACTTTGTCCCGAGGGTTATATCGAAGTTTTCCATGGTATCCATCCATCCCCTCTTTTGGAGCATATGGCTACCCACTATAATGCGCTTGATCGTCGTTAGTCAGAAGTCTCTTCAGGACGATCCGATGTCACACCGACACTTTGAGGCTCGCGCCTTCACCAAGTGGGATAGGATAGGTATAGTGGTACCTATAGCCGGCTATATCTTATACTAGAAGAGATTGACGTATAGAGATTGTGTTATTTTGATCCGAGTTATCGATACAGTCTAGCTCTTCTCTTATTTTTTTCCCGTTTCTCTTCCATCCTCTTCGGTCTGACGATGCATATATACCGACATGCCCCGCACACACCGAGCTGTAATAAATTCTTAAGAAATATGTAACTTTATATCCATAAAAACCAGCAGATAAAAGAAAGTTTATTGTTATTCCAGTGCAGCGGACGTATGTATGTATGTACATACGTGTATGTATATGTACCCTAAACCGTGTGGAAGCGTGGGTGAACGATCTTTCCTCTTTTCTTAAATTTATATCCCATTCCTTTCTCTCCTCTTTCGTTTTTGTGTGTTTTTTTCTTTTCAACAAAAATGAGAAAGAAATTTCAACGAAAAATTGATCATTTTCATGAAACTTTCGATGAATAGAAAATTTCGTCCAAATCGTTCGGACGGTGCGTCCTTTTTTTGAAATTTATATCACATTCCTCTTCATCCTTTCCCTCTCTGCTCTTTCGTTTTTTTTTTTTTTTTTTTTCAGCGAAAATGAGAAAGAAATCAATTCAACGAGACTCGTCGAAAATCGTACAAGTTCTGATGGCTAGACAAAAACAAAAAAAAAAAATTTTGTGCCCCATTTAGACTGTAAATTTTGTCCAAATTTCTTTGAACAGTTTCTCGGTAATTTCCATATCGAGAAAAACTGACATTCTGTCATTATCGTTCGGTATAAATATGATCGATGGAAAGATCGGTATTTTAACGATTCTGAAAAGGCTATACGACGAAGAGTATATCGGTATATATCGTACATGCCTATGGTACGCTGCATAGAAGAATTGATATCTAATCAATGATCGTGCGGTTCATCTAATCGTCAGTTCCGCGAAGATGATCGCTCTTGGATTAGAGTATGAGGTATTATAAGTCATGAGCTACGCATACACGACTCTCATACTTCGATATGTACAATATATACACAACTATATACATGTATATGTATATATACAGTTGGGTGGGTGACTTGTGTACAGAAAAGCCGGCTATTAATCTGCCATTCACGATACTCGGAGGACTTTTAATTCTCTCTATTATATACGCGCAAGCATATATGTACACGTATATACGTATGTGTGTATGTAACACCGATACGATACGTAGCAGCAGCTTCTTCTCTCTCTCTCTCTCTCTCTCTTAGACTTTAAACTTTTAAACCTATTTTCATCTCGCTCAATTCTTTGATGGCTCCCAAGGCGTGGCATAATTCAATCAGGTTGAACGCACTACCGTTAGGTAGTACGTAGTAGGTATGTATATACGTACCTACGAGGTGCGCGGGTGGATTCACGGACTCCTGCAGACTCCCGCAACCTGTATACGTATAAAACTAGTATGACCATATAATATTATACACACCATTGAAAGAGTTATGGTCTCTCGTAGAGAGATATAGCCCGTTTACACACGTCTTCAGGCTTGTGCAAAGATCACTTCTTTTTTCCTGCTTTTTATTCTCATTATAATAACGATCGTCGAGGTGCAGTAGAAAGAAAAAATTTGATGCTAGAAATTGACGAAGTTTGAACAATTTCTTAGATCAGTTTTCGTAGAGGATCGTGACTAGAATCTGAAAAGGTAAAATTATATGGCATCGAAATCTGACTGCGAACGATATCGGTGAAAGAAACTAACGGAACGTTTCCGAAAGAAAACTTCTGAGAAATTCATAAAACGAAAAAACCTTTTGCCAAAAAATCCGGGCACATGCATGAAATGAATTGACTATTCCATTATCGTCTCCGGTATATCTTACACCTTGTTTAATATCCAGTGACCACAAGTCGGTGTCCGTCCCCATGTGTGGCGTCGAGTTCCGAACAGAACAGAACAGAACAGCGAACAGTCAAGTCTAGTCTAGTCAGGAGAGCGACAGACCACAGTGACCAGCGTTGATATCCGGGACCGGGAGTCGAGGCCTGTCACTTTGTACCCGGTCCCGGTTAGGCCCAGGTTCGTTACCGAGGCCTCAGTTTGTAGCTCTCCGAGTTGTCCGAAGGTATAATTTATCGTATAGGAAAGAATTTGACTTGGTTATAAGTTAGATAGGGTTACCTAGTACCATGTAACTACTTCAGTGGTCCAGGGTCGTCTTATCAGTCGTCTCGAGGCGGTCACCTCTTCGGCCAGCTGTCAATTCTTGAATAATATTATCGATCTCCAATTGTTCGTTTAGATTCGAGCCTGCATGCTGCAGGTGTTGAATTTTTTTTTCTTTCCTTTCTTCTTTCTTTTCATATTTATCGTCAAAAATCGATTCCGAACTGTAATCGAAAGATTCGATTCAATCGATCGATTCACGCGACTGTTTTTAACAGAATTGTTGCTCATGGATAACACGAATAATAATAGCAACGACAATAATATTAATAATAATGATAATAATAATAAGGAGGAGGAAGTAGCCTTGGGAAGACCGGGGCTAGTCTGCGGAGTTGTTAAGGTTCGCCGGGCGCCGTATGAAATGCCGTTTGGGCTTGGCGTCCGGTCGAGTACTGAATCTCCCCGACGCCCACCTTGTGTCATCGACGAACGTGCATATATACGTATATGTATATCAAACAGATATCTATTTATATTACAGGGTCATTTTCAATTCACGGTACATGTACCATCAAAATATTACGATCGATCGCCATTTCATTCCTTTTTTTTTTCGATTTTACTTCCTGAAAATCCCACCTTTTTTTTTTCAACGAATCGTACTTTTCTTTTCGTTGACGAATGGTACCTTTTTTTTCAATAAATGGCACTTTTTTCGATAAATGGCACCCTTCGACAAAAAATGGCACTTTTTGTTCAATAAATGGCACCTTTTTCCATAAATAGTACTTTTTTCCGAAGATTGGCACCGTCTATTCAATAAACGTCTCCCTTTTTCGCCCGAGAAATGGCACCATTTTTCAATAAATGGCATTTTTTTCAAGAATGGCATTATTTACCGAAAAAAAATGGTACCTCCATAATATTACAAAAAAATTGTAAGTTCTTGGTTTTGAAAGAGACAGAGTTTGTTCTTTGAAATGCTCAGTGATATTTGAGTCTGGAGAATGGCACTTTTTTCAAATACAACCTGCAGTCTACTTGTTTGAATGTTTTCTCATTTGGTCACCGCGAGCGTGTGGGTTAGGTATTATAGGTATACTGTTATACGGACATGTTCGAACGTATGTCTAACGAGTGTCGAGCAGGTATACAGGGTGTAATTATTCGTTATTTGATAATGTAATAGAGTTTTATAACAGACTTCCGAGAGTATGGTCAGTGCGTTACCGTTGTCTCTTGTTCTACTTAAGTCACTATACGATTAAAACATATATCTATAATATAGATACGTCTGTACAATACGCACTACGTAGGTAACTATACATCGACATGGCAGGACGTTTTGTAATTTCTTAAATCAACGCGACTCCGCCCTGTTTACAACCGCGGCTAGCTCTCGCTGTCAGAGACGAAATTTTACTTTCGTTTCATGCGCCATTGTGTCATTGGACCAAAAATTAATCATATAAATTACGAATGATCGTGGTAATGATTTTAGCAGTTATTAATCGACCGAAAGTATCACCAAGACATGTTTTGCTGTGTTAGAAAATTTCAACGAAAATTCAGGTTCGTGCCATTATTTCAAACAACGAATATATCGAATCAGAGAGTGCCATTCTGAATTCTAAAAATTTGCCATTCTTGGGTAAAAATAAATTACTATCCGAAAATAAAAAAAAAGTGCCATTTTTATACAACGAAGTAGGTACCATTTTTTACCGATAAAGGTACCCTTTTTCGAATTGATAAAAAATCCTGTTTCGAACTGAATCAATCGGTCTTCTTGGAGACTTGAAAAAAATTAACGATTTTGCATCAGGTATAGGAGAAAAATGCCAATTCCAGTTGAAAAAGGACCGTTTTCTTTCCTTTTTTTTTGTAAATTTAAACCGACGGTATCTTTTTAATGGAAAAGGCTTGAAAATAAGTTTTTCTCTTTCTCTCTCTCTCTCGTTCTTTCTCGCTCTCGCAGTCTAGGAAGAGAATATGGACCGAGAAGCTGTGTACGTAGTGAGATTTGATCAACCTGCGTCGGTCAGGATCGCGGTGCGATAGAGATCTGATCGCGAGACACACACGCGCCGCTCTTATCCGGTCGGCACTGATCCAACACTTGGCTGTGCAAGATAATGCACTATGATATACTGTTGCTTTAAGGTAGCGGTAGTGATGGCGATGGTGATGGTGATGGTGCTGGTGCCGGTGATGGTGGTGGTCGACGGCTTCGGACCGAGACTAGTCAACGGTTCCAATATACCTGCAGCGAGGCTAGAAGGCTATCGGCCTACCATCAAAAGCCTTTCCTACGCTTACTACAACACGCCGTTGTAGCTTACCAATATCTTGTTCGCGGCTGCCCGGTCTTTAGCTACGGAAAGCTAGACAAATCGTCGATCTACCGTCCCGCCGTGAAGCCTAGTCCTCCGTCCCTCCTGGAAATGGTTTCTATTCGAACCGTACAGGGTGTCTGATATCGATCCTTCGAACGGAGGATTTTAACGCCGAAAGAAGAGCCCGGAAATTATCCTCGAAAAATTTTTACTCAATGAAAATCGAAAAGGAGCAGATTTTTCGGAGAAAGTATTCGAAGAACTTTTCTGACGGAATGAAAAGGATCGTCGTAAGCTGCGATGGGTAAGGATCGGGTATAATTTAGGCTCCGTGAATCGGTGCCTCGTAGATCAACCTGCTTCAATTATAAATCAATTAAGTGGCGCACTGATTGGTTCCTGTTAATTAATAACCGTTAAACCTGTCCAATCTTAGTTGGGCTGCTATATTCAGAGCTTGATGTTACATCCTGCCCTGAGGTTGTCGTAATAAACAACCCGATCGGTGATCGCGATCATCTAATGCGATCTGATACAGATTCTACATTCCAATTAGAGCCCATTATTATACGACATTGATCGGTTTTGGTAATGCCTCGAAAATGGCCTCTAGGAGTTCCCATCCGAGAGCCACGATGCTTGTTCTGAATTTTGTCGATGAAAGGTAAGTACTTTTGTTTTCCCACCTTTGAGACCCAAAAAGATCTCGAATCGAACTGAAAAAATCGGTTAATATCGTAGGCACGGCACATCTTGGTAGCTCGTCTAGCACACGATAGACCCTTAAGCCTATTAGAGGTTTAGTCACGAAGAGAAGCCGACCGGGAATCGATAGCCTATTAATGAAATCGGTTTATTGGCTTTAGACATGCATGTCATTTCTTATAATCTACCTGCTACTTGAGGCAGGTCGATCGTAACTTTAATCCTTAGCAACTTCTGTTTTGCCGTGGGTTAATCACGGTAGCCACTTCACCACTCGACACTATCGAGATTAATCAACTTAATCTCATCTCTCACATGATCGTTCAGAAAACAAAAGAAAAAAATTAAATATTCAAGGTGAAGAAATGAAAATCAAGAATATGGAAGCCTTCGATCGACTTATGGAAAAGTTTACAGACTACTTCACATCGTGAGGTGTACTTTTTGAAATAGCCGTGGATCGCAAAAATTTCGAACTCCTTTTTTCGCAAACAGCTGAGGCTAGTTGAGGTTGTTAATGTTTTCCATTGTCTGATTGGTATAATTTATATATGGGATAGGTATGTGCCCACCGACCTATATCTAATTCAAACCATGTATTATGTGGTAGTCATTATGTATCCTTGCTATAAGGTATATAAACACACGTATGTACATACATGTGTGATATATCCGTGTATAACCGATCAATCGAATCATTGTTGCGGAATGAATATATACCGGACTCGACAGTAAAGTGACTTTGCGTGAAATCGTGTAACGATCATTATTCTCGAATGAGTTGGGTAGGTAGGAATAGATAGAATTATTCGCTCGAAAGCGTCTTTTCATCAATTTCTTTAATAAATGATATTCATCGAGGCTAGGAGACGCTCATACACGTCAAATTCAATTCTATAACTAGACAAGAACATCCTCAAGTATTTAAACACTCTTTTATAACATCTAATACCTCACGCTAAGCTATTTACAACAAGAAGAACCAGTTAAGCAGATCCCGTAATTAAATGGGGATCAAATATTCCAACTCCACTTAGACGTAATCCAAAAAGACAATTGTTCCCAGTTCAATTCACATCAATACCATAATCATTACATCGCCTTTGAACCCGATTAATCTGGCCACGAAACGAAATTAGTATAACACTCCACGGTTACATCAGTACCCGAAATGCATACGTAACACTCTGCACTAATACCACGAGAATTCAATAGGTATATTTGCAATCGCTGCAGTGGCATGTGCAAATCGGTAAAGAACTGTATATCTATGCATGCGTCATGCTTCCTAATTATGTGTGTAGTTGTTTCTGTGCTGTTGATGATTATGGTGGTGGTGGTGGTTTTAGCTGGTGATATATGACCGAGGTAAAGACAGAATACCCTGGTCCTGCACGTGATAGTACCTATATACGAGTCCAGGTGAGTTTGTAGTAGCACACTGATAGATCGGGGCAGAAACTGGACTCCTGTCAAAAACTACGAAACTGGTTGGTGAAATGGTCCGGACCCATGAGTATATGGTACCCCGAGGCAGCCGACCGGGTTAAGATCAGGCTTTCGCCGTGTTGTTCGTTGCAATCGGTGGGTAAGCGGTAAGTAGTCGTAGGAGTATATACTAGTATAGTAAAATTTCGTAACGTAGTGAAGGTATTAACCGTTCTTTAAATGATAGCCGGCCCCCTTTATCCAAGTTCTTTGATGATGGATTAGAATTAATTACATTTCGAGCGATGGTATCTGGTCGGATGTTGCATTTTTCACAATCCATGAGAACATCGTAGCTATCCTTGAAAAATTATTCCTTGAGAATTTTATCCGAAAAATTATTGTTCATCGAATTCCCTCAAACCGAGCGAATCGCATCCTTGACGTGCAGGTTCTATCATCGCTTTTCGTCCACCCTACGTGGTATGTATGTACAATGTTGAAACGATGTGAACTCTGGCCTGATGCTGACACTGACGAATTAAACACATGCCGGGCAGTTCGCTTTGCGTCCCGTAACGCTGCATCCTCGTGGACAAGGTATAGTCAGGATAAGCGGTAGGTATAATACGCCAGAGAGAGTCGTGTGAAGCCACCGCCATGTGGCCGTGTCTATCTTTCATTAACTAAGAGTACTGCAGGAGTCTGCGGGAGACGCGCCGCGTTGCCACCTTATGGTCATTAGTGGACCATCAGGTGGAAAGTTTCACGTTATCGAAACCGGCGCTCAGAACACCCTTCGCTATCAACTATCGATACACACTCATCCCTTTAAACTTGGGGTTCGAATGCCGGAGAGAATCAAATGTCACGCTTTCAGCCCTGAACGGTATACCTTATACTCGTTGATGAACGAACATGGTGAATATGTCACGCTAGTGAAATGCCACTGAAAGGAAACTCTCTGGATATTTTCAATCATCGAATCTAAACGCGAAATGGATCGATCTCAAGATGTTATGGTACGGATAGGATCAGATTTAACAAACTGATCGAGAAGCGTTGACCTCCTTTCCTTATTGAATTAATCTTTTCCCCGCGCTCCTGGGTCTCGTTCCATCTCTTTCTCTTTCTCTCTGATGCCGATTAGTTAGAGTCGGTGAATTTTCCCTGCACCGCGGTATACATATGAGTAAATTAATACCCGGATAGCGTGTACCTCTGCCAGGCTCACGCTATGTGAAAATATGCAGTTTGAAATCTTTGTCATAATCGCGTACCAGCCCAGTCATTAGTCGGTGCAACCTTTTGACTCTAATCGTATGGATGTGTACGGTAAGTACGACTATTTCTCTCTAACGTGTACATACGAGTGTGTATAGGAACATACGTATACGTTGAAATAATGTGAATTACGGCACCCTCCACGACGCGCATACACATACGTAGATAATAAACGTCGTGACGACTCATTGAAACGGATGACAACGATCTAAGGAAGGAAGAAGGTCCCTATATACGTTAACAAAACAGTGCATGGTAGCTGGTACCATTGATTCTTAACGCACACGTACCTACTCCATGGCACGGAACACTTTGGTCAATTGTCTAGAAATCCTTGGGTGACGCACTCCGCATCCGCCCGTCGTGAATCAGTATATCCTCTCGAGCGAATCTGCGCAGCGCGTACACCAGGCCATTATCACCGACTATAAGTTACGTACACGGACTACCGTCGCCGCATTGATGATGGTGCAGCATACTTGCCGCTGCAATCGGAAGCAGCGTCCTTCTCCCCATCGTGAAAAATTTTCTAACCCTCACATAGCGGGTACTTTTCTCGTTTTTATATTCTCTTAGCTGGCTATGTCAGGAATCAACGATGACTGCACAGGTCCTGGCGGCACGTGACCGGCGTGGGACCAAAAATTTTATCCGAAAAGGTTCCATGGGGTAGAGATAATGTGGCACGCGACATATTGCCAATCTCCCCCCACCGGCTGATTCCGTATTTTGATTCATCGTTTGCACCAGGGTGAATTATTACATCGGGTTGCCTTTGGACATGAGAAGAAAAAAATTATATCCGATGGTGGTGGTTAAAAAATCGAGTTTTGGACAGCTCGATCTTTTCCTTAGACCCGCGGCGTTCCTTTTACCAAAATTCATCCGAATACCTGCATCACCTTTAGGCCCACCCATGAGAGTATGACCACGATCATATCCCGTTCCATTACGAGGAATTAATTCGTTCGAATCGTCGCATACCCGCATCGGTCCAGGTGTGGTGGGAGTTCGAATTTTATATTTCACGTCCAGACAACGCGGAGCTACGTAGCGTCGAGAGCCGAAAGTATAGATAGCCATCAAAGGTGGCCCGTATAGTTTCATTGAACCAAATTGACCGGAATGGTTTAATAAAGGTAAATATTTTTGTTCAATTAAACGAAGGTGCAGGGGATCCATGCGGGACATGGCCGAACGATTTCTGGGAATTTTTCGCGAGAGGAAATCGAGTTAAAAAATCGAAACGTACGTTTTTTCTTCCCCATCCCTGAATATGTCCTCCAAACAGATTACACCGCGTCTGATATAAAAGAAACCAATTTGAGGCGAGGCAAATTAACACGTACACCTAGCTCCCCGAAGAGCCAGTTAGGGTTGGGTTTCGCACGGGGAAATGATCGGAGTTCGCTTACATAGGGGAGCTGGAGACTTCCATATCTCATAGCCGGTAGCATATGTGCTCGGTCCATTGTACTAGAGTTTCACAATAACGATTCGAGCGGATCAACGTAGGTACGCGTGTGGGAAAGACATACAGCGGGCACAAAGTGGTTTGACTGTCTGCCAAACATTATTAGTTATTACGCCGGTAGTGCGGTGCACAGAGTAGGTAGATATACGTGGAAAAATAGCGAGGGAGTTCAGTTGTCAGTATAATACTGTACAGCGTACGATATTATCCACGGTATAATACCTACCTCCAACCGTCGTCTGTGTTCTTTACGTCGAGAGTTCGTGTAAGCTACCGGACCACAAGATTTCCTATCAGCTTCCAAGTGCCAGACACTGTCAATCTTTAAATACAACTGGCTACCCTGCAATGGTACTGTTATCGTTCAACAAGACTCCCGGCAAAAAGATCCACGCAACTATCGACATGAAAGTACCGTAAATTTAACAACCGTATCGATACACCTAACTTGTTTCGGAGTTGTAAGACGCGAAAAAGTTTCACCTCGAACTTAAATATCGCTTCAACATTTCGATAGAAAACAAGCAGGTAAATCGGCTGACCACGATGGGCCAGACCTAAAACTTCCCGTCAAAATTTTTCAAGGAAACAAAAAAACAGATGTATGACGATTTCCTAAAATAATTATTGGTAGGCGATTTTCAGATGAGAGGGGTTGAAAAAATCTGTCCTTGTATTCGTGATCAACGGTCCAGAAAACCTTGAGATTCCAATTTTTATTGGAATCCGTCAATCCTTTCTCGAGATATCGTGGATTAAATTAATTATTTCAAAATTTTGTTCTTCGAATATCTCGAAAACTACTGGACCGATCAAATCCAGAATCTAATCAGTTCTAAGTTCGGAGAATCCGCGTTGATTGATACCAAATTCATAAAAATCTGATCATTCGTTCTCGAGATATCGTCGGCCAAAAAAATTGATCACATACATACATACATACATAAATACATACATACATACATACATACATACACACACACAGACGTCCATCTGAAAATGATCGGAGATGATTTTCTAGACTTCAAAACGTCGAGATCTAGTGAAAACTCAACTTTTCATTTTCGGGGTGAATACAATAACTTCCTCTTTTCTCTGATATCAGAGAAACGGGAAGTTAATAATTTATGGGAAGTTATCTCGTGATGATTTAATCGTCACGCCATAGAACCAGAATTTCATTTCAACAGTTTCTAACAATCTTTGACAAGCTAAGTTTTATGAATTTTTAGGAAGAACGAGAAAATTGCAAACTGGGTTTTGGAAAAATTTTATAGTCACCCTCTTCAGCTCCTGTTCTTCAGAGCGGGGGATAGCCGATCCCTGAATCGGTGGTCTCGAATGGTAAATCCACTAAATTTTGTCACGGTGACACGTTCGGAGATAAATTTGACCAAACGCATCGTGGACTCGCGTCCGGTTTTGTCGCTATCTCGGTTTGGCAATTGAATTATCTTCAGGGTACGCGAACGGGCACTTGTGTCACCACGTGGCAGCTTATGGCCGGAGATATATCTGCAAACAATGGCACCAGCCGAGGCAGCCGGGTGTCCTGAAATCGCCCTCGATAAGCCCTTTTCGTACGTATAACCAGGAGTCAGGACTCTGCAGGCTACAAGGACTGCCGAAAGCGTAATTCTCTTCTCGCAGAAACCCACTTCCCACGATCTACGCTTCTCCGTGGCTAATTTCAGGGGCAACCGGGGTTCCACCTCCGGTGTATATACACTCGATATTATTCTCCGTCTAGGGGGGGAACCGCATGGACTCTCGGACCTGACACTGCGGGTCAATAGGTCAAGAGACGCGAGTATCGAGAGCAACAACTTTGCCCGCGCGATTTCGGAACGAATCTTTAAATCAGGTATAAATATTTTTACACAAGAAAATTGCGGGTCAAGATTCTACGCGATGTCTCCGTCTCGGACCTGCCAGACTTCCGGGGTTAACGGTCACTGGATTTTAAAACCGGCCATTTCATTCCTCAATCAAATCAATTTTCGGTTCATCCATATTTAGAAATCATAGCAAAAAGTCTCGGTACACTTTCCAGTCGAGATCGAATGGTCAATCGGCTCCTTACTTTTCATCACAAGAAACATCGATGACCTCAAAAATCCCCGGGATCAAACCAAGACTTTGTGCACTTTGGGGCAGAATTTTTCATTTCATTTCTGTTTGGAGAATAAAATCGTCTGAAGTTCGTGTGAAAGAGAGATATACGATGTATACGGTCTTTGTAAACGCTGTTGCATTAACGTAAAAGCATTTTTCTATTCTCCCCCTGTCCCACCACCCCCCGAAAGAATGTCGCGAATGAATAAGTTTATTAGGATCGATTCCCAGCCTGTGTTACAAGTTGTTCTCATGGGTCCTTAGCCCGTTCTATAGAGCGGTAGCATATTGCCGTTGTTGACAAAACCCATGGGGGTCCCCAAACACTATACATCCCATCGGGCCCGTATCATTCCACACCCCCGTTGCAGTAGGGTGGGAAACCATGACCACCATCTCATTACTGGTTCCCATGGGCCCATCCTGGACCCTGCACATACCCCGAACCTCGTTCCGGGATGGTCGTGTGCCTGGGGTTTGAAATAGGGTGGTAAATCGGGGGGTTGCATCGCATTATGTAATTGTAATGGGGTACCTACCATTCGTCGAATGCTAAAGGACTACCGTCAACGGTATAGGTGGATCTGATTTTGCGTGTGAACTCGATGCATGGGAGTTGGCACAGGCGAGCTTTTCTGTCAATTACACAATCCGTTGATTGGTATCTGCAGTACGGGTGTGCAGTGAATTATTTTCTCCGTATGCCCGCTGCAGTGCCGTTGACAACCGTGTCAATTCGAGTACAGTGACACAAGCTCCGATTCTCGCGAAAGTTTTTTTTGTTCATTTCGTATCAAAAATTGATCGGAGTGGCACGTCTAATTACGGAATTATCAACGTGTACTTGGACATTGAACGGGTTAATAATTGTTAACAATACACCCGGCGTTGCCTCAGGCTTCTACGTATACATAGAAGTCACGTGCAGGATGACTGTCAACGACTTTAAACGCGTAACCAGATCCTTCATTTTTAATTAGTACAACTTCATTAGCGAGTTGCCCGATATCGATGACAGTAGCGCCGGTACCTACGTATATCTCTACATGACCGTGTGTCGCTGAACCACGCCTACGTATACGTGTACGTAGTACGTATATGCGACAAAGAATCGATAGCACGCTATTAGCCGATCGAGATTGTATAACGATCTGTTAAACACACGTTAGAGAACTAATTAATCTGATAATATGACCCAGTTCAACTGTCTCTGTATACGAACATACATACGTACATTCAGTTGCTGTTGCTGATTGTAAGAGGAAATCTTAAGCCACCATGTAACAGAAGAGTAGGTATATACCGATCTGTTCGGTAGAATGTTCCACCGCTATACTCGATCGAATGGAATCCAACCGATCGCGGTTGTCTTGGGTTGTCTTAGTTAGTGGCTCTCCTGATGGTAGAACAACGTCGACGGTCTGAACACATGTCGGTATATCTATGAGGTGGATATATACATGTATGTATATACCCATACTCACACTTCTGTGTTACATACATGCGTTTACATTGATATAGAAACTATCGATAGATGTATGGGGGTATCCTGCAGTGGTAACAGCCTCCCTAACGAGCTGAATTAATTTATACTCCCATTTGTGTACATGTGGATGTGCGTTGTACGCCGGTGATATTGTACGTGTGTACAAGTATAGTACTGCATGGTGTTGTGGCATAACTGCTTTTCAACTAGTCATAATGGCGCTCCGGTACACTGATTATTTAATACCATTTCCGGAATCTTTACTATACACATACACATATGTATAACTATACTTGAGCTTAATTATCCCCTATTTAATTTATATCAATTATTTTCGCGATTATATCAGCAAAGTATTGCGGTTCCAAGTTGGCAGGTTTATAACACTCCCAAGACAATCAGCATGTTGAAATTTTATATACACTTCGATTGCTCTGGAAATGCACTTTGTAGTTTTCGATTTTTTCAGCAAAAATTGAAAGAAAATCGGGCTTCTTTAGTCTAGTTTTTTTTGGGAATAGCTGATCAAATTTTCTTGTCTTTTTTAAATTTTCGACTAATTGACCCACGCATCGCGAAATTTTTGTGACTAAATCCAATAACGATTTTGCTCACGGTTCGGGTGATTTTTAGCAAGCTGGACCACGCCTCGCATGATAATCCTTAACTGCCCGTAGATCCGTGAAACTGCATAAAGATAACAAGAAGAAATAATCTCGACTGTATATACTGGCTGGTTTAGTATATAAGGTCTGATAAATATTGCCCGTTAACTTTTCAGTCCGTCCGGCTGTTAGAATGGACAATAATTTTCAGGCTTTAATCTCTACGGACAGTAACAATGGCCACGCGACAACCACGTGCTGAAAATGACAGTTGACTATCGACACGTGACGTACGCCGCGGAACGCCAATTGGGAATTGTTGAAGGATAAAGTGATTCTATTCTGTACGTATCCGTATGTATGTATGTATACGTATATACTATGTATGTAACTATGTACGAATATAATTGTCATTTTACGCAATATATATGTATACATGTATATGCGAGGAGTGTGGTAATGTAAAATGTGCAAAAACGTTGCAAAATTGTTAACACAAAAAAATTGACCTTTATTTTTCATTTTTTTTTGTTTTTTTTGTTCGAATTTAGTTAGCGATTTTTACCGATCGGAATCGGTAATCCCGATCAATGCAGTTTCTCTTTTTTATATCTTTGAAGTCAAATTATTGTTACAGCTGTTTCGGTTGTGCCAAAATCGGTTGACGATCGGTAAGAAAGTGAAAATCTTTCGGCTGAAGAGCACGAAAGTATACTTACTGCGCGATTTTAACAATTCTTGACAAATTTTGTTACCAAAATTGACGAGGTCGGCTATCAACGTCTGATCAAAAATCCTCGAATATTAAAGATTTTGAAATTTGTAATCGTATAAATGTTTCTGATAGTGAAAAATCGATCTGCAGGAATGGAAGAGAATCATTTCACGTAACGAAACGTACGATATATTAGTATTTTGTAAATAAAAAAATGGACTTACAGCCGGTTTTGGCGTAGCACAGTTCAATCATAAATTTTTCTTTTTTTTTTTTTCTTTTCTTTGTTTTTGTGTTCAAGTGGTTTAATCGATTCTGTTAAACCCGTTAATACGATGTATATCTCGATAGTAAATTTTTTTACTTATATATACTGAATCGAAGTGGAACTTTATCTTAACTGAATCGGTGGCGAGTAAAGGTGGCGGAGGCTGCGCTCGTTGGCTACCTGTCTACTTATTACGAAGATAATTGTACGTACTATATACGAAGTCCGCAAACTCATATACCTACCGCCTCTTAATATGTACCTACCTACCTTATAGCAGCAGGCACGCGGACGAAAAACAAATCGCAATAACACGAAGTGGGCAGCGGTTGTAAAATCTTGTACAAATACATACGTACGGTACATATACAGGGTGTCTCAGAAATAAATGTCCAAAATGAAAGGCGTCCTAGAGGAGGTCGAACCGAGTAAATTTGCCCGAAGAACATGGGGTCTGCGAAGTCGCGTTCGCGAGATATCACGGGTTAAAAAATATCGCTTTGCGCCGCGATCGTGGCGCAAAGCGATATTTTTTAACCCGTGATATCTCGCGAACGCGACTTCGCAGACCCCATGTTCTTCGGGCAAATTTACTCGGTTCGACCTCCTCTAGGACGCCTTTCATTTTGGACATTTTGGACATTTAATTCTGGGACACCCTGTATATGTTATATGTTAAAAGTGGGAGTGGTTCGGTAACACGGTCCATTCGTTCAAAAACTCAGGAACTGAACTGCTCCTGCTGTTGCTGCTGCTGCACTGTGTACCCACGATATACATTTATACCTGTTGGTATGTACACGCAATGCATCATACTGGCTTAGCAAGAACCGGACCGGTATCCTCAGCCATCCCCATCGTTTCCGGAACAATTATAAAAAATTACACGTTTTGATTTACAATTTTTTTCTTGTTTTTTGAATTTTTTCAAAATTTGCACAAAGATTTTTAGCCGATATAGGAAGAAAAAAGAAAGAAATCGGTATTTGAAATTGACAATTTTAGTTCTACTCTTTCGAAAATGTAAGATTGCGGAAAGAAGATGAATTATTTGCGGTGTTTCTTGATTTTTTTTGATTTTTTTCGTCAGGTCCAGAAATTTTTTCTGTGGGCATATTATAACCGCGTGTAACTATTCGAGCAACTAATCTTACCTGGGTGGTGTAATTACGTTGGAATGAATCATTCCTTGACTTGACCTACCGACGTGTCCCTACTTCGGCTGAGGCTTACCCTACCTATGCAGGCTAATGCTCGCTCGCTCGCTCGCTTGCTCGGTTGCTCGCTTGCTTGCAGGAGGCGCCTACGAACGACAATCCCACTAAATCATGACTCGCGGTCTAACAATATTACAAGTTACCTCATTGTTTCTCGTCTGGCACAGCTTGACCGTCCTGCACGGCAAAACGTATTGTATACCGCGGTATATACGAGCTCGATGTGTACCGGTAGTGGTACGTTACGCGATGATCATTTTGGCGCCAACTTCCTACATCCCAGACAAACTGCTACCTTTTATTTTTAATGAAAAGTATAATACGATCTTTAACTTTCAACCGAGAATAGCAAACTTATAGTGAAACAGATTCTTTGAGGATTTTCTGATTACCAAAAAAAGAAACGGTCAAACAGATTCTGGACACGAAATTGAAGATTTTATTTGAAATTTAGGGCCAGGGTGAATTTTATAGGCCAGAATTCCGAATTTTATGTTACCGATCTAATCGGTCGATTTAAAAAACTTCAAATCGAAAAAATTCCGAAAGCTAATTCTTGGACTTTCCGAGTTCTTAGCTGCCAGCATACCGATCTTTCCAAATTTTGATATCCTGAACTTGGAACATTTTCAAAGATTCTAAATCGTCTCAAATTAATTCGTAATTTTGGCTCTTTGGAACTTTTAAAATTCAACCCGGCCGCTAAATTTTTAGTAATAAATACTAGATCGGTTATATATCGGTTCCTTAAATCTGTTTATACAGGATTATGGTTTTGGTTACGTAATCCGTTACCTGGCGGTGATCGAGGAATTGCAATGATGTGCATTATAACACGAGGTAATATAACAGTATGGTACATACATACATATATACCTACACGATCGGGTATAGATCGAGAGACCATCAAGAGACCGCGTTGAAGAAGGATAAAGAGAGAGAATATCTCGCGTGGTAGTCAATGTAGGAGTCGACGGTAGGGATGCTATTTGTCGAGATCGTATCTAGATGGGTATACTGAGTTATTGTACCGACTTGAAGTAGTTGAAAATCGTTATACAAGATCCCGGGACGTTCTTCGACTCTGCAGAATCGAGCAAATTTTTCGCTTCCAAAAATTCCCCTGTCTTATTTCTTTTTACCAATTACCTGTTTCGGTTTTGAAACATCAGCGACATGATCGAAAGGGAGAAAATCGGTTGCGAAATAATCGGATGAACGATTATCAAAGATAAAAAAAAAAAAAAAATCGGTTTATAAAATGTAGAGATTTATCCTCACGGCACGGATTAGACTAATTATCGTGCTATAGGCATTATGGTTTCTCGCGTGGTGAAACATAAAGAGGGCGAGAGTTTGTGCGCGTTGGAAGTCGATTGCCCCGTGCCGGTTGTCTGGTGTAACTGGCGCCAGTGTCTGATCGGGCGGGAAACTGATAATTTACTGTGTGCAGTACTGAATGGCAATATATACAATAACATAACCGGTCGAACCTCGGCAGTAGTGTATGGCCTGGGTTAGCATTGTGTATAAAGACAGTCCTAAGAATCCGTTGACAGCTGTTTCTCAATCGTTAGATAGGCTGCAGTGTGCTCCGGTACCATAATCATATTGTGAGAGAGCTTAAAAGCACGCCTCTGGTGGTGCACTGCATCATCCGACACCAAGAGAAATCCCATTTTTCACTAACCCTAACCCATACCTTATACTAGCCGTTAATTAACGCTGGATCCTACTCTGATGAGCAAAAGGCACTTCAAACCGATCGTGAAATACCGATTTCTAAACCTACTCCATATATTGTTAACGCACAATATGACGAATCGAGTTAGGAAACTTACTACGCAGTTTATTCATGTTGCTACATTGTGAGGAAAGCGAGCTCATCTATAGGCTCGTACATGTGTTTCTATGCTAAATCGCTACCGGCTTCTACTTCTTATATTCCTCTTCTTATTCTTTTTTTTTTTTTTTTTTTAATTTTTTTGACAACTTTTGATACCGATACGTTCTGCAGGAGTATCTAGATATCATGTGGTTTGGTAGGCGTGTTACACTATTACGGTTACCGATTACTGCTATCATGTTATTTATTGCTATTATATTCGCAAAACGTGACGGCGTTCGAGACCCTCGTAAATGCTTCTAGCTCTGACTCAGCCGATTTTATTTTTATTTATTTTTTTTTTTTTTTCACAATCGAGAATGTTGATAGGTTTGTTCGCGATTGGTCGACCGAGTGGAACCCAATCACCAGATCCGGAACGATAGCCGGAAACAACTTTATGCCTTGATTCATTTCGGATTTATTCACACACCAAAACCATAAATATAACAATAATTTCGAAATCGGTATGAGTCAGGGGAACAAAAAATCGGCTCTTCGGTTTATAGAAACCGATTCTCTAGTCTCACGATCTTTCAAGGATTGAAGCAGCTTTAACCGATTTACGCCGTTTGCCGATTTACCGGTTTTTCAAAAAGTACCGATTTCTCAGACCCGCATTTTTTCAATACATTCAAAAAGTTCCTTCTTCTATAATTTGAGTCCGATCAACTCGCCTCTTTCTTTCACATACTTTGCGAATCGATTTTAAAAAAATTGTTGAATCTGGTTGCCGATTTTTTTCAGACTTAAGACATGGCTGCCAAGAGTGTGTTGGGTCAGCTGCCGATCATTATCTGTATACAATAAAATAAACTGAACTGAACTAAACTAAAAGGTTGGTTGCGGTCAGGAACCGGAGTAACTTATGGTGTCTCTTATGCCCGTAGATCTACGTACCTATACACGTAGTCACATGTGTGTAGCTGGTATAAGGTACCTACGTCGCACGCTTAACGAAGTGGGTTTAGTAATTGTTTTGTTCTGTTCGACCGGTAACGTGCCATTACTGGTTCTACATTGTAAAACACTTCCCATTGATAGGCCTTTAGCCCGATGACTATGCTCCGAGTTTCATTCGCCAGTCCAGTCTCGGCCTTACTCCTTACTCCTTACTCCTTACTCCTTAGCCTGGAGCCTATTGTTCGCCTGGACTGACCCGATGAATTTATATCGCAATTAATGTGATCCTATGCAGGAAACCGCGAGCCTACTTCCGCGGTGGTACAAATATCGGTCCTAATTTTCCGATATTATACGTTTCCACTGAGATTCTCGAATATGCGGGTACAGCGGAATAACTTAGCAGTCTCTTCGGAATCTCTTCTAAGTAAATTCGATATTCAACAAAATCCCTGACGCGACGCCATTTTGGTGAACAGTTTTAAATATCCCGGTCGTTCTCTAAAGTTATATACAATTATAGGTATGTATATATGTCTACCTACGCGATTTTAAACGTGTTAATATATCCTGCCTCGAGCGCGCACGCGCCACCCAACGGTTTCAGTCTTGCGCATGAGGCAGTAAAACAGTTGACAGTTACCGGACCTGTGCGACATTAACAAACGAGCAATCGCCCAAGGCGACAGGTATCGCGCGCCATTTTGCTCGCTATACGTTACTTTTCATCGTTACACCGCTTCGCGTTTCAAGAGGCTTGAGCTCCAAAAAATTCGCCCACTCAACGAGAATCGAAACTCTCATGTCAAATTTTCAGAAATTCGGAAGATAATTTAGAAGCTATTCAAAAATTTTACCGATTTTAGAGGAATTTAGGGATTCTTATACGATTTTTGTATCAAATTTCGCATCTCGAGGGACTAGACCTCCGGAAAATTCGGTCACCTGATGAGATTCGAAACGTTTGATGTGAAATTTTCAGAAATTCTGAAGATAATTTAGAAGCTATTCAAAAATTTTACCGATTTTAGAGGAACTAGAGATTTTCATACGATTTTTGTATCAAATTTCGCATCTCGAGGGACTAGAGCTCCGGAAAATTCGGTCACCTGATGAGATTCGAAACTCTCATGTGAAATTTTTCAGAAATTTCGAAGATAATTTAGAAGCTATTCAAAAATTTAACCGATTTTAGAGGAACGAGGAATTTTCACCCAATTTTTATATCAAATTTCGATTTGATCGACAGGATTTTATACAAATCCGTACCGATTTGATTAACTATAATAAGATTTTATTAGTTTTTCAAAGATTTTTTGATGAACTTTTACAGAAATTTTCCGTTCTTATTTTGTAAATTATTTTATTAAATTCCACCTGGCTAAAATTTCTCAAGTTATATCATTTTTAAACCGTCTACATAGTTTATACTGCCCGGAATATCCAAAGCCACTGATTGATCGATTTCGAATCGGGCAAAATCTTTGATTTCCGACTAAAACTTTCACGATTTAAATTCACCGTTTAATCAGATTTTGAACCAGTCTCTCCCAAGGCAGATTACGAGTAGATACACCAGTAGGTATACACGAACACCAACAATATAGATCGAAGCGAACATGCTGGATTAGACCCAAGAGATAAGAGATTTTAATCTGAAAGTTATCGCCCGAGGTGTATCTTGATTACAAAAAAGAAAAAGCGGTATAAAACCCAGAAAAAAAAATAAAATAAAAAAAATTGCGGGGAAAGCGTATGGCTCTTACTGTTACAGCGGACATCTTTTGCTCTCGCGGTATATATGTACATGCATACATACACCGGGACGATCGAAGATCTTATTGTTTAACCGCGTAGGTACAGACTTGATACCATAGAAGCTCTCGCAGAGTCCAGAAGCAAAGAATCCCTCTTCGGCGCTGGATAACTGGACGTAAAATGTAGCTTCGTGCATGTAAATCCTTGTCTATACGCATGTGTGTGTACAGATATACAGGGTGTCCCAGAACTAAATGTCCAAAATGAAAGGCGTCCCAGAGGAGGTCGAACCGAGTAAATTCTCCCGAAGAACATGGGGTCTGCGAAGTCGCGTTCGCGAGATATCACGGGTTAAAAAATATCGCTTTGCGCCACGATCGCGGCGCAAAGCGATATTTTTTAACCCGTGATATCTCGCGAACGCGACTTCGCAGACCGCGTGTTCTTCGGGAGAATTTACTCGGTTCGACCTCCTCTAGGACGCCTTTCATTTGGACATTTAGTTCTGGGACACCCTGTATAATAATTTGCGAGGTGCGAGGCCTAGCTATAATCCCCAGAGATTCCTTGGCCTCAGCTGCTTATGTGCATGCTGAATATATCGCTGATATTATAGAGGATCAGGCTTCCGCGAGCTAGCGGGTGGATGGGTGGGTGGCTGGGTGCAGACAAGATGGCCTGAATACACCGGCGTGGCGACCCCGACGCCTCCGTAATTAATTATAATAATTAGAAGCCAGCCTGTAGCGATCGTGCAGAGCGGTTTCGAACCCCGTTTTACTGCACAGTTCGCGCCTCGCGCTTCTTATACCTATATGGATTATAACTATATATTATATATTCAACTACTACAACATGTAACAACCAGTAAATATCCAGCTTCAATATTTAAACGATTGAAAGTAAAAAGATGTTTTCGTTCACATCACAAAAAATTCGAATTGAAAAAAGCTGGAGGGTTTCGAAGAGGGAGCAATTGGGAATCGAATGTTCGAATGTGGAAGACCGGTAGAGATCTGGAAACATGACAATCGTAGATTAATAACGGATGAGGATGTTTAATGTATAAAAATTAAATATCATAGTTGAGTCTATATTCTATAATAATGACTACTTTTAGCAGGTAGTCAGAGTATGAGGGTTCATCGACACGTATGTAGATAGGTGTCTTGTTAAATGGTGTTACTGCGGCAGCAATCTCGGTCTACGTCTTTGTATAAAGTAAAATTATCCGCGGCTAACGAATCTAATAAATTAAACCAGGGGACGACAGACATTAACGTATTTCATTCGAGTTGAGTATAAAATTGGAATGGGTACCATACGTATATATTCGTAATATATATATACTTGTAAGGTGTAATCTCTCGTGGGGGAGTCTGTCGACTCGACGAGGTGCGTACGTGCTGATAATATACAGGTATGGTGCACATGCCATGCCTACCACCAATACCAACCCGCTAACACACATATATACATATGTACACATGTTATGTTACATCTGTATTACAGATGTATACGAAATCTGCGTAGATATATGTATATACTCACCTTATAACTTTACCTTTACTCAACGCACGAATACCTTATACATTTATAGACTAGTGTCAGCCTGGATGCAGTATGGTTGGTAAGTTACGAGTTACGATGCGACTGAGATCCCCCCAGCCAAGTACTAATGGGACTAGTCCTAACCGCCTAGCTCACTGACCGCTTGGTCCAGACTCCAGACTCCGGAGACCAGTGCAATGAGATATATGAGACTCCGCCAAGTTTGAAGCCCCTAGGTCTAACCATTTTTCGAAGAGACAGTTTCGAATCATTTCTTATCAATCTTTAACTGCAGATCGAATTCAAAAGCAAAATTCTTATCTCGTCTTTGAATTTTGAAAACAAAAATTTGATGACAGCAGTTTTGTGGGCTCGAAAGTCTAATATATGACCAAATTTAATGTACAGTTTTAGAACGATCCGCAAAATCTATTCACAGATTATACGAACATGCATCTGAGCTTAAGCTAGCTCGGACTCCAGATTTGTCTCAGTTGATTTGAACATGTCTGTGTATCTTGAACCATGTTGCAGCCATTTGAAGATGATTCAAACATGTATTGATATATTTTGACTTAAATTATCACGTTTTCTAGAATGTTAAAACTGTTTCGAACATGTTTTGTGGTTTTCGAGATCAAGTTAGCTCGCATTTCAGTATTTTGCAGTTGATTTAAACATGTCTATTGCATTTCAGCTCACCTTAGCCCCTGTTTCAGCGCTTTACAGATGACTCAAACATGTTTCAGTACATTAGAGCTCGAGTCAGCTCATGTTTTAGCACTTTAAAACTGATTCGAACATGTTTAATGTATTCCAGTTAAATTCAGCGAGTGTTTCAGATAATTTTCGGTCTTCTTTCAGGGTCTCATAGTTGACATCAACAAGATAATTCATGTCTTAGCTCGACTTCATTGAGCGAAAACACATCAAGTAGCTCATAAGTTCCTAGTAAAGCTAAATAATTTAATTGAACGGCCCCTGGATACGATCCTCAAATCCCTGCTGATATTATTCAGGATTTCGTGAAGAGCCTAACACCCGAAAAAATTAATATTCTGATCAGACTACAATGTTGATATAGAAGTTTGAATTCTTGATCAACAATTGGTGAATCAGTCCGTTTGCGAGTTGGCTATATGCAACTGGTTATAATTAATATTCAGATTGTACGGTGTTAATTAAGCCGTGATTAGAAGGCTTAACCCTGACTAGTGGCGTGCACAGTGATTATCCTAAACGACTTTAAACCGAGCGTGCAATGGTTGAGATATCGAAGGAGGTCAGAGGCGTCGCGGTGGCGAGCGTCTAGTCGGTTACTTGCCGTTCACCATAGCTGCAGGTATATAAGCTCTGCAATAGGTAGAGAATTATCGCTCACAGGGTCATCCTTCTACAACCGTGGCCCGAAGGGGTCATTACTTTATATTCTTCGCACCAGGAAAACCTGCGCATACTGTACACGTCATCGATACAAGATATTCCACCTTATCCCATAACCCATTATGTAACCCTCGAGAGAATTAAAACCCTGAATCGCAGATTGCGGTATCGCCTGCGCAGTCCGTATAGACACGTATAGTCGATTCTACGTAGAATATATCACACTTATGTCTGATTATCAATACTTGGAAAAATCGTATCTCAGCTTTTGGGATTCAGAATAGTCTGCAAAAAATTACGTCTACTTCATTTTGGTGGAACTACCCGAAATAAAAAAATCGAGAACTCAATTGAACTAGGTGAGATCAGACTCCGGTAACATTGGCATCGCATGACCCATACAAATGGCGTAATATATGGGTGATTCCGTGCCAATTCGAGCCGAATTTAATTTCACTTGGAATTTGATCTCGCGAATGAGGGAAACTTTTTGTACAATCTTGGCGTGAAATGCCTCATATATTTCCGGTGTCTTGCACACGTTAATCCCTCGCGTATCGTGCCTGCACGGGCTAATCTATAAGTCGAAGTAATCCGTATTAAATTGACAATTTACTCGGTGAAAATTGCCGACGTTACCTCACCCTCGCAGTTATATGTACGCAATTACTCAAGTATGACGTTAGTATATAATAATAACTAACCCGGTTGCCCCTTACACGCAATTTCACCCGCTGCAGTCTAGGTGCTATAAGCCCTGACTTCTCGTGCGGTATTATATCTGTCCTGCTGCAGGGACCCAGGCTACACTCCATGTGTCTGAGAATGCCCAACGATATCGGCTGGGCAATTTAAGCGGTTTTCCTTATCGAACAATGGCTCGGAGACACAAGGAGCACCGTATAACCTACCTATAAACCTGATTCCGCTCGATATCTAACTCCTTTAGAGTAATAGAGACAAATTGTAAATTCAGGAACACCTGGATGTTTATTCTAGTCTCTGGGTATAAGGAACGGAAAACGCTTCGATAAACGTGAAAATATTTATCGCTCGCGAATCAAGCTCCGACTTTGCGTCTTAGGATTCATAGCCAATGAAAGAATTTTTGTCCTCCGTCATGGCAAGCTTCAGCAATTCAATCTGAAAATAATTTTGGCGGTTTAAATCGCAGGATAAATCGGGTGATCCTTTGAGGAAGTAGCTTCTTGATCGAGTGGCTGAAGTTGAATGAACTAATGGGTAGTTCATGAGTGCGGGTCGTGTCCTCGGCATATGTATAACAACGGAGCTGCACTATATGTAGTCTCCACGGTGGAGCAGTGGTCCATTTTTTGACGATGTTACAAGACCATTATTACCGAAGAAATTACCATATAACATGTTGATGTTGTTTCAAAATAAGTAGCTGGACCGATCTGGCTACAGGAATCTGGACTCTACTCTCGATGAACCTGTTCGAGAGTCTCTCTTTTGGCTCCTTACTCAAAAATACTTAATTTTTTTTAACACAATTTTCCGGACAGGGAGGCGATTGACCCGAAAAACACATACAGAAAATCGCACAAGATTCCTGACTCAAGACTCGAGTTTGTACCGTCAAGTAACTCAATGAAGTCGGCGAGCAATGGACCATTCGATCTCTCCCAAGTCCGTCTACCGGAGATAGGCGAACGCGTAGAGGGTATAATACAAGAGAGAGAATAGAACGCGCGTGTTCACAATCTAGCATCTTATAGGAAAACGGTGCAGTCAGTGCTCCAGGGAAGGGTATAATAGGCGGGGGCGTCGGATGTCCACCGGGAGTCAACCGATATATATCTTGCGCCGAAGTAAACTCGGAGAACACGTCAGTCTCGACGCGTTGGTCACTATAATCCTCACAGTCTATTCAAAAACCGTCTCAACAATTTTTTTCCTGGTGGGGAAAACTGAGACTTTCCGTCTCTTGAATAACGAGGACGAGGAAATCGGTACCGATTTTTCTTTTCATCCGTTTCTAAATTAGTTTCGTACATCGAAATAGTTCAGAATCACGTCTTCTACTGCAGGAATACATAAATTGGGTTAATTTGCGAAAATCTGACTGTATCAATTAACGGAAAGTTTATATCTAAAACAGTCGGGCTATATATACTAGAAAGTAGTTTTACCCGGTACGAACGTGTAGATATAGCTGCCGGTGTTCGTACACGGTATATGATCCACATAAGGATCGAAATATGAAAAAACGGTTTCAACAATAATGGCGATACCGGGTTCCCGCAAATCAAAATAGATTAAATCTATACATATATCGAATGAAACGGGGAAACCAGATATACTTTATTAAAAGATACATATAGGTAATAATCCAGCTAGGCGTAGCGTATGTGTGTAGACTTCGATCACACTGCAGCGTAACCCTGCATATAACGAAATGGTACACTAAGCTCCGTTATTATTGTTGGTTGCTTATCATTATCATTATCATTGTCGTTATCATTATTGTTGTTGTTGCTGTTATCGTTATTATTATTATTCTTGTCGCTGTATCGACCGTGACGTTACTCTACACGGGTGAAATAAGCTTGTAAGTATCATGGTTACACGTCCTGCAGGTCAAGCAGAGAAATTGCGACGTTGTTTGGTCAGTCGCGGTTCGCCTCGGTAGAGTGTGTGCGATATTATATATTATATTCGTGTACGTGGTAGGATTTGTATATACCTATGTATAGTATATACGTATATTATATTGCCAGGTCGCGTGCGCAGAAACCGTGTTTTAAACTGTTGACAGTCGCGGACTGATTAGAAGCTGGACTTTTAACGGTATATATTTGTTTTATATATATACATTCAGTTTTACTTATGCTCAAACATATAGGTATAATATACCTACGTAAGAGTATTATATGTGCCTTATGTATCAGACTATATACGATTTACTGATCGAACCTCGTTCTCCAGCTAGAGGCGCAAAAGCCAAGAATTCGATCCATCAGATACCAGGACACGTATATAATATATGGGAACACATTGTGTTCATAATCATGGGTCTTAATATTCGAGATTTGGCATATAGGTATACGGTAGCGATATGTTTAGGATATCATTAAATTTCTGCATGGAAGACATCGAGAAATCTTTGAAATTTCACGGAAAGGTGCGGAGAGAAATTTGAAAAAAAAAATTCTCAAATTGTAGGGAAATTATTTTCATTCAGTTTTCTTTATAATTTCAGGATAATTCGAATTTACTTATCGAACGTATTTGTAGAGGAATAAATCAGTCGAACTTTAGGACTGCACGTTTGTTAAAATTTGTACAAATCGCAGGGAAAAGATCTTCATGAAATTATATCGTATGAAATTTCATTGAAATTTGGAAAATTTTTTGAAATATTTACAATAAAATTTTTATCGAATTCGGGGAAAATTTTTTTTTTTCATGAAATTCATCGATAGAATTCGAATGTATTTTTCCGTAAGAATTCGTAAAATTTTTTCAGGAAAATTTGTTAAATTTGTTTACGGAAATCGAGGGAAAAAAATTTTTGAATCGAATTTCATTGAAAAACTCGTCAAACTTTGTAGAAATTTGTTAATTGTTTTTTTTTTTTTTTATAGAAATCGGAGAAATTTTGAGTGAAATTTTCAGCAAAAATTTCATCAAGCTTTGCAAGAATTTTTAAAATTTTATAGAAATCGGATAAAATTTTGACGAAATTCTTTCAGTTCGAATGAATTTTGGTAAAACTGTAAAATTTTAACGAAATAAAAAAAAAATCTTTTTTTTTTTTTGAATCGAAGCAAACCTTTGTATAAATTTGCGAATATATAATTCTGTGAGTAAAATCTTTTCGAAATCAATGAAATTTCCGAAAAATCCATCAAATTATTCGAATCATTTGAATAGAAAAATTGATAAATCTTTCAAATTCGATAAAAAAAAATTTTTTTTTTTTCACCTCATCTCATAAAATCCGTCGAAATTCGAGACGAGTTTTTCCAAATTTCGAAGAACTTCATCCCCAAAATAGCTTCAAAAAAAAAAAAAAAAAACGATATTGATTAGAAGAAATTCATTATTTTCGTAAATTTTGACTGAAATTCGACATCTATTAGTATGTACTATATATAGATAAATATGAGATAAAGTATATATACTTATGTATTTATTATTAATTTTATCAATACATGTTTTTATGGTTTTTTTGTTCGTAGTGGTCAGATGGAATTAACCGTGAATTCGTTTCGGAGTTACGGATGAATACAGCATAATGTATAAAGTCGTTCAGCAGTAAGGCAACTTGGTCTTAAGACGAGTTCAGATGTTGTTGGCTCTACCACGTACATACATACATACGCAGCATATATACAGTATATATATAGGATATATAGCATATATAACGTAGCGTTGCTCCTGGCCGTTATCGGACTTGTCTCTGTGCGTGGCATTGACCGCCACCGACTCCCCCACACGGAATATTACCACGTTGTATATACATATATATATATATATATATATATATATATATATATATATATATATATATATATATATAGCTATATACATCTGAGTTGTATATAGCATAGCTAGAGCGTACGTGTTCGATGCTGTGATGAGATGGTATTTCTTACCTGTTATATCCTACAACATCACAAGGCAAGCGTGCAACGAATCGCGTTTATAGTAGAAATTAATAATCCTCCTATATCAACCACCCCGTATCCTATCAATATCTTGCAATATTACAATCTATAAATAATCGAAACGATACTCACGAAATTCTTAATTAATTTCATCAGTTTCCGGGATCTCACGATAATTTTTATCTTCAATCAACAGAATAACATTTTCGCGTTCAAAATCGACTGTTTCGTCTTTTTCTTTTCTCACAATTCTCAGTCTTCTTTGGATTTTTCCTGAATTTCGAAAATTTTACACTCAAAAGTATCGTCAGACTGCAACTTCATCCACTTTTAGTATCACGGTTTGAAATTGAATAGACCGACTACTGTACTAACGATTTTTCAAAATCGAATTCGTCGAGGAGAAATTTTGTATTTTCTTTTCGTTTTTTATTTTTTCTATTCCGTTAAAAAAATTCATTCGCAAACTCCTTCAATTAGGCGACCCGCTTCGCGCGAAAGTACTGCGAGGGTGTTGTACGGGGCAGTTGAAATAAAATTGACCATTTACTGCAGGTGTACGTCGGTACCGATAATAAAGTAATATTATTCCACCGTGCGATAGTACCTTCGAATTGCCCAATACAAGATTCTAATGCGAGGCAGAGGTAGGTATCGTTTTCGGTCCAATTAGATTTTAAGCCCGGATCATCCTTGTAATGATCGTCGAGCTCCAAGGCTCTTCGTAAATCGATTTATCGATCTATCGGCGCCTTTGTAACAAAAAAAAAAACATCTTACCAACCATCCGATCGTCCGGGCATACGTAGGTATAGTCGGAGTATAGAAATTAATTAAGTAATTGATGATCGGCTAAGCTCGGGTCGATCCGATAGTCAAATCTTCGTCTTTTTCAGTTTAATTTCAATCATACTCTTCTTACATCGTCAACAGATTCGAAAAGTGTATAAAATCGATGTGCGAATTTCGCAGATTTCAATAAAAAAATTTCCAAATTTTCTTTGTTTTTTTGCACAATTTTCTCTCCTCTTTTCTAAATCGAAGTGAATTCCGCAGATTTTTTTTTTTCAATACTTGACTACCGATTTTTCGAAAGTTTTGACACAAATTTTGGCGAACTTCTGTTAAAATTAAACGAATTTTCGTTGAAATTTTGTCCGGAAATCGGAATAAATTTTACCGGTTTCTCTAAACCTTGTCACGATCTCGATTCCGATTTAGCCGATTTCATCAAATTCGGAGGCTCATTATAAAACTTATCGTATGAAAATTTTTTCGTTGCCTGCCAAAGTATCTTATACGTGCCGGTTTATCTCGCAAGATTTAAAACCGGCGCTCGGAGTATCGGAAGGCGTCTTTAAGAAACGCGCCGGTTCGACCGCCGCTGGCACCATGGAATCCCCGCAGTTTAATGCTTCTGAGAACATTACCATGCGGCCTTGATTATCGCTTTATAATAATCTCGATAGTCCCATAATATCGTGGTACTAAAATCTCTGAGAATCAAAGGCCGATCGATGATCCGGAAGAAAATCGTTACCAGTTTGATATTCAGCGATAGAAAAGTTTCCGGGAAAGTTGCTGATGATATCGAGGATCTAAAAAACCGATTTTTTTGTTCTTGTTTTTCTATACTACTTGAATCATGATTCCGTTATTCAAACTAACCCTTAGGGGGTTTTGGTCAAAATTTAAACTGCGTAGGGCGTGTAGCTGGCTGGTACCTCGAGCACGAGAGTCCGATGATAAGATCTGTAATCTAGAAGGAAACCGAGTCAGATATTATACGTATATAGGTATATGTGTATACTGTACGGTATTACATACTCAAGACCGCTTTCCCCTACCTTAAAACCTTTCAGAGGTCTTGTAACAAACTCTTATATGTAACCATAAGTTTCAACATATAGGTATATAACTTACTAAGACGAATTGATTATACGCGTACGGCGATCTGCCGATCTGCAGCAGCGAACCGTCCACCCAGATCCTTTACGCGTATACGTACCTACCTACCGAGCGAGCGAGCGAGCAGCTCCGCCGCCGATCTCTCTGACACAAAGATTCTATTATCTTTAGAGGTGAAAAATTACTGTTCTAGAAGCCGTTCGGCAACGTATTTTATTATTCGACAAATATATATGTACCCGCACACATATGTACTCACATCTTGCGAACTGTTCACTTCAATCTGTATAATACATATACATATATACAACTTTATTACAACCGGCTACCTTTTTCGGTCATGACCTTTTACAACGTTTTAGATAGTGGATCGGATAACCGTGAGCCTCGCCCATGGTATGAGAGTGTCGTTTCTGAACGGTTTAAATTTTTGAAAAATAATAATGGTAATAATCGTAGAAGATTTTTTGGAAAACGTCTCGACGAAAGCTTTCGACATCTATCCGGTCCTCGATAAACCGGATACGGACTCCGTGCTACGTCTCAAATCGTTAAAATAATTCCCCATAACCGCTCCGCAACGGCTAGAGCCATGAATCAAATACCTGAATGAATTGGGATACGAGTTAAAAGTAGTCGCAGACAAGTTCAAGCTAAATTATAATGTTTATAAAATGCCGCTCCGTAGGTTCCCGAGACACCGAGATCGTAAAACCGACACCATAAATCCTTGGCGGGTTATAAAATTTGAAAAAAAAAAAATTTATTCCGTGGGGAGGTTGACGGAGATTCACAAGGACCCTTCGATCTTTGCTGCAGGATAAGATAAATTTTTTTTTTTTTGGAATTCAAACGGTTTGCGCCATCGAAGTCAGTTTTAATAACGAAGAAACGAAGAAACACTTTCATACGTAGCTGATCCGGTACTTTTCTCTATTGGGATTTAAAAAGAACCGTATCCTTCAGGACGACGAAGGCTCCATCCGGAGATGGCTCGGTCCTGTAGGAGTAGCAGCTGACGATTTTTAGCGGCACGCTTCCCGACCTTCCAGGACTATCGTGAAGCTGGCTTTTCAATGGCAAAAACTTTTGTCCAACTGCATGGAGCGATCTGAAGGTAAAAGAAAAAAACCTCATCCACGACATGTGATTCCTGCACCTGAAGATCCCGATCCAGACGAATGGAGGGGATCCCGAGGCCCGTTGGGCTCGTGGACCGTGGGCCGCGACAATGTCTTAGAATCTCGGGATCAGGGCTATCCCTCCAGAACGTCTCTTGTTCCTTTAAACATTAAAGGTTTTATGCCTCGCTAGCAGGCTCGCCCGCTTTATGAAAGATGCAACCGTGCAGAATCCCATTCAGAGTCGTTCGCGGCTGAGGAATAGTTTTCTATGTATACGTACAACCTTTAAACCTTAAGCCAACCCTGTGTTAGGTACCTGCCAAAGTGGTGCCCTATACAGTTGGTACGTCCGTAAGGGAAGGACTTCTTATTCTACTTCTTCGTCTCCGTCCTCTTCTTCTTCTTCTCAAAGAACACCTGCGCAACGAGACTTTTGATTCCTGTACCACTGCGAAGAGAGACACTCCACTTACCTCCACAGTGCCAAAATTCTTTCACCTCATTCCCTGATCGAAGATTCGGGTAAATTCTGATCAAATCTGGTCTCAAAGAAGATCAGTGGAAACCTGGAAGTCCTGAGTCTGTTTCAGAGTTCAGGAGTTGATCATGATCGTTAAAAAAATCGGAATAAACACGCGACACATCGTGCCCTATGCATACGGTGAAGCAGATTTCGTCCACCAGCTGTGCCAGGTTTTGGTTCTGGGATCGCTAGAGGCTGGCTTCACCCAAGACTAGAAAGGTGCAATGGGTATGGGTTTTTTTTTTTTTTTTTTAAATGAAAATCTAAAGGTCCGGAACGGTACTTCGGCATGAATGGGGCTCGTGCCCTTTCGCCCTCTCCTTGCTGGATGGGAGGAGTAAACGATAAAAAATTAATACCTGATGTACCACATACGTTCAAAGAAAACATATTCGGCATTACGAGAGTCGAAAATACCCTCGTGGATAGATGTTTGCACATTGTAACGCTGATCTGAGAGATGCTATATGCGAAAGCTCCTCATAATTCAAAAAGCTTCAGCACCTTCCTGCTGAACAACTTTTTTACCTATTTTTTAATTTATTTTTCTATCAGGAGAGTCTGTAACGGGCTGGACCATCATCGGGCTTACGTAAGAAGTGGAGATAGGCGTTCGGTGTCGAGTTACTCCAGCGCTGTACTTTCATCAAGGGTATTTACAGCGGACGCTATAGCTTTAGTTCAACACCAAAGTCGAGTTAAATCTCTGACGTTAATACTATCGGCGTCATTTATCGGGCTTAGACTCTATACTCCCGGTATGCTATGGTCGCCGTGCAGCTTGGGACCGCGAATCAGGTTGCATAATCGAGCGTGTTAATAAAACGACGATTTTTAATTAAACTTTTTTTGTTTTTTGCACACTATCCTACGAATGACGGATATCGAGGTGCAGAATATACAGACGGCCACTTCGTTCCTTGATCTTTATATGAGTCAAGGTCAATTATAACATTCTTTAACCAATCAAGCTCACACTGTATCGAGCTGTTAGCCTCCAATGACCGTAATAGTATCAATAAAGATTGTAATGAACTGGTCGATGAATAATTAGAAACGCTACAAAGATTTTCAATTTTAAATATAAATTATCGTCGATCCGCAAACCGTTCGCATTCCCATAGACAATAATTTTGACCTTTGATTCCGGTGTGCTCATTAGAAATTATTTTTCCACTTTCTTTTCGTCGATTTTTCAAATTAGATTCTTCACGACAACTCGACAGATTTTTTATAAAAATGTCAAGAAATTTTATCCCCATTGCAGAAAATGATTTTAATAATTTTTTCTTGGACCAATGGGGGGAAATTTTGGGTTGGAAACGGGGGCGATTTAAAGTTTCTATAAAAATCGGTGAAACTCTGAAAATAATTTTTTTTGTTTTGCAAATTAGGTCTTCTGAGACGAGTTTCAAGCTTATTCTTTTAAGATCCAAATTCCGGTAGTGGTCAAGGGATCAGCCTCAGGCTGACGGGTCCAGATAATTCTCTAGAGAAGATGAGCTCGGGCAGAGCGAGGGAAGTAGGTACGAAGTAGACAGCTGACGGCACGTGCTTCCGTAGAAAATCCATCGGAGATGTAGCGGCGCGGCGGCTGTACACGGTGGCAGCATTGTGTATATACGTATATACCTATGTATGTACTTATATATATTAAATACGTGTGTATGTGTACTATATGATGCAACGGTGCTGCAATGCTATTTCATTTTATAAAACCAACGCAACGCGGTTCTCATCTCAATATAATTCATATCAGATATTCGACCAGGATATGCAATCAATTCATCATCATCATCATCGTCGTTGACGTCTTGAAATTTACATAAATTAGCAAAGAATTCAATTACGATTTATCTCTACGAATCCCACAAAGAAATTGACTCGGATTGTACAGATTGCAATTTTAAATTTCATTAAAAATCTTGTCTACATCTCTGCACAGATTTCTCGAAAGGAGACAAAAAATTTTGTAGCAAATTGAAACAAATTGATTTTTTTTTACAAATTATTTTCCCATTTTCTGGATAAGAAGAATCGGATCAAGAGATCCTCGACTTTCGACTGTATTCACAACTTTTCTGTGTCAAAAGATGTGAGTGAAATTTTGAGCAACTGGCGAGATCGATTTTCGAATCGTCGTATTCGATCTCTGAGGTGTGTAACGACGATTGAGAACCATCTACGAGAGTCGCGTGGTTCAACCGTCTCTATCACCTGCCTTTGGTACACACAATAGAATATGTTCGATGCTAGGTAAGGCCCTCGGCACCACCCATGCTTTGGCATATCGCGCACCGTACCGCACCGCACCGCACCGTTTACGCGTACGGGGAGGTAAAAAAAGGGCCTTATGGTGTGCGGGACCCCTTCCTCGCAGTCTATACGCGGTGTAACTCTCTCTCTCTCTTTCTCTCTGCGTCTACTCTCTTCGTGAGCCTTTATAATACAGACCTGCACACCCAGGTATCCGTGCAGACCGCGTATGCAGCACACACATGTCGAGTGGAAAGGAGAGAAGAGACGAGAAAAGGAGAGGAGAGCAGAGGAGAGGAAAGGTACGCGGAAAGGCAGAGATTGACAATGCAGGGGGCCCACCTGCCCCGGGCCCCCGGACCCCAGGTCGAGACCCAATAGCGCAGGACACGCGCCCCACGTTACCAGAGAGCTAACACCTGGTTCTTGCGGCTCGGTCGCCACTTCGCAAAGTAAAGCTCCATAATGGCTATACGGTCCTCTTTGGCGGGTCGACGCGGGGCCCCGGTGCGCCGAGCCTCTGTGTCCGAAATTGTTACGTATATTTGATTTCAATTAGTACAGAAAATTTCGGAACGCAATTTTATCGAGAAGATCGAAAATTTGGGTCGTCAGAAAAAGATAAAGGCCGCTTCTGGCCGACTAGGAACTCGTGCTCTTACGGATACCTCAAGCAAGGGAACCGAGTCCAAACACAATGGCTTAACATCGAGCGTTGATTCCGGAGATCAACCTATCCCTCCCTCTTTAACGCCCTCGACTGATTGTGAGACAATACGCTCGTCAACGGGGTCTTAATAGCGAACGAACGGGCAGAGAAGCTAACGAAAGACAATTGCTCGGGCTTAGCCCATCGCGTGACTTGCCAACTAACCAAGAACGCTCGCGGCAGCTTATGAGCGTTTCACAGACCAGTTAACGCCCGTTTTAAGATTCTCCCTCAGGTCTTTCGGGGCGTTTTTAGAGCCCATTTTTGACGATGGAGAAAAATTTCTGAGACATAAAATGCGCGGTTTTTATAGTCCTAATACTTTCGTTGAAAACTTTTTTTCATTTTATGTATAGAGGTAGAAATTTTCTCAAAATTCTGACTAGAATAAAATGTTACTGTATGTTCAAGAGCTGGTTTAGACCGTACCTTCAATCCTAGCGAAAAAGTTTGCAGAGTATAAAATGCGCGTCTTTTTTAGCGCTACAATTTGTACTCGAAACACTTTTTTATGAAACTTATATTCAGAAAGGTGTGATCGAAAGTCTGTCGAGCCTCTGATATTGCTGTATTTTCTAAAGCTGTCTGAGACCTAATCTTCAATTTTAGGATAAAAACTAATATCAGATAAAATATGCACATCTTTTAGCTCTAAAAAATTTGTTCGAAACATTTTTCGATTCAAGCAATAGCCAGAGAGATACGTTGAAAAGTTCGTAACAATATACTATAAGTGACCAAAATCAGAATCAAGAGACTCGGTAGAGTCTCGCGCCTAGTTATATTTTTTTCTTTCGAAAAAGCTACCAGGGTCACAATCTGCTTACAACCATCGAGCCAAACTGCGTCTTAAATTCCCTTCAGCAGTGTGAACAAGGCATAAGATCGGTGTGAAGGAGTAAAGTGACTGGACCATATATTGCAACACTGCTTTCTCCATCTCGTTGTCTCGACTTGGCAGACGGTGGTTGGCAGTCGCGATCGCGGTAGGAACTTGTGCTACCATGGTAGCCAGGCTGTGACCTAATACATTCTAAGTCTATCAATCATAAATCGACCCGTGATACGGACTTTATTGCATAACAATAGACGAGGAGATAAAAGCCAGAAGTTAGGTGTTTGCCTAGGAGCCGATCAGCCTCAGAGTCTCTGCAGTCTCGCATTTGTCTCTTTGGTACCTCAAACCCCGTTCAATTCGAAAATATCTATCGCTCTAGCGCGTGGATGGTAGGAACATAATAGGGCCAAACGGTTAGTCAAGTATTGTTCGAAATTAAACTCTCAGAATTTCATTTCCGGATACGAAACGACGTGTGTGCTCGAAAAAGGTAGCCTTTGCCCGACCCCAGCATCTGTCCGCAGATGCAGAGCAGATGCATATACGGCTTCTCGTATACACTGATTGAAACCCTTTAGGTACAGAATTTGCATCGCCTTTCAGACGTATTCGCGCAAGTATCCTGCCCTCGCGACGCTACAAGCTAGTCAAAAACAACGTCGTCAAAATTTTTCCAATTTTCTTTCACCCGGATCTACGATCGGACCGTTTTCTAGGGTGTCCAAAAGACTCATAGTCATAGGTAAGAGACGTGTTTGTATGACGCGCGCACTTCTGGGAAACGAGGTTCCTCAGATCTCTTAGAAGTTCTGTTGCTGGTCCACACCCTAGTGGACAGATGCAAAAATCACAGCATCCGAGGCAACCCCACCTGTCGACGCGGTTCGCTCTTTCTTTCTATAAGGCGAAAAAATTTTTGTCTGGTTTAGGCTGTAAGATCGGGTCCATGGACCGTAAGATTCTTTGGCTGAGTGTGGAGACCCGGCATAAGACGAGATTCGTTGTACCTGTAGCCCGGAGCAGGGGCAATGTCACCTCGACTGCAGTATATAGGTATAGCCGGTACAGGGTATATATAGGTACCCACAACCAGCGACAAAAGAAGCCCAAAAATTCTTTGTCGGTTTTCTTTGCATCGCGCTTATTGTGCGACTGGTCTCTATTCAACCATTCATTCACTCGTTCATTCATCTCACAATCACCGGCCCGAGAGACCGGCGCGGCAAGTGCGGAATTTCTTGCGCAAAACGCACAAGTGTAGCAAACCCTCATCTCGTATTATTCACAAAAATCAAGGTTCTATTTTACCACAGTTTTCATACCAACGGCGCAAAAGCTCCGCTGGCCTATGCCATTTTTTGGACCGGGTTAAAGTTTCGAATTTTTTCAAAGTTACGGGCAGATTTCGAGTCCTCAGAAACGTCGAAGTTCAGGATCGAAATATAAACGACTAAAAACAAGACAAGTCCAAAACTTCGAAAGTCAAAGAATCCAAAAATTTAATCGTCGCTGTATGAAAGACCCCGAATTTCGGGGCACAAATTTCAGTTCCAAATATCTAAATTTCTGATCAAACGAGCCCACGCTTACACAACATCGTTTCGAAGTGCGTTAAATTGCCTTCAAAACAGGCCATCATAGAACTTTCTAGCTCAATCCGTTGAGAAGATATCGTAGTTTGAACAGATCCATGCGAAGTGTACGAAAGCTTTGTAGGTATTGACTAAAACTTCTATTCTTGTATATGGAAAGAGAAGTTAATCCGGAGGCAAAGAGAATGAATCATTGAACACGGGTTCGAGAGATCTAAAAATTCCGGGTCATTCGTAAAGCCCGAAAACAGTAATGGTCCCTAATTCGAGGTAGGAACCTCGGAGTACCTAAATAGGTCCGTTGTAGAGGGCGGAGACATTGGCCGGGGGGTCTAAGGGCTGAGGGTTTTAAGGGTCTGAGGGGGTAAAGGGCACGGGGCACGCTCGAGACACGTGTCTACGCGTGCCGGAAGTGACCAACCGGATGTTCGACATCCGAGACGCCCTCGCGGCCAACGAAAAACTTCGCTTAGTTCCTCGGCTACTCCTCCAGTCCAGGGCTACCTACTGCTCTTTGTTCTTCTGCAGATTGTAATGCAGATCTGTTATTCACGGTCTCTTGTTTCCAGATCAAATCTAAGAGAGAGCAGATACCAGGCTTATCTCTCTTATGTAGGTATACCTCCATACCCAAAAGAGGACCAAGATTTAAAAGATTGGACCCCACCCCGGGACCGCGAAGCGGAGTAAAAACCGTCTCTGCGATTTCAAACCTCAACAGAAAGAATAAATTAAAAAAGAATGATCTAGATCCTCATAATCGTCTCCCCTGCAGTGAGATTTGCCTGAATTCTGAGTAAACGGATTAAAGGGGATTGCAAAAAAAAAACAACCCCTGCAAAAAAATTCAGAAGAGTTCAAACTGCGAATTTTTTTCGTACCCGAAATCGTTACTTAGATCATTCGATACGACGTTTAGGATTTCGAGTCTCGGAATCAGCTTCGAGAATTTTTTTTTTTTTTGAGCTGTTATTTTGGAAAGAATAAAGTAGGAAAAAATGAGAGCCACTCTTCTGAAGAGAGCTGCTGGCTGGTAACCTGATCTGTAGCTGCACCGGCTGTTTCGTTTTAGCGGAACCAGTGCCTTATTAGCAAAGTACTTGAGGAGGAGTTTGGTTGGCGGCGTGGAGCGTGTGGTGCACTTGACCGCAGGAAGCGAATCATCATTTTTTTTCTTTCTTTTTTAGCGCTGGACAAACAAGCGGTCTTATTAATAGCCCGCTCCCCGATGCTTCGGTACCAACTCGGACTTTGTTTGCTGTTTCTCTATTTTTGAAAAAAAAATCCCCCATAACCGTCGAACGATATTTCCGCGCTATGACATCTGCCGTGGCAAAATAGTCCAAATTGACACCGACAGCCAAAAATTAAATTTCTTTTGAGTATCTGCTCGCAGAATATTCCGAAATCGCGTATCAATTTTGGAGAATTTTTGGTCCCCCTTTGTTTTTCAGAAAAGGAACCCAATTTTGATGATATTTTCTGAGAAAACAACCCTTTGAATCGACCCCAAAAATTTTTTTTTCGATAGACGACAAGACTATAACCCTGCGGGCTTTTACCACCGGCACGCGACCCTTAAGCGAAATGCGATATATCGAGAAATGCGACACATGGGTACGGTATTTCATGATGCCTGCCTTTTGTATGGTACATTTTTGACTCGCATACCTACATTCATGGTTTGTTGGCTCGTTGTCGGTTGACGGTTGAGCCTTCGAATGGGATGGGGATGAGGCGAAGCCGCGTGCAGAGTATAGATTTACCGATTGTGTATACCATCCCGACTCGCCCCCACGGATTAAAATCTATCCTCACTTTCTGGATAGAGAAAATTCTTCAACAATTTATCAACAACAATCGCAAAAATTTGAACCCCACAATTTTTTTTTTTTATCTAAAACTTTGTCCTCCCTTCGTCATTCAAAATTCAAATTAAAGACGTAGAAATTTGAACCCTAAAAAAAAAAAAAACGTAAGCATCTTGCAGGAAGCGAGAGACAGAGGGTTGACGATAACTACCCGTGCAGTATATTATGAAAATTTTTCATCTTGAACAATGCCATGGTCTTGATATAAAGTCTGAAACTTCTCATTTTACAATCATCTGCCGTTTACACCCCTGGCCTCGTATCTATAGATTTAAAGGTAGCCTATGGATAGACTCCATAGACTCTTCGAAGCATCGAAATAGGGACTCTGCGGCATTTGGCGAGGGCTAATATTCCGCACATGTCACCCCTCCAGCAGATGCCTCTGCAGCATTGCACCTTTCGCCTACATCTCGTGTATACCCCCCCAAAAACCAGAGAAAGAGAGAGAGAGTACGAGCACGGTACGTACCACCACATGGATATGTTGCACCCTGCAGGGTAAGTTCTACAATGCCAATAATAACCGAGGCAACCCCCCTCCCTCTTATTCTCCGTAAAATTTTGAACCGGCACCAGCCCAGTAGACACCATCATCACCATAGGCATTGCCACCCGTTTGACCCTCTAGCCTGCAACGGCAACTGCATCATCCCTTGCGGATTCCGGCAGATGCTAAACTCTGCATAGGTAGTTTTATATATATAGGACCCAGGTCTAGTTTTCTCGGTCCGGTTTTTCATCCCTACAGAGTAGGGTGCGTCGCGAGGGCTATATACACGACGGGGTAAGGTATAAGGGCAGGTGTGGGGACCCATCCATGGGGCCTTATTTGGGCGGACGCGTGCCCCACACGAGCGAAGGCGGGCTCTAAAGCCTCTATCCGAATTTTAGTATTATTCCTTTTTTTATTTTCATTTCGAACCATGAACGAACGGAAGCTCGCAGCCCGCCAGTCCATCCCCAATATTCGAGGACTAGCGGTAACCCAGAAATCTCGTACATGTGTCTGTGTGGATCGTGGACATGTGTACTACTTTCTACATGTACACGAACACAAGCGCACACATGGAGACAGAGACGAACGGTAACTGTTACCCCCTAGAGCTTCAAGCTCTTCGTCGAATCACTGGAGCAGTTATATTTCCGAATGTGTGGCACGGCATTATGTCCTACCATCATGAGAAATAAAATTTACCCAGCTTCCCAGCCCAGGAGCAGGTGACCGCGCCAATTATTTCACGAGCAAATTTCGATCGAGTATGTTTTATCTTTTTGTTATCAAATCAAAACACTGCACATAATCACAGTTTACACAATAATTCCTTTCGCATTTGGTCCACCGCCTCTCAATGACGGAACAAGGACCATCGTGCTCTGCGCCCGTATCGTACGACACTAACAGTATCAAGATACGTGCATGTGTACATTCGTAATGATCGTGTGTTTAGTCGGATTACTGCTCACCGCCACCTGGTACCACTCAAAACTCTTTAAGATTTCCAATTACTCGCTGCAGTGTACGTACCATGGTTCTCTCTACCCCTGGCAGCGCACAATCGTCTCATTCACAATCATCAATTATGAGAACGAACTTGGAGATTTCCGTTGAGCTTTTTCAACCCTCTATACGTATACGTATAATATAATCATCACCGGTCAGTCACTGCTTTAATACGTACTAAAGATTTAACCCATTGATCAAACCGGTCACATTCGGAAACGACAAGTTATATACCGATCGCGGTTTTTTTTTGTGCTAATGGTGTCGAAACTCAACGCCCTTATCCTGATGGGTATGAAATATTTTTAGGTTGTTTCGTCACAGTTGGGACTGCGCACGTGATAGAAACACGGTAATTAAGGAGTGAAATAAGCAATTAAAAAAAGACTAAAAGAGTGAAGTGTCTATAGCAATTCTTGCGTACCATACGGTAGTAAAAGTCTGGGTTAATTTCATCCCTTGACGACTTTTGAGCGAAGCGAAACTCCTGCAGTAGCATAAAATTTAAACTCTCCCCCTTAGGCTGTAGGAAGTAGGAAACGTTCCACGGAATTGTTACCCTCGAAATATACTTCTATTTAAAAACATCTTTGGCTAGTGGGTATACATATGTATCCGTCTATGTATGTACGTACGTGCTACGGGGTAAGTGTCGGCTATTTCAAAAGAAACTGAGGAAAAATTGGGGAAAGCGTATGTACGAGCATCGGGGTGAAGAGGTGTAAGAAAAACAACGATTGTTTATGTTTTGCTCAAATTTTCAGACCGACTATCCTGTATCCCATCCCATAACCGGTCTCCGACTCCACTTTCCAAAAATATCGTAAAACAATAAATCGTTTTTAAATAGACCGGAGAAATCGAGTCGAAACTTCTTACGTGTATAAGTTTTTCCAGAAAAAAGACAAAAAAACGTTCATAATCGCAGAATTTCGGTGGCATTTTTGTATATCTAACTCATTCACTCCGACCACCGCCTCGACCATCTCATTGCGTGCGGTAAAATAACATCTTGACGTTTGAACGCTTAGCCACCTGCCGGTTTATTCGGCTATCACGAATCCAAAATAATCAAGGATGAGTCCATTCCTCGATTAGGCCGCATGATGCATCATATTATTATATACTCTATAGCAATAAACACGATACCATTAGCAGCATTGAATCGACCCGAGGCTGTACCCCCGAGGGCTGATGAAGGAGAGAGAGAGAGAAGAAGGGAGAGGGAAGAAAAATTGGTACATTAACAAAAATTAAACTCTGTGATACCCGGATGACTAACGCATGTAAATTTGTTCGTAAATTGTAAAATTTGACCGCAGAGAATTGGCGGAACATTAACACGTCGAATTTTGAATCCTGGTTCACAGCGGAGAGAAATAGATGCTCGAGCAGTTCGTCATATGGGAAAGGTAGACCGTACAGGATCCGGCGTTTATATTTCTGTATGGCCTTGTGCCCAGATATAGTCCCTTCGAAAAATTTGTCGATAAATCAAGGCGTGACAGCTGTTTAGGAGGGCAGGTGATATGTGGAGGTAACACCACCACCCGCCACGAGACTTATCATAACTCGATTTCGACATGTGCAACGCAAGACACCTAGTCATGAACCTAAACGAATCGATCTATCTGTTGGAGAAGGGACAAGCTCGTCGCGGAGGGGTACCATCGCACCGTCTCCTTTTTTCCAATAAGAAATCTCATAAATTTTTTCGGAGACCTTCTCGGTCATTTCAATAAAAAAAATGTCGAGTTCAAGGAGAGTTAAAACATGTTAAAAAAAAATTTTTTTCAAGGAAGATTTTCAAGGATATAGAATCGATTAAAAAGTTGGCGATAAACGTGCGTGTAGCTGTAACGTAGGTGTAAACCTACAACGACTGAGATTCGTTTGAAAACCAAAAAAAAAAAAGAAAAAAATAAGTAGGAAGGAAAAAAGAGGCAGAATAAAATCACCTCGGGCCTTTGAGCAAAGCCCAAGAGCCTAGGATCGTTCGGTTATGGGCCTAATGATTATATACCTTGACTCGGGCACCGTAACCAACACTTTAACAACCCTAAAGGGTTTCCCTAACCATCAGTTGGCGGGCTAAACTAGCCGGCTATCAAAGTTCTATACTATACTATCGAACATCGCCGTTTTACAGACACTTAACATCATCCTCAGCTGCTGTAATATTTTAACGGAGCACGTGCTACGGGTCCTGCGTCTATATGCGATAACCACGTTCAAAATGCTCTTCAAAATCGGAGCAATCGGTTGATATGAAAAGAGCGAGTGAATAGAAAAATTTCCTCAGAGCGTACTAGCTTTGAGGAAAATAGCGTTTCCGGTGTACAACAACCACTTGATGCTTCGTGAAAAAAAGGACAAAATTTTAGGGAGAAAAAAAAAAAAAAAAACGTGATATTAAAACGTTGGTTGTACGAGGTGGTTCGAGATAAGATAACCTCGTGGCTGTTCGTATAGGAGAGCCACGTATATCTTGGAGAAAAGGTCAATCCTGACCTGCAAATTCAAAATATACAACGCCCCAAATAGATTTGAGCGTTGGTATCGTCTTCAAATAGACATAATCCGTAGTCTCCACAAACGCGATACATGCGGGGGGCTCTGTGAGATAACTTGGCGTTTTTCTAGGAATAGGTTATACCGATGAGGCCGCCGTTTAAGCCAGCGTTTCAAGGGTGAATATAATCACGAGACCGCACGGACAGCTCGTATAAGAAAAAAGTAAAATCTCTGATAACCGTAGTGCGACAGGTCGGCATATATAGAAACCTTTGGCAAATAAACATAAAATACACCACGTCCCAAGAATTGGACCCGTAAAACTTGAGGTTCCCTGTCACATACCTGCTCGAAAAAAATATAACCGCAATGTATCCTCCAAGGATATTAGAGACTTAGACCATTTGCATTTATTTCTAGAAGAAGATTCCAGCCTCCATTTTTTTTTTGCTCCAGCAAAATTTATATTCAAAAATTTTGAGAGACCGAGTAAAGACGATCGAAGAATTTGAGATAGTGCGAGTGTAGGTACAGGACGATGCGACTGGTCAAACTCCACCTATACAACTAAGAATTATAGACGAAAGATCCCGGGCTATATCTATCACAAACAACCTCCAGGATCTCGCTCTATGCAAAGGTATAATCTGAAGACACAGAGATAGCGGATGGTCTTTACAGGTATTTCCCATTTCATCTGGGACGTTAAAATATGTGAAAAAAAAGAATTTATCGAACGTTCGGTTTGGAGGAGAAACGATCGGATCCCGGAAGTGTCGAGGAAAGTGCAGGAAAAATTGGTAAAATCTTTGTACTACACCTTCGTAATTACTATTATATTTGTCGACAAACCGCACTCGCAAATCCGCTATTTATGGGCTAATCACTTCCGGTCTGTCTCCTTCTCTCCGGACAAAGGAATAATTGAATCGGCCGATGGAGAAACTCATGGAGAGAATTTGGCGCCTGTGAGATTACGACGACTAGTCCTAAGCAGGAGAAATAGCCGGTGATAAGTGTCGTATGAATGTGTCTATAAGTATAACCGCAAATAGGAAAAATAAACTTGAAGAAAAAGCCGGAAATCTTATTAACAACTGGTCATCCTCATTGTTTATGGGACGGTAACGAGACCCTAGATCCTTCGAGCGCAGGTAGCCGAAGCGCCTGTTGCAAATCCCTGGACTGTTGGAAAGGAACCAGGATTCCAAAATTTTGTGCTGAATATTTATTCTCGAGGATATCGAGAAATATATTTTTTCTTTCTACATAAGCGATGGAGAGCTGCAGTGACACGTCGATTACTTCACGGCACGTGTATAAACTTTTTACGAGAGTTTATTGAACCTCTTTTTCACGACGATGTGTATTTGTGAATTTGTATATGGCGGAGGTGGGTATAGGGGAAAAAGCATGCATGCATGCATTCACGGTGACTGTATATGGGAATTTTATTCGATCGTTTTGTCAATCTTTACCCGATCCCCGGTATCCCCGGATTCGGGCTATAGCACAACAATAAGACTTTTATATTACGAGGGAAAAAAAAGATGGCTGCTGCACATGTGCAACTTATCGATACAAAAATACTACTGTTCTGCAGTCGAATGTGCTATCAATCATGTGCCACACCAATAAGAAATACCACATGCGAGGAACCACATCGAAATGTGCTTCAAGTGACATAAAGAGATGCCTGTGACCGTGTGCCTTCACAGATTAGGCACATTCGTATCATATTGAGTTAAGAAGTGTATACGAGTCCGTATAACCGTTGTCCACTTTATCCGTACATATATTCCTTATTTACGCATGAATTTTATCGATTTACGACGATTTTCGATAGCCCTATTACGCGCTGCACTGTGTAGATACGAGGAAAGGAAATCCCTTGTCGATTGTATCCGATCGATGGTTCCCCTCATCGCGAGGAATCTGTCTTCTGATTGATCGCTACCTCTTTTCATATTCGTTTCATTAACGTGGAGAGGAGGATAAAATGGTATCGAAGGTCATAAATCGAAGGTAATATAACTGGAGGAGGACGTATGTAGTTACGTGTGTGGAAGAGACGGTTATACAGTTCGTCAAAGAGATATGATGAATCGTTACTATTAGATTTGATTGTGAGTATGTTCCATGCAAACACGATTCTATGTATAGAAACGATTTACGATCATTGAGAGCCCCGTTCGAAACCTTAGCGAGAACCCATTCGTAATCAGGAACACCTACCGATGCAAAATGGTGTAATTATATACCATAATATTTTCCATGTACCGTATACCCTATGCCCACAACTCATACCTCCAGTAAAAGTCAATGGCTATCCACACACTATGTCATTATGACCATGAGAGCCGGCTATCTGCTTTGAAACGATAAGCAGCTACGAAGGAGGGATTTTCGGGACGAGAAGAATCTAGTCCGGGAAAAATTCTCAATCCATTTTTCGTTATTTTCACATCAAGTTTTTGTGAACCGTTCGAGTGCCTGGGCCTACCTACTTGCATCGATCAGCTTAAGAGATGGACGCAACCTGTTAGCGACCAACGGTTGTTCCCACAGTCACCTGTGTCCCTGCTAAAAGTATTCAAGCCCATTCTAAAGAGCCCTAATATCTTTTAAAAATCAAGTTTCACCAGTTCGACCCCTTCGCTCTGGTCGACACCTTCCCTTTCCACAGTTCGAGTAACATACCTACTTCTGTAATTGTATTAGTAGTTATATGGTGGCATGGTTTGAGAATTTCTCTTCCCTAAGGCACATTATCGTCCTTGGCAGAAATATAAGGTTCTCACTCCTGCCCTAACGACGTGTCTTTTCTGTGTGTAGAATTTCATCACATCCATGTGAGGGTTTCGAGGAGAAGATGACCTCGGAATGGTAATTCGCACTGCTGAGAGTAGACCCCTGCACCATTTCATGGACTAGAACGGATTCTATCTTCGTAAGTTACGAGTATGATCTTGTAATTTTATCACCGACTTCGAGCCCGAAATCCAGACTCGAGCTGGGCCTTTATCGAATTATTATAAAAATAGTTGCCACTGTATGACAGCTGCAAAGTAATTGGCATAACCAGTCTTTCGGTATTTATCATGCACCCTAAAACGTGCTGGCTTGACCACCGATTTGAAGAAAAAAATCAAAGAGATGAGACGAGAAAAACTACAACAAAAAATCGTCAGAATTTGCTGATTTTTTTGGCCTTTGATGAGACGTTGAAACATTTTTTTTCGTCTTTGTCATCGGATCTAGTTTCCTGTCGATTCGATAGTTAGTTAGGGTCGAAAGCAACTCACGCATTCGTTTTTGTCTCACCGCGAACAAAATTTTTCTAGCTCCTCGAACAGGCGCCATGTTTCCTTTTTTTTATTTTATTTTGATTTGGTTTCTTTTTTTTTTGTTTCTTTTCTCCACGGCGCGTCCGATCAATTAGTAAGCTATTGATCTTCGCCGTACAGAACTGGCCGGATGCCTGGGTGGCGGCTAAGGCAAACTCTCTCTCTGGGCACCTGGCCGACCCCCGCAGCAGGGCAGATGCGCCGCCGACCAGTCATCACTCGGCGATGATACCTGGTTAAGTTAATTTCACGACTGCCTCTTCGCGATGACGCGCCATCGTGTATAGCTCGAGGCATATACGGCACCCCGGACGTACTGCACCTCCCTCAAACGTCTAAAACTATCCTAAGTATATAGCCGTCCTGTATACGCGTTATACACATATGCTTCCATGTACAAAAAAATTATATGATTAACAAATATATATTTTTAAAAACTCGCCAGAACAGATTTGGGTCCGTTTTTTAAGTACTTGGGATGATTTTTGGAAGAGTTTACCAATTTTAGTACATGTCCAGAAGCTTTTTATACCCTATTTACGTCATTTGAACACGTCATCCAGAGCTTTTTATCTTTTTAACATGTGTTCAATTCGTTTTCAATACATCTGAGCTCGTTTGGAAAAGCTTTCTGCCATTTTTTGATCAATTCTGGGGAATGATTCGGAACCTTTGCTCTGTTTAACACGTTTCAAATCGTTTTTTAATTCATTTTAGTTCATGTTCGAGAGCTTTTCGCCCTTTTCGGTCCATCTCAACGCATGTTCAAGAGCTTTTATCACTTCTTAGTCAATTTTAACGCATGATCAAGAGCTTTAGCGCTTTTTAAGACATGTTCGATCCGTTTCAAATTCATTTTTATCCATGTTTACGAGCTTTTCGTCGTCTTCAGTCCATCTCAGAGCATGTACAAAAGCTTTTGCCCTATTTCGAACATGTTTAGTCCACTTTAATCCCATGTTAACCCGTGTTCAAGAGCTTTTTTCACTCTCCAGTCCACTTTAGCGTGTGCTTCGAAGCTTTCTGTGACGAAAAGTGATCAATTTTCGTTTCTTCCGGATCAACAATTAATACGTCTTACGAAATTCTCTTACACTTCCATACCTACTTCTATAGCCGCTGTCCTAACAATGAGCCATACTCGATAACGTGTAGAATTACAACCAGATTCTGACACACCCAGAACTTGAGGACTAAGTTATCAAAGCGGGGGTTAGTCAATTGCGGCAAGAATATTATCGTACTGATCAGTTCAGATCGATCAGAGTATAATCTATGTATTACCTACTTACTTTACTCCGCATCTTTGGTGGCTCTGGAACTCCGTTTCAACGAAGTGGAATAAACCGGCGTTGATCGGTCACAGGCCCATTGTTGTTAATAAATATTGATAATCTTTTATTGCAACATAATAGCTGGTGAGAAGGGGTTATATATGGTATATATAAATATACCTAGCTTGTACCTCCGCTGCAGTTTGCCTCTCGACTAGGCGCCACCGCTGGTTTCAGGGCTGTGCATATAATAGTAAACTAAACTCACCTATAACCTGAGTATATACCTATATACATACATACATACATATAATATATATATATATGTATATGAACCTGGACTATCGACCGGTCTCTTGATCATGGGACATGCGGACGCTTTGTTCAGCCCTATCCTAGACAATAGCGATAGCATAAATCCGGCTTTGCAACCTACCATGTTATAGTACCTACAAAAGACGTAACCGCAAGATCCTACGTACAGGGTGGAGAAAAATCTCCATCCATCAAAATTTCATCGATCCAGAAAAAAAAAATTAGAATTAGTCGATCGATCGATTTTTAGATCGGTTAGTTTAACGATCATCGATCATGTTTTTTTTTTTTTTTTCTTAGGAATTATCGACGATCCTTTAAAGCGTCGTCACGTATGCAGATCACCGAATGGATTCATAAAATTCGAAAACTCTCACTCTTCGGGACATTTTTGAATATCGTGCGGAAAATTTGAACTTTTAAGTATACCTGATATGAGGCTGATGAGAAATTTGAAAAAGCACGTGAAGGGTGCATTTTAATTATGCGTAAATAACTATTACAGCCACTAAGTATAAGGTGTATAGGAAGCGAATATGCACCAGAAGCGAGAGTCTACGAGGAAGTTGGATATCATGTATGTATACATACCTATAGTACATATACAGGTATATAATGTGTACGTAGATACACGTGTATGTATTTGTGTACGGGACACGGACGTGGCAATGAGAAAACTCGTCCGTCTAGCGATTAAGGATTTGTGTATGTATTATGGATTAGCGATAAGGTCTCGCCAGGCCAATTCGTCAGAGAGATTATAAAATCGAGATTGACTGATGCTCAGGGTACCCACAAATCCGTATATAATCGATCTTCGGAGATTGGGCACTATTATTTGCCTAATTACAATTACCGGAACGTACGTCTCGTATCGATTCAAAGATTTCACAAACTCTGTTCCAAGCTTCGATCGAATTTCAGCGATTTCAATAAATTTTTGTCGATTTCCCATATATAGTAGATTTCTATACATATGTATTGTAGGCGTTTAATAATTCCTTCATATATTTATATATATGGTCTAGTTTAAAGACAGGGAAAGTCGTTGTTCGAATCAAGAAAGCGCGATCAGTGAGACGATCGTGTGGGTACAATAATATATCCGTATACATATGTTTAAATGGTAACCTACACGATGTATACGGTATATATGTGTACATGTGTATGTGTGTTGCGGCTCGCGATTAGCCGATAATTATATACCCATGCCTTTTCGATCTAGATTCTATGGGATCAAACGCTAAACCTATATAAATGTACATATATGTATGTATGTGTGTATGTATGTGTGTACATTGTACATTGTACATGCAGAGAGCGGAGCGTCGGTCCATCGATTACTCTCGTTAATTGTGAGATCGATCAGTTTACAGTATGTAAGTATACATGTATCCTATATTGTACCTACCTATACCCGCGTGACTCAACTGGACCACGACGAATGAGTACCGATCATGCTGCGATCGTGTTTTACCTTTATAATAATATCGATATGTTAAGGCGGGAATCGATACGTTTATCGATCGTCTGAAAATGATAGGAGCTCGATTACAACTGCAGTTGCAATTTGGATTCTCGGTTTTACAAAATAGAAACATTGAAATAACCGTTATTTTTTTTTTCTTCTTACAGTCAATTTGTTTGCATTCATTTGGGGTGAGAAATCCAGCTCGACCTCAAAACGACTTAGCTGTAACGATTTTGGATGAATTTTTATAGCCTCATCATTAGACCTCCAATGATTGCGAATCGTGTATTTTAAAATCCTGGTAATGGCTGATAGAATTTTTGACTATTTGTCACAGACTTGAACTATCTCACTATAAGATCAATCAACGAGCTTCAGATATGACTGTGCACATTGGAAACAAGTGCTAGGCTTTGGAATGAGTTGAAAAATGCTCGCGCAGAAGATGAAAAAAAATCTAAAATCAGTTGAAACAAGTTAAAGTCGGTTGAAAAATCCTGAAACATGATTTAAAATCAGTTAAAACATGGGGGGAACATTTTAGGTGCACTGAAACATGATTTAAGATTAGCTGAAACATGTGAAGATCATTTTAGAAAATCTGAAACGTGATCTAAAATGAGCTAGAACATAGAAAAATCAGTCTAAAAACACTGAAACATGATCTAAGATGTGCTAAAACGTGTAAAGATCAGTTTGAAAACATCGAAACATGATCTAAAATGATCTGAAACATGTGAAGATAAGTCTGAAAATACTGAAACATGATCTAAGATGGTCTGAAACATGTGAAGATAAGTCTGAAAACACTGAAAGATGATTTAAAACGAGTTCAGACGTGTGAATATGAGTTTGAAAACACTGAAACATGATCTAAAATGATCTAAAACGTGTGAAGATTAGTTCAGAAACATTGAAACATGCTCTGAGATTAGCTAAGACAGAGAAAAACTGATAAACGTATAAAAATGACGAGGCGGGTGCTGCTCTAGTAGACAAGGTGTCTAATTGTATATGTACATGTAAAGAACCGGATAGATGTGGTTTGCTTATCGATGAGTAACGCAAATCGCTGGCAGTGTTTATGTTACACCATCCCGATCAGCTACCGAATTCTCGTTTTTGACTCTCTTGCTCTTATAATATGCTCGTGCAACAGTCGGCTGCATACATTTATTAAATATATTCATGGTATATATATATATATATATATCTCTGTATACATATATCTACACTCACGTATGGTACATAATTTTGTACGTGTATATGCATGCGTGTACGTACATACATACATGCATAGATTACACGAATATAGAAGCGCCGAGAGCCTCGAGCAGCTCGAACGAACAGCTCGAGCCAGAAAGCCGGGAGCCAGCGACATGGCGTTCCCTTCTGATTTACTGCGTCTATCTCTGTACATTAGTCTTTAGGCGGCGGCATTCGATATCATCGGGTTTAAAAAATGCCCTCGTCAACGCACCGCTGCACTACCGGGACCTGGACCTGGACCGGGGCCGGGGCTCGGGCCGGGGCCCCGCACAATCTCCTTAGGTCCTCAGCACTATTGCCTCCTTGCCTCCTCTCGCGTAACGTCGGGGACCCACCGTTCGCCAGACAAGACCATCGCTTACGGGAGATCGTATTACGTACGGTCCTTCCGTAGGTTTAGTTGCCAGACCGCGTAGCTATATCACTACACATTATACGCACGGACATACATAATATAATACCATAATACCAGTAGGTATCACTGAAAGCAACAGGTAGCACCGCCGCACGATCAGAACCTATATCGTATTATTAATATTCCCGTAAAATCTTCGTACAGATTTCTTTCTTTTTTTTTTTTTTTTTTCAGGACACATTTTTCTCCTTTAAAAAGATACCGCAGCCAATCATCGTCGTCTTATAAATACACCCTGTAAGAAATTGATTTTCTTACTTTTCTGTATATTTTCTAACACACATTGAATTTTTTTTTTTCGCGAAACGTACTTTCGTACACGATTTCGCGAAAACTATTATATCCACAAATCACAGATTCAAAATGTTTGTTTGATACGCATTTTTTTACAGTATGAACTATGGATATTGCAATAAATCGATAAACTTCTTTTATGTGTACAAAAATGAGACTAATGAACGCGACAATCGCAAAAAATTGAAGTAGATTTTGAAAAAAAAACAAAAAGATACACTTTTCACGAATGTAATGTAATTTCCGTAGTTCGCACGATGGATATACTTGTTTAAAATATTCATGGCAAGTTTGGTTCGTTTTTAATGATCGGGGTCATAGTAATCTTGTACGAATCGATTAATTATGGGAGATTTGCTCATGAAAGCTGCAAAAAGCTCTACACAGTCGAATTATTTCGGTACCTCAAACCGGCATTTGATAAAAGACTAAAAACTGAATGGAAAATATAATTCAGATCCAAATTGAATCGATTCCGAGACGCGGGACCAAAAATTTGATGTCTAATTACTTGAGGTACAACGTTATTCATATACAGTTTTCGCAATTTTTAGAGACAATTTCATACGCCCCGCGTCACCCATATATACATATACCATAGTGTTACGAAGTCGCCATGGGCTAGCCTGTAGTCACGGGCTATTGTCTCACCTCGGAGAAAGTGACCCTAATAGCCGAAGGAATGATTAGAGAATTGTCGACCAATCAAAAACCGCGTAACCAAGCACCCGCGCAATCTCTATAATATTATGCGTGTATGCATGTATACCTAATATATGCCTCTTCCGCGGTGTATAGTTGAATGAGAAAAAAAAAGAAGACGTGTACCTACTTTCATCGAGAATCGATCGCCGTTTTTTTTCTTTTTTTTTTTGGTTTTTTCTTTACTTTTTGAATTTTTAATTATTTACACAGCAACAAGTGCGGGCTGATTAATCCTCGTACATATCTACTATCGAGTTAAGTTAAAGCCGAGAGGGCCACCAGCGGCGATCAGCGGGGCGCTACGAGGAACCACCCGTAACAAATTTCATTTTCGTTAGTCGATGATTTATTTTTAATCTTATCCCTCCTCCCCCCTCCGTTACGTCTGAGGTAGGTATGGACCGTACAGCGTTTGGCCGGATGCTGCAGCGGCACTCGGTATATTAGGTATATATACCCATATACCTATATACATATATACCTAAAAGTGTAGGAGATCCTCCTCCACGAGACGCGTTTATATATTCCCTTCTCACTTTTTATCTCCCTTTCCTCTCTCTCTCTCTCTCTCTCTCTTTTTAGTATTAGTATTAGTATTAGTTTAGTTTTAGGATATTTGTATCTGTATCAGTACTAGCTTAACCTTACTGCAGCTTGCCAGGTTGCTGTCATCTTTACTTGCACTTTTACTTTTCTTTTTACTTTCTCTTACTGTTACTTTTATTTTATTTTTATCTTTACTTTATTTTTATTTTTATCTTATCTTTAGTTTTATCTCTATTTTTTATTCTATTTTCTATTCTTATTTTATCTTGTGTTACCTTATCATTTTACTGTTCGTTCTTATGCATCCTGTTCGAATCTCTTTTATAGGCACTCTTATTTATATTCACATTTGTATTCTTTAGCTTATTTTTATTTACTTTTTTAACTCCATTTTTTTGTTCGCTTATTATTGTTAGTATTATATAGTATATGGCATGCCCGATTATTATTTGCATTTTATCTGTATGATGTATGTATATAAATTTCTTCGAGGTCTTTAGGGAGTTTTGCTCCAAGACCTAATAAATGTTCTCTCTCTCTCTCTCTCTCTCTCTCTCTCTCTCTCTCGTATACGACCGCGCGGTATTCACTTGCGAGTAGGATATCATCCGCTCTTTTCCACCTTTTAAACCGGAAATGACGAGCGAGGAATTAGAGATCGGGAGCTCGAGATGATAGGGCGAGATTTTTTTCATCGTCTTCTAACTTTTCGGATCACGTATATCCTATCTACACGGGGTGACTAATTTAAACGAGCTGTTGTACGTAAACAGGATATTTTTTAGCTCCTCTTTTTTTTTTTTTTCTTGACTATTTTTCGAAATCATTCAAATCCGTTTTCGTCTGTTTCTGAATCATTTTCCGAACGGTTTTCTCGTATCATTTTTAACTCACTTTACTCCAGTGTTTCAACTTGTTTCATGAGCTCGCGATTATAGATCCGCGAGTCATTCGTACATATATGTACATACAGGTATGTGTGTATGTGTTGAATATGTATGCGTGTTGTATATAGCGGGATATAATATTCATTTATTATTAATATATAAGAATGAAATAGGACAGGAGCGTAGACCGGTTGACCACACGCACCCACAATGGCCCGAGGCGTCCCAACATTGTTATCACGCGGCACGACTCCGCGGTATCAGATGTAGATATAAAACCGATCCATGGAGAATGTCGCAACAGCGGTGAAAGGTTCCCTTGGTATAAGCCGCATCTGGACCAATTGAAATTAATTAAATTAGGCAAGAAATACAACTCGCTATCACGACCCTGTGATAAAACCACGTCATTTGTTACATTATTTATTTTTTACTTATTTTATTGTTCCAACTTTTTTACAATTTCAAAGAACAGATCGATCGATCGTTATAGATGATATTCAAAAAAAAATTTCGTTTTTTTTTGTTTTTTTTTTGTTTTAAACAATTTACGTCTTCGAAGAAGGGAAATAGCCTGTCGACACGAGACTCCTCAAGACTTCTCAACGACAAGATGTATATATCTATCTATATATGCCATATAATTGATTAAATAAGCAAACAGATGAGATGATATATATATATATATATATATATATATACTATATATGAGATCGATTTGACATACACACGTCAGGATGTTTATAACAAGTCGGTATAAACATATATGGTATATATTTATATAAGCTGGATCATTTTTATTCCGTAAACAAATTTCTATAAAGCTATACAATATATAAACTATAGTATATAGTATATATACCTGTCTAATAGACAAACGTGAGATCATTTATAAAAATTTATATTTATAATATGAAAAAAGAAAGAAAGAAAGGAAAAAATTTTACAGCATATATATATCTCGCTTTTTTTTCAGTTCACATTTCGATTCAAATTTTTTTTGACGCTGTTTTATCTCCTCGTTGAGAATATATGTGGACTTATACATATATATAACGTATAACAGTAATTAACATAACGTGTCGACTCGCGAGGTCATAGGATTTTGATGAATACACAGACCGGTGTACATGTCTCTGGACAGAACAAAATAAAAAGACAAAAAACGAAGAAGAAAAAAAAAAAAAAAAATTAGTAGAGTAAACTCAAAGAGTTTGACGTTATACTCGATCTGTCATTAAAGGCTGGTCCTTTGATGGCCGAATGATCATGGGGATGGGGGATCGTTTGAAAGACAAATATATACGCGTTTCTCGAATAGTTTTTCACGGTTAGTAGGTATATAAGAACGAGATGGCCAGTGCGGTCACGTTCCAGACCGATTCATTCCCTTCTCTCTCTCTCTCTCTCTCTCTCTCTCTCTCTCTCTCTCTCTCTCTCTCTCCGTTTTTTTTTTTATTATTATTCTTTAATTTTTTTTTCATATTTTTTTTCATTCCTTTTTCTCTGGGCGCTACCATGCAGCACAAAGAAATACCTCGACTCATTCAGGGCTGTTGCCAGTGCCTATCACAACATATCCTCGCATGCGTAAGATCTATATACGCGTGCATACGAGTATGTATATACGTGTATGTATATCGCGTGTATTATACGTATAGTATAGTGAATCCTGAAAAGAGGCCGAAATCATCCCGCGGGGTTAAAGAAAGTGCGCCGCTGCACCTCCGCCTCCTCTTATACCCCGGCTCGAACTTTTTTATATCGTAGGTAAGCCTGTTTGTAGGGAAAACAGATTTCTGCTTTCTGAACACCGCGTATGTACCAATACATACATATATATATATATATATATGTACATGGGTTTAAGGGGACCGGTACAGCTTGGTTTGGAAAATTTGGAGTACTCCAAAATTTATTCATTTGTCAACCAAAGTTTATTTCACATCAACAAAAAATTTTCCTCGAAAAACTTTGTCGTAAGGTTTCGGGCACATCGTTGGTTCGATTCAACCTCTCAAGGTCTTGCTTTCTTCAGACAGCAATTCTACGTCTTATGAACGTAGGGATCGGTAACAAAAAAATTCATGTGAAAAGTTACGGTCAATTATCCAAAATTTCCAATATTTAGGCCACTAATTTGCAAATAACTTGGCCAACACGAAATTGTAAGAAAAATTCCCTCGCTCACACGATGAGGATTTCTTTTCTGAACAAAATGAGCCTTCAACGACTTTAATCGGAACAACGATGTGCTCAAAACCTTACGACAAAGGTTTCCAAAGAAAAATTATCTTGTGATGTGAAATAAACTTTGGCTGATAAATAAATGCATTTTGGAGTACTCAGAATTTCCAGAACTAAGCTGTACTGGTTTCCTTAAGGAGGTAAAAAATCATTGTCAATCATAAAATTAGTAAAAAAAATGATTGAAAATTGTCTTCAAATAGGTAAAAATCGATTAAAATTATAGATTCAAAATCGTGTAAAATGACTAAAAGAGAGATCAGAATCAATTTACCTATAACGGTATAAAAAAAAAAAAATACTGTATATATATATAAGATAAATTCAAAGAGCTTTCATCATCTAAAATTTCATAATTGAGTGAGAATTCTATATATTTTGTAGTTTGCAGTGTGTTTCAGGGGTCGTGAAGCGAGGGATGAAGATAGGATCGCGGACCACCACCGCAGCAGCAATAATACGAGGTGTGATCTTATCTGATGGTCCATTACAGAGAAACAGCGGGTACCAGAAACGATGTGTCTAAAAATTTTGACTTTTACTTCCAGAAGGACCACTTCATTTCCCATTGTATTTGAAATTAGTAACCTTAAATCTGTAATACAACGGTATAAACTTGAACTATTTCAACTTTAACAACTTCTTTTCTTTTTCTCCCTTCCCTGTACAAAAAAAAAAAAAAAAAACGAAAATTGCGAACCACGGAGACCTCACGCATTCTGATGCAATCTTACGCTGCCATTTTTTTTCAAACCTGTAATAAACTTCTGAACAGAAAAGAAAGAAGGATAAGAAATAAAGAAAGAAGAAGGAAAAGCAGAAATTTTCACCGCTATGGTGAAAATTTTGTTTTTTTTTTCAGAAAAATTTGTATACGTGTGTACAGTTTCTTCGACCCCCTTTTCAGGTAAGGAATAAGGACCTTTTCTTTATCAAAAGATGGACAGACGGACTAATCATACACAGAAGAATATTTATATCCAAAGTGAAAATGGTATAATCCTTTCTCAGAAGGATTAACACTTTGTGGGTCTGAATGACTGGGCATTCAACAACTCTCGTTGGTGACTATAATACGGTTATGCAAAATCATGCGGATGTCTCTATTATACGCAGCTCCAGAGTCTCGAATATTAGGGAATATACCTCGGGCAACTATTCCGTGATGATTTATTGTCCACCTATAAGAGAGAGAGGAATTTTGTAAAGTCAAATCGCGGTCTCTATACAGGAGAGTATGAAGACCAACTGTTTAGGTATACAACTCTACATGCTGCAGTATCTAAGACTCGTTCGGTTTTGCAAAATATGTCGTTCATCTGCCCACTGATGTTCCTGATGTTCCTGCTGCTGCTGCTGCTGCTGCTGCTGGGGTCCATGAATATCATCTGACCAGTCCCTGCACCTGCCCGTCAATCAATCCCCCGGCAATGTCCAGTTCCTGCAGAGACCTATCTCGATGACCAACTGCAACTGCATGGGGCACGCGTCTCCGGTACTGCAGAGGCGTCAACCGTTCGACCAGAAAATATCCGTAGCTGTAGGTATAGGTATACATCTCCGGCGATTTAGCACGTGCCATTTCTCGGAAACCTCATTCCTTCTTTTTTTTTTTTTTTTTTTTTTACGGTTCCTTTTTCGGAATTAGGTGCAGAGAAGTAGAAAGAAATTTTGAACGGTGGGTATCAACGTAACACAGATGGAAAAAAATTGATAAAATTGTTTCTATATATTTACTGCAACGGCGTTTTCGATTCATTTCATAAATTCTTCGATTTTTTGTTTTCGGTCTTCCATCGGAATAGACACCCTAAAAGTCCGAGTTTAGATATACAACGCGAGAATGAATCACCGCATCCTGCTAACGGATCGCGGCAAGTTGTTACCTGCAAGATCAGGTATCTACCGAGTACTCACCTGCATGTATGCGAGCCTTATAAAGAGCACAATGATCAATGAGAAATAGGCAAAAAAAAAAAAAATCTATATTGGAATCTTGAAATAATCTCAGTGGGGTATAATTCGAATTGGCAACGAACTTACAGTAGGTAGGTTAGGGAAGAACATCTGCCTCTGTAACGATCGAACAACCGATCGGCAGCTTGTGCATCGCACTTTCCAGCGAATACCAAAAAAAAGGGAACACCGAGTGTAGACCATATCAAATCCTCGATTCCAGATTCGAATATTTGTGCAAAAAAAATTTTAAGAGTTTCAACCGATTTTTAGAAAAATCTGTTCGATAAATTTCTATTCGATTATTCAACCTGTACGGACGTTGTGTCCAAATAAATTATGTATCCATGCAAAATTTGATCTCTCTGAGAATTCGATCGATTGTTTCCAAAATTTTTATTTAAAAAAGATCAGCAAAACGACGGGGGGGAAAACAAAAACTTTACCGATTTTCGATCAAATTGGATAAAAAATTGTGCAAAAAATTATACACCACGTCGAATGATAACTGCAGGTCCGACTGGAATACAAAGCTCAAAGAATTATCGTCTCTCTGCAAGCTAATTATTGTAAGTAAGAAGTTCGTGATTTTGAGCCTGCAACGGTAACCGGTGCACCGTATATTAAGCGGCTCGGTAATTCTTAGAGATTTTCCATAAACTTTGACAAAGAATATAAAAGCAACTCGAGTCTATTCACACAGAGGAATCGTTATTCCCATTCAAGTTACGTCTACAAAATATCTGTATAGGTATACTTAAAAATATACAGCCAGGTCAGTGGTGCTGTCGATGTTTAGTCTACGTCCATCCTCCCTGCACCAACCATCTCAAAGAATATACAAAACTGTCTTCAATACCTTCGAAAAAAAAAATAATAATAATAATAAAATGAGAACCTGCACTGGGTCCTGTGGTACTTCAAGAATCGAATCTATGGACGCACTGGACCGGTCATAAGTGCATCTTGAGTTTTCAACACGATTTACTACACTCGAAGACACGATTCAAAGTTCCACACGGTTCTCCGTACCGTGGAGTAACAGCTTATCACTTCCTTCTGATGCTCAATTTATTTTTGACAGATTTTTTCAACGCCTGTAACTCGTCGTGATCGAAAATCTTGATTTATTGCCGATCATCTCCTCATCGGCAACTCAAACGCTGACAATACCCGGATCTTTGTTTCTGGATCGGTAAGACTTTCGGCTCGTTTTCTTTTCATGGAATTTTGAGTTACCGATGCTGCTGAAGATCGTGATGAATAGGGTTAATGGAATTTGAAAAAATCGTTTCGATTGGTCGTCTGCTTGGTTAAAATAATATTATTTCAAGCTGCATAAGCGTTTGTGTGGATATAATTAGACGTATTTTCATGTGTGTGTGTGTATATGAATCGTCGACCCATCAAGGGGCTAATTATAACAAGTTTCCAACTGCGTGGGATTTGCTAGTTTGACTAATACAGAAAACAAACAAGATACACGTATTTAACGTATAGAAATAGAAAAACGTCGATTGTTCTTCGACGCGAATGACTCATCGCGGTGGATAAAGACTGAGTAGGATATTCCTGTTAGGTCGCAAGTGATCCCGAGGGTAAATAGTCCTGTTTTCGCCATACCTCCTCCGCCTCTATGACCAAATTCGTCATCTTTGGACTATGAACTTCCAAGTCTCGCAAAATCGTTCATAAACCCATCAGAGCTGAGAAAAAAAAAAAAAAAAATATGTGAATCGGTGGTAAATTTTGCAACAATTGCCTGCAGTGCAGGACTAAAGTGTTATACCGATATGCAAGACGTTTACGCGTTACGTTTGACAGTTAGAACAAGAACGGTCAACAATGGGCCTCCAGGCCTGTATAAGCCGAGTTAATCCGATCAGTACATCCTGAGTCACGAAAAAGTACTGTCATCAAACACTCGAGAGGTTTCACGAGCGTAAATATTGATGCGGTTGTAAAACTACCAACTGATAGCTGCACTGTATAGTCGGTTTTAGATTAAGATAAAAGGGTGTTGATTCACGTGAGAGAAATTTTCCTCCCTCTTTAACGTGCAGGGTATGTGAGTGTGCGCATACCTATCTGTCTATAACCTACCCAACCATTGCACCACCGCAAAGACTGTAAGTCCTAGACACGTTACACGACCTTCTCATAACGGTGCAGCACATGGGATCGACTGCAGTAATACCTTCAGAGACGATAAACCTGCGTAGGGATCCCCGAATGTTTATACAATAAAATATATCTAAATCTTCGCACGTGGGTAGATTTTTGGGACTCTTAAACACCCTCGAGGGTCTTAGATAACGAAGTTCGGAATTTCAAGTCCTCGACGCAAGTGAATCATTCAGGTTTAACCTGCAGCAGCGCTCTTCCTGCAGCGTTTATCGAATCTTCACTAAACTGGGAACGGTCTTAATAGGAAAGGTTCTTTGATTTTAGCATATTTTTTGACGAACCCCATGTCTCGATCCTCCAGTCAGATGCGTGATGAGACACTCAGACCCTGACACACAGTCATGCATCTGTCTTTTTTACCTGTTCCCTTGTAAGTCCGGAATAACGAGTTTCTTCTTCTTATTGTAAGCTGTTTTTTGTTTAGTCGATGGACAAAAGTTTGACCATATTTAAACTCGTTTTTCTATTTTTTGATTTGGCCCATTGCATCGAATGACGACGAACACGACCCAGCCATCGAAATTTTGCTCGTACATTTCATTAAACAAATAAATTAGCAAAAATATCAATTTTTACGTCGATCGGTAATCACCAAAATACGACCCTGCGCCGATCTCTTGGAAGTTCGTTTCTCGGTGTAGCGCAGGGAATCGCGTCCCCTCGAATTTAATTGCAAACGTTTGACGAAAATGCACCCCTGCATTGCGTCGTACGATGATTCTGAATATCCGAAGCGTTTGTGTATCACATACATATTTAATCTCGTAAAATAAAATCTGTACATACATACATACATATATACCTATACGACCATAATTCCAAGTGCAGGTCTCTTCAGGTTTTTTTCCCCCCTCAGTTTCGGAAGGAAACTAGACGTAGTTGGATTTTTTTTTCATCCTTTTTCCTTTAATATTTTGCCGAGGGGGACCCGTCTCTTCTCCTCTACTCTTCAGTCTCACCTTTTGAAACACCTGGCTGCGGCTACTAGCTACTACCCTAACGTGCCGTTGCCTGCACCGTCGCGTACGTAGGTCCTGCTACACTGGTCCTCGATGCGGTACATATGTACAGGTATACACGTATATATGTATACATAAATATATCGTGTGTATGTGTACGTATGTAGGTACTGCCATATGCGACCTCGCCCGAGCCTCCGGGCCCCACCGAGACTAGTTCATAGTTCGGCAAATTTTTACGGGCCTTATTTGGGGACCCGGACATGTGCAAAGAACCTGGAAGGACCCTCTGCAGTAACGCTACGTGTATATGCCGTGTATGTAGGTATATATAGAGTATACATATATATATAAATACTTATACATTATACTGCAGCGTTCAACGGTTTCGAGAACGTGAAAACTCCGCTTGAAGAGACGAAAATTTGAATTTTGATTTCTTATACGGAATTAGGTATATCAAAGTACCTAATAACATCGTCAACCCTCTCCCATGTGTAATAAAACTGTGGCAGTAAATAGTGAAAATTTCCCCATATAGTAGGTATACAAGTATATAATATACGATAATTAGGTACTGCAGGGTTTTCCCAATCCCCTAATAGAACATTCAGACCAAGGTAATATAATAGGTATATACCTATATACATGTGTATATAATATAGGTATATGTATATATAAGTTTAAGCTTGAATTTTTAAGCAGGTTGAATATTATATATAGGCTGGAATTGAAGAAATACTTATACGTATATACATATATACCGAAGAATTCAGTCGTTAATTTCCCTGTACATATATGTACATACCTATTTATATAATATACATTCATGTACCTGAAATATATGAAATAAATATAAATTTTGGTAACGCCTTGGTGACTTGGTAACTAAATAAGAAAAAAACCAACCTAGTTATACATATGCTAAAGTATATAGTATGTATATGTATGTAACATACAACGCATGGTAGAAGCGGGCAAATAGGCAGACAGGAGCCTGGTCAGGTACCGGAAAAACCGGAAGCTCCATAACGTAAGAAGATTCGAGCCTTGATATATATATAGAAAAATGGTATATAGGTATGTATTTACTGCGATGCGTTGTATAATGTATCGTTATAAATTGTTGTGCGCCGATATACCGAACGCAGGTTACGATTTTGTGGTATATATATATATAAATATATATACATATATATCTATATACATACAGATAATACTTTGGCGCAGTGTTGTAGGTATATATACGATCGCTGTGTATATATGTATGTATGTGTAGTTGAGAGAAGCGCGGCGCGCGCGCGTGGGCCCCGAATAAAGAGTCGAATGACGCGTGGGCGCGGATGCTGTGGCACGCGACAAGACCGTTACGTCGAAGGAAAAACTTGCGCCTGCAGTAGGTATAAGCTTGCAGTATAGACTGTGCAGCATGAGACCGAGTCTCCTCTGCCCCCCCTAAAAACCCCCAACCTCACCCCTCGATCCCCACCAACTGCTAAAGCAGATGAAATAAAATGCGGGAAGGATGCAGGGAAAATAAATGAACGGAAAGGGGCCCGGCAAGAGGCGAGGGGACCGTGCGACGAACGAATCGGCGGGGTGGAGGGAGGCGAAAATAACGAACGGTGCACAGTGTACTTCGGGGTGAAAAATATTTCTAGATTATATTATACGTATGTGTATATATATACAGGTATACTGTATATAGGTATAGGTATATATAGGTGTTCAGGTACAGTATATAGGGACAAATCTACAGCACACCTAAGTACCCAACTTATGTAAACGTATGTATGTATGTATGTATGTAACGTGCATAGAAAAATTCGTTTATACACACACGCAGCTGGAGCACGAATTTCAATACACACATATGCACTGTACATACTATAGTATACATAGTATGTATGTATGCATATATACATATATATGGTTGTATGTACGTACGTAAACTCTACGAGTAAAATAACTACGCTATGCTGCACTGTGCGCGGCTGTATGTGTGTATAAACGTGGTGGATGCGTTGCTCCTCTCCCCCTTGGCGCCCAACACTGCGCACAGCATCTGCCCCCGGCCATAGAGACTAGCCTAGACTATAGACTGTAAACGTATATATACGAAACTATACGCACTGTACTATACACATATAAAAGAGACAATAATATATGATGTGTATTATGTTTGTGTGTAGGAGAAGGAACGCGCGCGCGCGCACGCGCGCCCCCCGAGAGAGTAGAAGTACCTCTCTCACACGGTACACCGACGCGGTAGGGGACCCGCGACCGAATCCCCTCTCTTCTCCTATTTCTTTACTCTCGTAGCTGGAAAACCTCGGACTCGAACTGAAACTCCAACTCCAACTCTTACCTCGCATCTCTCTCTATGACTTTTCAAAATCTATACATTTATCTCTATCTGCCGTACGAACAGATGCGGTGTTTCTTATTGGCCCACGGCCCGTGACCGTACTACCTCTATTGGCGGACCGCGCGGGGCCCGACCGCCCGCATTGGTTGGGCAGCACGTGCGGGCCACCTGCACCGTTGTGGTGGGGTAAACGGTTATATAAGGACCGTAGAGCACCCCCTGCCCACCAGAAACGGCCCGAAGCCGAATACGTTACCGTCGTCGTTCTTTCGTTATATTTCATACGTACGTTCCGTTCGTTCGTTCGTTTCTTTAAATCGTACCAAGTGTTTATTGACGTGAAAAAAAAAAATAGTAAACTAACTATTATTTATAAGCTGTGTTCTCTCGAAGGATTTCGATTGTGTCGTGTGTGTGTCTGTGTTTTGTTTTAATTAATTATCAATCCGTCGTGGATCGGTTTTGCCATTTTATTTAATATTTTAATAATAATATATATCATTATTATTATTATTACTTATAATTCGAGTGATCAGTGAGATACAATACGATTAAAAAAAAAAAAAAAATCAAACACGGACAAACGTATCTCGATAATTAATAATTCAGTGAACTCGATCGTACATACGTATACCTACACTTAATTATAAATGAAATAATAATTAAAACACACACCTGAGACTATGATAAATATAAATAATTGAAGAACTGAAGTTTGCCATTGCAGATGTGTAGCGGAGTGTTTGTGACCTTTACAGTATGTTACTAATCAAACATCGCGGATACATACTACATAATAAAGTGATCAGTGTTTGAGAAAATAACAAAAAAAAATTTTTAAAAACACCCACGCAATTTTTGGATTACCATCGACTATATATTGAATATAATCATAATTATTATTATTATTTCATAAAATAATAAAATATACGAGAAGAAAGAGACGAAGATAATCATCATCAATGTTCGTGTGAAATTTTGTGACTTTGAAAAAAAAAAAAGGATATATATTTATATATATACTCTTTATTATATTTAAAACAAAACAAAAAATGTTCGTTGACGATATGCCGCGAAGTTTTCTCAAGAGAAACAACAGCTACAGTCATTGTCCGCTTAAAAAACGTCCCGTTCACGTTATGATCGGGGAAGAAACTTCCGCCTCAGAACCGATCAAAGGTAAGAAGATATTACATACAAGATAAAATTTTCAATTCTATCTCTTAGAATAGAAAAACAAAATAATTGAAAGGTCAATTTTTGGAAAATTTTGGAAACTTGCATAAGAAACAAAAAATTTATAGTATATTAACTTATATTAGATCGAAATACATAGAACATTATATTCTGGTTTGATATATTTTTTTTTTCTCGTTAATACTTGTCATTCTTATCTTTGGTGTGAATTGGGATAGTCAAAGATTCCCACAGGCAGAGATATGTATATAAATTTTATCGGAATACATATGATCAAATATAAATAGATAAACTCATAGAAGGAAAAAAAAAAAAAAAATAAGAAAGAAATAAATAAAGAGAATATATCTGATAATAATTTCGTTCGATTTCGTTGTTGCAGAAGAAATGGTCGACGTGGTTGTCGTAGACGATGACGATGTCATACCGGAGCCAGAAAATTTGAGTACAAAACCAGAGGATCTTAGTAGACGTGCCGCGGTAAAGGATGAAAAGAAAAGAACAAAATCTTCTATATCAAATTCTCATTCTTTGTCGAACGATTATTTTCCCGCCACAAATACTGCGTCGCTGAGTACAATAGTTAAAATAGAAGATGAAACAACGAAAACAACGATCAGAACAACAGCAGAAGTTAACACTAGTCTCAGCGTTTCGCGCAGGTCGCCTTCGCCCGCTTCAACATCGTCGAATCATTCATCCTCGTCGAGGTTGCTCCTCCGATCATTGAGGCCGTCGCCTTCGCCGTCGCCAGTACCCGTGGCGTCCACTACTCACATGACGAACATTACGTCGCACAGCAACGTACCGCATCATCATCAAAATTACCACAACCACCTAAATCACCATCAGCATTATCCTATAAAGACGCTTACTCCGCCGGGCGCGGGTATCGCTGTATCGTTACATCAAATGCCTAAAAAGGCTAAGGTCGAGGTACTCCAGCACGAGAATACGACGATTAATTCAGCGTCATCGTCGCCACCAGCGCTTCAACACTTCATGGCTACGACCAACGCCAGTCCAACTGTCGTTGCTCCTTCAGCGCCTCTCGAACCCCTCAATTTGAACACACCCGTCGAACCTCTGCCGCGTTATGCGACGCCAGCGTGGGCCAGAACTGCGCCACTATTCCCACCGCATTATCTGCCTTATCCAGCCGCTTACAGGTATCAACCGAGCGAAATTTACCCCGCTTATCCGGTAGCCGGTGCGGCTGGGGCAGGGTACTCGTCGCATTCTCCCGATCACGTCTCGGTCTCACCTCCGCCACACGCTGCTCTTACTTGTCCGACTATTCAGAGGCCTGTGGCGAGGAGTTACGCGCCTTGGGGTAGCCCGGAACACTGCGGATTGTCGCCGACAAGTTCGTTGGGTTCTGGATCGCTGAGATCACCGCCGCCGGTAACGCCTGAGGATTTATCATCGCCGGGTAGTGACAGCGGTAGATCGTCAGCGGGAAGTACATCGGCGGGGCCGATCGGGGGTCAGAAAATAATGGAGAAAAATGGTAACTCAGCGTCGCCGAGGTACCAGTGTCCCGATTGCGGCAAGTCTTATTCGACTTACTCCGGGCTATCCAAACATCAGCAATTTCATTGCGCGGCCGCCGAAGGACAGACGAAAAAATCATTCTCTTGTAAATACTGCGAGAAGGTTTACGTCAGTTTAGGGGCACTCAAAATGCACATTAGGACCCACACGTTACCCTGCAAATGCCATCTTTGTGGCAAGGCCTTTTCAAGACCGTGGTTACTCCAGGGACATATCAGAACCCATACTGGCGAGAAACCCTTCAGTTGTCAACACTGCAACAGGGCTTTTGCGGACCGCAGTAATCTTCGTGCTCATTTACAGACGCATAGCGATGTTAAAAAGTACTCGTGTTCGTCGTGCAGTAAGACGTTTAGCAGGATGTCTTTGCTCACTAAACATCAGGAGTCTGGGTGCTCGGGGGTCGCTGTACCGATCGCTTACGGGTGCTGAAAAAGTATTCTTTTTTTTTTTTTTACTTTCTTTAGAGCTAAAAGAAAACAGGAAAGGAAAAGAAAGATTAAGAGAATTATAGAAAAGTGTAGTCGATCGACGATCAATATTTTCGACAGTTTGATCTAAAAGAGTATATTATAGAAAGAGGAGGAGAACTACTTCAGTGCCTTTTTAAAAACCTTATATATATATATTAATAGAAAAATAACGAGAAGAATATAGAAAATAAAAGAATGAAGAAGAAGAATAAGACGAAGAGGGAAAAAAAAAAAGAAAATTAAAGAGACTGCTGTTGTATTATACAGGAGTACAAACGATATATCAGGAAAACTCTAGAGAAAACAAAAAATAAAAACGTATATAAAAAATAAATGAATAAATAAATAAAAATCGAATACGTGGAATATATAGTCGATTTTAAAAACTTAATTTATATACTATATAATGTATTATATGTATTGATATATAGGTAATTTTGCACGTGTTTTTTTTTTTTTTCTTCCTTTACTGAATTTTTTTTTTTTTTTTTTCTTAAATTTTCTTTGCCTATACCTATTTGCCATATATTTTTTATTTTCCTATTATCATTATTATCATTATTATTATCATCATTATTATTATTATTATTGTACCGTTTGCCTGCACTTGCCACGAGTTTTTTTTTTTCTTTTTTTTTTTTTTCTTTTCAAGATTTTCGTTCTTGGTGCTATTTACACATATGCGTACATATACAAGGGTATATACATATAGTATACATATGAAGAAAAAGATCGCGTTATAATATTTAAATTAAAAATACATATACATATGTATGTATATATATATATACAAATATCTGAAGCCGAAAGATCGCTGTAATAATAATAATAATAACAATAATTATTACAGCGATCATCCCGTGAAAAAGTTTGTGCCATTTTTATTAACACATTTTCATATACGTATATAAACCTATAGTATATATATATATATATATATATATATATATATATATATATATATATATATATATATATATATATATATATATATATATATATATATATATATATATATATATATATATATATATATATATATATATATATATATATATATATATATATATATATATATATATATATATATATATATATATTTTTTTTTTTTTTTTCACTTTTTTTTCTTCAAATCATATATCATATACAGTATATATATATATATATATTTTCAGAATTTTTCTTTCTCACACACTATAATCTCTCTCTAAATTTTTTTCTGCTTCTTAATTCTCTTTCTGTAAAGTTTATTATATATATAGGTATATATATATATATAGCTATATACTATATAATAATATTACTACTTCATTTACGATTATCATTATTATTATTATTATTATTGGTATTATTATCATCATTACTATTACTACTATTATTATTATTTCATACCCTTATTGTCCTAATAATTTATAAATCATATCAACGTATTACGATTATAATATTAATAAATAAATAGGTAGATATAGATACATAGGTATATGTATATATATATATATATATACATGTATACCCATTTAAGTGAAACTTCTACTCTACTCTACTATATACTCTGCATTTTCTCGTAAACATAGATATTCTCGTAATATAAATATTAGGCATATATCATATATACGTTCATTGTAAATAGCCAGCCATATAAACGCATACATATATGTATAGGTATATATTATTTATAGACATATAATTATAATCTTTTCGTTTCTTCTTCTTAGATTCATAATTTTCATACGTATAAATATATAATTATGGTATTATTAAACGGTAAATCGCGACGAAAAGAGTGAACGAAGCCAAGTTTCGTTTTTTTTCGTTTTTTTTTTTTTTTTTTTTTTTCGTTTTTTTAAAAATTACGTTTTTTTATTTTTAATTTCTGTAATTTAATTTGTGGTGAATTTTTGTCTTTATTTATTTATTTTTATTTTTTTTTTTTGTACAATTATTATTATTATTATTATTATTATTATTATCTTTAGGTACATAAAGTAAGTTACTCGATGAAACTAGTCATATGTATCATATATTTATATATATTTATATATATATATATATATATATAGACATGTATATATATAAATATAAATATATGTATATAAATGTTTATATTTATATATATATATATATACATATATAAATATATATATCAATCATACACAGACGACAAAAATTAGATTGATAATAATGAACAGAAGGAATATAGAAAAAAAAAATTAACTCAAAAAGAAAAGAAAGAAAAAATACAAAAATACGAAAAATCAGCTTTCAAAGCCCTCAAGATGATGATAGGATATATATACCTAATATATGATCACCTTTCAAATGAAAAAAAAAATGAAAAATATCGTTCTAAACTTTATACACATAGGTACATTTATAGTATCTATATACATATGTATATTTGCCTATTATTCATCCAGGGTGAGCAAAACTATTGTATATATGCATATATGTATGTATAAGTATATATACAATAGATTCAAAAAAAAATAAAATAAAAAAATAAAAGAATAAATAAGTAAGAATTAAATAAATAGATAAAAGAAACTACCTACTACAAAAATATAGATATTTCCCCCCTATATAGATACATAGGTATATATAAATATATATATATATATATATAGAAAATATTATTTTATACGAAATAAATCACTAAATCAAACCTTACATAAATATATTATCTTATATTATTCATGCCCTGTACATACCTATCCTACACCTATATTATAAATTATGTATATACATATATTAGCATCCAAGTCCTATGTACACGTACCTATACATAGGTATATATTGTATATAATGTATTTGGCGCGACCAGTGATCAACCAATACATCAATTAATTTTTCTATTTCTTTATTTCTTATTTTTTATTTTTATTCGTATCTCAGTTTTTCAATTTTCATTTTATATCCCCTCTTTTTCAATCGAGTCGTATATTATACCTATACAATATCATAGTGCATTAATTTTAAATAAATTTGAAGAATAACAAGAAAAATGTATCGGAAGGAGAATTAATTGCATAAGTAATTAAAAGGTAAGTTGACTAAAGAATTTTATCTAGAATTTTCAATTTTTTCAATTTTTTCTGGCTATATTCGTCGTTGCAGATTTTTTTTTTTCTTCTTCCTATTCATAGATTTTTATAAATTTCTTCATTTTTTTTCTCTCATACATAATAACCGGGAACTCTGGTCAGGAGCCAATATAGGAAGGAGCAACAGTGTTGTTTAGGATTTTTATTTAAATATCGCTCGAGGATCAAAGGCGGTTTCAAATGAGTCCCTGCAGCCTGTCTGATTCAGTCGGCATCTCCTTTTACCGCCACTTTATTTATTATTTTTGCCGACTTTCGCGATCTAATATTATGTGTGTTATATATATGTATGTATAATCGTTATATATATATATATATATATATATGTATTATGAATCGAGATATATAAGAAATCCGTAAGACAAACTCTTCGAAAAAAAAAAGGAAATACGTGGCAACGGTTTCTTTTCAATTTTTGTTCTTTTTTTTTTTTTCTAAGAAAATACGAGCATTCGTGTATCAAATTTAGACGCAACGAATCAAACTAGGAAAACGACAAAAAGGAAAAAGGAAAAAGAAAAAAAAAAAAAAAACCAATAATGCAAAAAATTTGAAAATAAATAAATAAATTCTCTATCCGGTGAAAAATGGCAGTTGTTATATTATACATAGTATATAAAATATCTAGTGAATATGAAATAGCCAAATAGTATTATCTTAGGCCTAAAACTTAGGCAGTTTGACCCGCGAACAGACAACAGCTGACTGCCGGAGAATGTATACAGAGTCTCGCGATCTGTATACCTATATCTATATATCTACCTGTAAAGTCGCGAGGACAACTATCCCCGTTCGCCCGGATTATACCGCGGAGACTTTATTTTATTAAAATCGGTGAAAATGAATTTTATACGAATTTCTATATGCTTTTTTTTTTTTTTTTTGTAATGAAAATCGAAACTTCTCGTAATTTTTCCGTATAAGAAATTGGAGTTTTTTTCTTTTGATTTTTTGATTATTTTTTTTTTATATAGTTTGATGGACAAAAAGACAAGAAAAAAACTGACGCCCGAAACAGAGACTTCAAAAAAAAAAAAAAAAAATTATTATATACTTTCAACGACATTTTACATAAATGTATGTACGCATATTGCGAATAAGGAACTGCACCAGAAGCAGCTGACTTCTTCAGAGTTCTGTATATATCCGCCTGTATACAGAAAATGCGTCTATACATACAGAATCAAGTCCAAGTCCAACTTCGTATTATTCGCGTTGTCGCATTCGCGTTCTCGATCTGTTTGTACCTCTCGATCACTGGCAAACAACGGGTCTATCAACTTCACCTACGGATAGGTATATATGTAGGTACAGAGGGCAGTGCTCTTTCGGACAATGAGACACGTATATCCAACACTATGTACCACAGTATGTACATACATATACAGATATATACATACATATAACTATATAAAATAAAGGAATTACTGATCCTGAAGAATTGTATATAATTCTTACAATAATCCCTTTACTGTACCTGAAGGCTGATAAATTGTCAATCGATCGCATATTTCGAAAAAAAATCGATCCCATATTTCGAAAAAAAAATCGCGCACGGCGATTCGTGTTTGAAATCGCGAGGAGAGAACTGCAGACTCGTAAACGTGTCCGAAACTCAGGGACTCAGAAACGAGACGAGAGAAGAGAAAAAAAAGAGAGTGAGAGAGAGAGGGAGGCTCGAAAAAGACACTCGAGATCGAGTTAAGAGCTACGAGCTAAGATCCGAGGCCCTAAGAGCCTAAGAGCTCATTAGCTCTCTTCCAAAGTGTTTAGACAAAACAATCTCAGGGAGACTGCCAAGCAGACCCGGGCAACTAACGAACGAACAACCTGTTACCTACCCGTTACCGCCCGCTCTTCGGTATATCGCGCTACGCTCAAGGATTTAGAGGTGCCAAAGGTAGCACCCGAAGGTAGCAATAGTAGCAACAGATGGTCTTCAGTCGGTCGAAAACACCTGTTCGGCCCGAGTTCAGTTCGTAGAGAGATCATTAAGCATCGGGAAAAGTAGATTTCACCTCTTTTTCTCGTTTCTTTTCTTTTTTTTCGAAATCTCTGTTCCGGGATTTTAAAATCGTAAAAAAAATTAAGAAAAAACTGAAGTTTTAACACTCGCAATATTTTACGAGAATAGATTTACGTAATATTTTAAGAGAATATGAGACGAGCGAGGGAGAGAGAAAGAGAGAGAGAAAGAGAGAGAGAAAAGGGTGAAGGAATTTGGTCATTCCTGTTTCCTTTTTTTTCTCATTATTTCATTTTCTTTTTTTTTTCTTTCTTTCTTTTTTACGTTGTTGAACCAGGAATCGTCGTACGTGCTTTCGGGAACCTTTTTCAGCACGTTTCTAACCGACGTGAAACATCGCACGTATTATAGATGTGTATAGATATATGCAGATAGGTAGACCAGCGGGCGCGGATAGTTCAAAGCGGAAACTATAGACATTGTCTAGTCTCTCCTTGAATTAATTGACTGTAAAACAGGAATAATACAACGACAAAGAAACAGAAAAAAAATGAAGACAAGAATAAGAAAAAAATACAAAATTCGGGAGGGTAATACCGTTATAGAACTAATTCAATTTTTACTGTGTACGGGACAGTTGAAATTCACGTTTCGAATAACTACTTGAAAAAAAAAAAAAAACATTTTTTTTTGGTTCCGTTTCATTTCAGTTTTTTTTTTCCTGATCCTAAAAATAATTTTTCGGCAGGTATACGAAAAATTTTACACGAAGGAACTCGGAACGCTGTTTATTTCAATTTTTCTCCGTTTTTTTTGTTATTTTTCTGAAAATTTATATCCTCACGTTCTAAAGATAATATGAAAATCGAAACAAACCGTAAAATTTCTTTCTTTTCTCTCTCTCTCTCTCTCTCTCTCTTCTGATAGTTGCTTTCGGGAAAAAATTTCGATTTTTGACACAGTTTTTGAATTATTCATTCATTTTTTATTTTTCATCGGTTCACAAAATTTCTTAAATCGAACCGTTTGATTGATACTTCAAGTAAGAAATCCAGGCTTTTGAATTGAGCAATTTTCGATTTATATATATACATTATACATATAACTAGGGGCTTCGTATATATAATAATATCTTGCTCTCATACGTCGTCGTAGTTCTTGATAACTATAATCAAATTCTCGGTCTTAGAACGAGCTACGTATGTGAATGTACGTACCTGTAATAAGAGAAGATGAAGCGAGAAGAGTGGCGATAATCGTGAACTGACAACTATGAAACAATACCTACGCTCGTGATAGAAACGTTTTGAAATTTAACACGTTCCCTGCAGTGCGGCCAGAATTAACTCCGTATACCTATAACCCGCAGGGCGATAAGGCAGCCTGTATCCTGCCCTGATCTGTGTGTTTCGGCTGCAGGCAGCAGGTTAATACTTAATTGGAGTTTAAAAATCAAAAAAAAAAAATAAAATAAAAAATAAAAAAAACTTAGGCAAAGGGCGATCTGCGGTATATACATATTGTATGATACATAGTCAGTGTTTAAAGACACCCTTTCCACGTGGGTGAAATATTGAAACAACCAAAAAAAAAAAAACGAAAAAAAAAAATTTTGGAAAAAAGAGAATTTTACTGCATCATTTGTCTAGCTCAAAACACTTGGTAACCAGGGATGTACTAATCTCTCTTCACAGAACGGTTTTTCCGACGTTAGAACTGCTGTGGCTAATTAATTCTGACGCTGATTAATTCCTTTTAATTATATACCCGTATAGCTCTCTGTATACTGGCTCAAAATTTTATGAGATATTATATAGCTATGTGTGTATAATATACCTGTATACCTGTATAATACGAATGTGCGCGCGATTTTCCACAAGGGCACGACAAAACCAGCTCCTCGTCAAATTTTCAACGCGACAATAATAATTGTTCGTCAAATTTTTAACCGTGTGCAAAATCAAAAAGAGAAAATAGAAAATTATTGTAGCAACAAAAATTCTCGGTTTTGAAAAAAAAAAAGTACAATCAATTGCATAAAATTTTTGTCGAAATGGGAATTTTTAAAGAAAATTATATCATATCTGTGTAAATTTTTCTTCTTCTTATTCTTAGCTTCTAATTTTCTGTATCCTGGGATATAAGACGAATCCAATTCAAATCGAAGATTCCATTATGGGTGAAAATTGGCAATATGTAAATTTTTTTTTTTTTTTTTTTTGCAACGATAATCAAATGAAATATCGATAATGAGTTTTACTGATCCACATTCGAGGGTAGTAAAAATCGGTTGATGTAATATGGATTACAGTAGAACGCGACAGATCTTTAGCTGCCCTCCGCGATGAAATTTTTTGCCTTTCTTCTTCGATTTTCTTCTTCTTATTTTTTTTCTTCTTCTTCCTGTGGGCATAGAACCGTGATGCGGAAAGCAATTTCCTTGCAACTCTTTCTTCGTCATGTTATAGTCGAGTATAATCGGGGAAAGAGTACCATATGGCCGAAGTTCTGCCGCACGAGTCGATCACCGTGGATCGCGGTTTTCACGTAGGTGTAGAGAGACAGACAAAAGGCGACGGATAATGAGAGAGAATAGAGAATAGAGAATAGAGAAGGAGCATTATATGTTATACCCTTCCGTAAAAATAGCCGTAACAAAATTGAAAATTTCTTCATTTTCCCAGTTCTTGATACTCGGAAATTGCCCGTGATCCCTGGACACCTTCGTCTCATAATCACTGACATTATAACCCATCCTTCACTTCTTCTTTTTCTTCCTCTTATTCTTCTTCTTCTTCTTCTTCTTCTTCTTCATCCTTCGCTTCACACCCGTATAAAGCATTGGACCACCGACAAAGAAATGGCACCACACCTTGACTCACGTTAACCCAACTCTACGTCCTATGCCTACACGGGTTGCGAAAATTATCCGCGACGAATTATCCCTGCACTCGGACTTTGATACCATATCGAGAAGTTGACGGTCTCAAAACCGCCTTCGAGACTTCCTGAAACCGTGAAACGTGACTTAATTGTTTCCCTGTGAAATTAACAAGCGATATACCCGGCCGAAGAAGGCTCCTCGGAATTGGGAGAGACACCAGTTTTAGATTAATGGGGTAAACGGAGGACCTGGACTATGTCGCTTTTCACCCTTTGAGTAAAGGGACGAACGTATACCACGAGTCCTGCACGCGCCACATGGCCGATGGCACACCGCCTTTCGGTTTATATTATCTCCTGGACGTTCTAGTTTCGGGGTGAATTTTCTTCAAGTCATCTTTCCGACCGTGACGATCATTGCTTCAGGGTGATCCCGGTAATTACTTAGTTGGATTAATACGTCGATGGTAGGTATGGGGTGGGTCGAAATCTATGGGTAAAAAAAAGTCCAAGTCCTGCAGGTATACGAGCAAACGACAGATCGCTTTCGGCCACGGAATGACTGGGTCATGAAATTCGATTATCAAAACGCTGCAGGACACCAAGCGGTATTTGTCAATCGCAGAAATCGACATTCTGAACGAATCCAGGGACTTGGATCAACGCTGTTCCAATAATTGATGAGTTTTCCGCTAAAAGATTGCAGAGATCGATATTTCGAGGAGTAAGATTGACTTCAGATCGAAGAACCGTTAGTTTTCGACACAATTTTCTCTACCAAACTGGAGATGTAATTGAAGTCTGAGATTTAGTATCTAGGCTGAAGATGTTTGACGATTTCTTTCGATAGTGAAGAGTGCAGGTTACTTATTTCTCTCTCTATAGGGTAATAGATTCTTCTGGTCCGTGACTAATTGGGATTTTTTAATTAGGAAAGGTCCCCAGCGAGATGTGGGTACGTATCCCAGAGGAATATATTGTTTCGGTGCCCATATATACCTACACTGACGTTTCGATTTCGAGGAATCGAAAAAATCTCACTGCAACTTAAGACGCGGATAGAGATAAATTTACCTGCGAATGGATATATCTGGCGCGGGTGATGGTTTGAAATGTACGTTATTATACCCCCCGGTCTCTCCTCTTCTTCCTCGAAATACGTTTTTTTATTTTTTTTATTTTCAAGAAATTTTCTCGACGCCTGTACTGCACAGACCTCGTTTATTCGTAACGCTGCGGCAATCAGTACCCGAGATTCAATGCATTAAATCGTTCCGTACGGGGTTCGACTTATGGGACTTACACGACGAGAAGAAATATATCTAAAGGCAAGACCATACCCTGCACAGACCCGGACGACTGGTGATCCTCGTAAAACGACTTTCCGAGCTTATCTCTGCCCATCGTGTTACCCATTACCAAAGATTTTGTCCGGTAACGAGCCTCCATCAATATCGCACTCGCTGGCCAACATTTTTTGGATAATCCTTGTCTCGGTGGTCCCTTTTAAAATATACTCGACCAGACGATGTACTATTACTAAAGGAAATAGCTGCGGAGCGCGTAGACGTGGGATAAAGGACTCTATACGTCAACCATCGGTTCGTAATTAAAGCCAGTCATCGTGATTGCAGTTTGTGTTGGATAGTTGTCTTCGATTCTGTAACGGGATGCACGTTTCTTATTGGACAGTAATTAAGGTAACGGATCCCTTGATCGATAAATATACCTACCGATATACACGAGGGAATTTCCGACGATTTTATTCGATCTGAAAGTATAAATTTGTTTCAAAAAGGTTGAAAAAATTTTATGAGCTGATACGCTGAGCCGTGAGCTGGGAAAGGAACCGAAACGGAGTGGAAAATGTCAATGACTGTAAAACCATAATCCAAAAACACATGGATTGGAAGATTTTTCATTATCAAATGAGACATTAACCCGTACCTATGCCCAGCACGGTTCTTTTTTAAACGATTCATCGGTCTACATAAGCATGTAGGGATCTAAAAAGCGAATTTCCGGCAGAGGAAACAGTAGCCTCTCCAAATATTGACGCACTTGAAAGGCCACTGCAGAGTTTTGAGTTAAGTAGGTCTGCCTTTGCCTCTCTCAGTCAGCTTTGAGCCTGTATAACTATATATATATATATATACATACACCTTCGTTATACCTACTATATTATGTATACGAATATAGACATTATATACACATATACCACGCTATGCATCACCACGCAAAAGCCGGTATATACATGAACCCTGTGTGTTTGCTGCTGCTTCTGCTCCTGCTGCTCCTGCTGCAGGGGCTTCACTACTCCGGAAACACCTGTTCCTCGTCTACGAGGCCACCTTATTTATAAAATAAAATTTGGCTCAAAATTTATCGAATGTCAAAATAAATAAATAAAATCCAAAACTGATGAGAAACTCCAGGAATAATTCAAATTTCAATTTTTAGATTTTTTTTTGGGGGGTTTCTTTACGTCATTAGATGCAATTTAGAGCTGATAAAGAAATTATTGAAGAAGTAAAGTATAAGGAGAAGAAAAAAAATTATTTCGAGCTCGTTGAATATATGATTGATAAAAATTGACACACAATTGGCAAATGTAGATTACACATATCTTCTGCGTACATAAACTTTCGACAATGATTATATTATAATATTCATTCATATATAGGTATATAACAATGCTTTGGATAGTCGAATGCGTGGCCTAGGGCTGCGGCTGTAATTCCTGTTGGATATATCGGACAGGTAAAGAGTCACGATCAGATCCCGATTCCCTGGCGTGGGTCAAAGGCCACGGGGCAGGTTAACCGGTGCAAGTAGGTATAAGGTACGTACATACCTGCCTAGGTATGTATATATACATATACGGCGTATTCGTACAGCGTATAGATTAGCCAGTTTGTGTATATAGATACTTATATACTCATATAGATACATCTCGGCTGTATAGTTATAAATTCTACAATATGCGAGGATCTGTACGTATAAATTGGTTGTGCAAGTGCGGATTATCTAATAAGAGATATTTAACCGAGATAATCGCATATCGACTGTCAGAATTCGCCTTATAGACTCGCTAGCTCGCTCTGAAGACGTCAGTTAGATATAGGTATACGTATAACGCGGGTGTGAAAAGTTTAGGAGTATAATATATACATACGTAAATACCGAGTGGGTATATAATATATAACCGCAAATTTGCACACCGCAAGACGTACATTGGTCTAACGCGAATTGAAGTACATACCTACCTTCCGACCGCGCGTGGTTATTCAACACATTTCAAACTATTTCAATGGTAGGTATATTAGAGCTACTCCGTAAACTTTCTGATCTAGTCTCGGATAAGATTTTATGTAGGTACGTATCACCTGAGTGATTGAATCGCGATTTTCAAATGAATTAATTTGCGAACGCTTGTAGCCTGCAGTATAATGTAATGAACTCAAACGTATGAGCGAAGAAGACGCAGCTGAGACAGTAAATAAAACATGTAATTGGAGGTGGATGAAAGATTTGGAAACGAGAGGTAAGATTAACCGATGTAAGTTGAAACGTGACTGAATCAACTTTGAATTAGACGGATATCGCTGGAACATTTGAAGATCACACGCGAAACGGTGAAACATGTGCTAAAAATGAACTTAAACGCAACTTAACATGTCTAAGTGTGTTCGAAAAGGTTGAAACGTGAGCTGAGATGGGATGAGGCAGAACTAAAAACGCGTTAAAACGGACTGAAACAATTGAAAATTCCAGTTGTGAAACGGTGAAACGGGGGCTGCAATGAGCTGAAACAGAGTTAAAAAAAAAAAAAAAACGCCGAGAGAATACAAAACACTTGAAAATCCTATATAAATGATTTTGAAACATGAGCTAAAATGAGCTGGAACAGATTTAGATGAACTGAATGACGGTAAACCACGGCTTAAACTGATCTGAAACAGACTAAAACATGCTGAGACAATCCAAAACACTTGGGAATTGTATAAAAGATGCGCTGGAACACGAGTGAAAATGATCTGAAACGTATTCGAACGAACTGAATAACGACAAAACATGTTCTGAATTGATCTGAAACGGACGAGAACATGTTACGAGAATCCGAAACACTTGGGAATTGTACAAAAGGTGCTTAAAAATGAGCAGAGCTGATCGAAACATGATCTGAAACAGATTAAAACACGCCAAAAGACTTGTGAAAATTGTATTAATAAAGTTTGCTGAAACATGAGCTGAAAAAATGAGCTCAACCGATCATAACACCCCAATTTCAATGTCGTGGACGATTGATTCTGTGGTTTCCTTTGACTTTGAAATTTGATTAAATGGTGTTAACCAATGTCCTCAAGCCGTGAAAAATTGATTACGGTATATATAGGGGTAGTTAATCGGGAATGAGGGTCGACATTGGTAGAGTGTACTCTAAAGTAGAGTACGTCGTATAAATCGCGGGTCTAGACAGTTGTGCAGTGCAGAGAGTGAGACAAACCACCATCGCTCCCTCAGCTCTGACCTCCGGTGATTGGTCTTCTTCGGGAGCGACCCGGCGCAGCTCGCCTCCGTTCGCTACGCATTGCGCGCTAGCATGTACGCATGTGCAGGATACGCCCAACTACGCGAGGTTTTAGCCGAGGGATAATTACGCACCACGAAGTAGGTGTACAGGTATAGGTGTACAAATACTGCGCCGGAGTGTACTCGATACGCCTGAAATTCGAGAGGGAAATACAGTAACTCTGTATATTCGAATCCGGGCGCGATTAGCAATTTTTTCAATACAATTTTTTTTTTTTGTTTAAAGGACAGGCAGATCAAATCGTGGATGAAGATCCGAATAAGAGTAATGATTTTCAGGAGCGGTGGAGATTTATACGTTTCCTCTCAGATTCTTACATAGTTAAACTTTCCCTGGTACTTTGAGGAAAGGTATTTTATATACAGCATCGATCTAGACTTCGGACACGCTGCCGTCTGTCCGTCGATCGCTATAACATACCGGTCATAGGTCGATCCTCTCTCGATACTCTGGATTCCGATTTGTCACGCTGTCCCCCTTTTTCCTCTTATTTTTATTTTTATTTTTGAATCCCTTGCCTCCTCTTCCTCGTACCCTTTAAACCATATTTCTATCTCTCTCGCTCTGGCTCGATTCTGTAACGAAGTTTGTCTCTCTCTGCAGGTTTCTTTCTCTCTCTAACCTCTGCAGAAGGAACAGAAGATACCTGTTGCTTCGAAATAAAGCTCGCTGCACTGCGCACGCCTTAAATACCTATACCTATACATACCCTATACCTACTGCTTTTGAGCTCGTTCGTTTATGCTTAGCTCTCTACAGGCAGCAGCCTATGCCCGCCTTGTAACCTGCACCGATTGTTACCACTGAGGATGGTCAAAGACCTTGTCCTGCCTTACCTATACCCGTATCAACTCACTTTAATCACTTTAATCCGTGTTTCGGATGATCTTAGTGTATTTTAACGGGTTTGGAAAAATTCTTACTCCAGTTTCAGCGTTTTTGAGCTCATTTCAGATTGTTGTATGCCTGATTTTAGGCTTTGAGCTCATTCTAACTCCTGACTCAACTTTGTTTTTTGTTTTTAACTTCTTTAGGCGCATTTTGGATCAAGTAAAAGACGCGTTTTATCATTCAACACAATTTTGAGCTCGTTTTTAAAGTGTTTTAGGGCTTCTTAGCTCACTCCAAAACGCTCCCCCTCATCTGTAGCCTCGTTTAGTCCATCTTTCAGATGATTTTAATACGTTTCATGCGGTTAAAAAAATTGTTACTCCAGTTTCAGCTTTTTTTGAGCTCATTTCAAAGTGTTTCGAACATGATTTAAGACTGTTTTAGCTAATTCTAGCTCCTGCCTCAGTGTTTTTCATCTGATTTCAACTTGTTTCGTTGTATTTTGACTCAACTAAGCCAGTGTTAAATCATTTCACAGATCGTCGAGCTCGTTTTCAACTGTTTTAGCTCATTTTAAACAATCTTTCAGGGTTTATCATACCATCTTATCCAATCTTGCTACGTTTTAGCTCAAAGTATACATATAACGAGTGTTTTACAATATTCTATTTAATCTCTACGTGGTTTGGTGTATCCCAGCAAATTCAGGACCAAGTTTCAGCCAAGCTCTGAGCTTCGAAACGTCTGTTTTTAATTTCTTGTCTAAACCAACCGTATTTCAGCTGACTTGAGAGTGTCTTATCAAATTCTGGTTCATATTCGAGCAATTCTCAGCCCTTTTCGCCCCTCGCTCCGTTCAATTTTATTCGAATCGCTTTGTTTCTGTACTGTACAGTCTTTCCCGTATATATCCCATAAAAATATTTCGTTTTACCTGTAGTATCCCACGCATATATAGGTATGTATATAGTATATACCTACGTGTCTATATATATCTGTATATATAATATTTTGGTAAATTCCTTAAAGCCCGGGATATTATATCGGTAAATGCCTACCTACCTACCTACCAGTTGTTTCATTATCATCCCAATCTCCGACAAAGTGGGTATATATAGGTATATATATATATATATATATATATATATATATATATATATATATATATATATATATATATATATATATATATATATATATATATATATATATATATATATATATATATATATATATATATATATATTTCGTTATTCTGATAGAGAATTTTTTTTCGTAGGGGGCGTTTATTTCCGGGTTATATTGGGGGGAGAATTATTCGTATCGAATTCGAATTTCTTCTCTTCATATAATATAATCGCTTCAGGAGATTGTAATCGAATAATGGTTAACGGTAACCCATACATCCACATACGCACACACATATGTATGGTATATACAGCTGTATAACATTCGAAGCTTAACAAAGTGCAGACACCACGCCTGCAAGTTCCGCGTATACCGTCCGTCCGGTCCGGTCCGCCCGAACTTGAAGCTGCAGATATTGTGCTGCAGTTATACTATACACATCTACGAATACGTACATATATGTAGTACCTATATGTAAATGTATATAGGTACCGCTTATTTCCCCAAATGAAATCTTCGCGGTTCGTATTATAGTATATAGTATATACCTATATACACGTATATACATGCATGGTTTTTGCGGTCTGGGTCCTGCATTTCCATTTTATTCTTATTTTTTGGTCCTTTTTGATTTTTTGTTTTTGATTTTTTATTTTAATGTTTTTTTTTTCTTCTTTCACTCTTCTTCTTTTTCGTCTTCTCTTCACTGCAACGTCCCCCCTTTGCCCTCCCTCCGTAACCCTGTCGCGGTAAACATTACAATTGCTAATTCCTCGCTGCGGTTGCTGGCGCCGTAAAGTTTGGTCGTCGTAAAACCGACGTCGACTTCAAGTACTGCAGGCTGCAGTGGGTGGGTGGATGGATGGGATGGATGGATGTGGATGGATGGATGGATGGATGGAAAAAAGTATGAGGGATATGGGGGATGAGGGTGGGATATGGACGCACGCGCGAGACAACGACCTACGTATATAGGTATATATAACTATATACTAACACCTATAATATATCGCCACGTATGTAACAACGACGGTACTTAAATACGGCGTCGACTTCCTGGTATATAATATATGTATAATATATATACATATATACCAATGTAAGATGACAATTCTGGGTCAAGTTAATATAGTCTCTCTTATTCGCATTTTTCATTTTTATTTTTTCTCAAGTTCTTTGTCTCTCTCGAGTTTTTTCTTTCTCTTTTGCAGGCATTTCGTTTCCATCAATTTCTATATATATATGTATATATATACTATATTAATTCTATAAGAAAATTTTGTATATATATATAGGCTCTTGCCGTATAAATATACAAGGTATATACGGTATAGGTATAGGTATATTGTATATATATATATATATCTAAACCTTACGGAACTTACAGGTAAATAATTATCGGAACAGTATCTTGGTCGCGGCAATATATCATCGTGTGGATATCTGTTACCCTGAAGGGTTTAGCCGCGACGCGTCGCGACCGCGACGCTACGTCAGTGCGCTGCAGTCTATTATAATCGTTTCTTCAAATTCTTGTTAATTTTCAATTTTTTTCTCGTCATTCTCAAAATGAAAAAAAAAGGGGAAAAAAACAGTTCGTCCAGCAAATTTCGAACACGGAACAGACTCAGAGAAAAATTATCTAAATCTTCAAAAAAAAAAAAAAAAAAAATTGATCGAAAAATCGCTTTCTGGGAGTATTTTATTTTATTTTTTATTTTTTTTTGGTTTTTGTGCGAAGAATTTATTCGTCGATCAAAATTGGTGGATATCGATTTTGTCACAAGTGGTATGATTCAAATTGATCGAGTTGTGTAGGTTTTTTCGTGTTGATTTCTTCTTTTTCGTTAATTTTTTTTTTTGTATTTTTTGAATCGTTGATATTGGATCTATAGAGTACATATACCTTATATCTCGAATCGATCAAAAGATAATGCCCAAGTCGGACAATGACGGTCGGGATCGTTGATCGCAACCGTGTCTATACACATTTCTTATTAATCGTTTTATTATCCGACCTGCAATTTCCCGTTTCATCGATCTTAAACAATCCGTCAAGCTACGCCCAATTGCTGCAGAAATACCTATACATATGTATATAAAAGAAAAAAGGTAAAAGAAACAGATAGAAAAAGAAATTGTCAAACTCGTCAGCAAGTCGTAAGAAATGATCTTAAAAAAATCTTCATAAAAATTCTATAACAATGCAAGAAAAAAAAAAAAAAAAACAAAGAAAAAGGAGGCAAAAATTTGTCTGAAATTTCTAAAATTTCTAATTCAAACTATGGAAACGAATGTGATATAAGAATGAAAGAAAAAACCCAGCTCTAAGTTTGGAGACACGATTTTTATTTGTTTTTTGATTTTTGATCTTTTTTTTTCTCGAAAATTATTTCAAAATCGAGTGAGAAATGTGATTTCATCGCAATGCCAGTTACATAGGTTATACGTGTGTAAAAGGTATGCGAAAGATGATGAAAAACCGTCTCTCCCCTCCCAGCTCCTCTCTTAACCCTTTTCTCTCTCGTCTCTTTTCTTTGACGTCACCTCGTCCTCCCCCGGAGCAACAATTATCCTCGTACGGTAACTGATTTTTTTCCTGTACCTCGAGTGTGTACATACATACATATGTAGCGTAATACCAATACCGATACCAATTATATACCGATACCGATACCAGCAGCAGGAACGGCAACGGCGATAGCAATAGCAACAGCAACTTGGGCAGTAGTAGGATACAACGAACATATTACATACATATAGCTTGCGAAAAAATGAATAAATGACCGAACGTTCGATGCTAACGAATGACACTCATCAATAAGGAATTAGCATTCGAGTACGGACGTTGAAAGAGTTACGGGCCTATAGGACTGTATGTATGTATATAATATATGTATGTATATACGTATGTATAGCAGCTGACTCAACCCTTTAACGAGCCTTTATGTAGGCTCAAAAAATTAGGTTCAGTAATTAACGATTGTTTGATTTTGGAAAATGTGCAGTTAAAAAGAAAAACAGCGATAAGTTTCCCGATAAAATCGCAGACAATACGAAGACCACTTGATCGATTGATTCCAAAATTTAGCCAGATTTTAGTTGGAGCAAACCCTATCGATTGAGACCAAAATCGTAAAAATACGTTGATTGGTTCTCGAGATATGATTAGTTTTATTTTTTCTTCTTCAAAATTTTGGTCTTTCAATAACTCGAAAACTACTCGACCGATCTGATCCAGAATTTTATCAGTTCTAAATTAAGAAAAACCGCATCGATCGATGTAAGGAAGAACGAAATCCGTGCATTAGATCTCGAGATATCGTCGGATGAATTATTTTCGCATTTAATAAAAACGTTGCGATCTGGTAAAAACCGAATTTTCAAAATTGGGAAACTGGTAATTATAGAAGCGGTTACGATATGAAAGAATAATTTAAATTCGAGGATTTTTTGACTCAAAAAATTGTCCCTTTCAAACTCGTATTTAGCTTTTTTTTTATCGTATTCTGTGGGTTAGTTTTCTCTACTTTTCTCGTTTCATTAGGTAACGAAAGGTACCTTTACTAAATGGAATATAAATAATATTCAGATAGCTCCGAGCTCGAGAGTTTCCAGCGGTCGATTACAGTCGTTTATATACTACACCTGACCATAGAGTGCGGGCGGGTGGCGTTAATTAGCTTTGATCTCCGTGATTATCTCGTCTTTAGATATATACTGTACGAGGCTCTTGTAAATTCAACGTTATTACAGTAGGCTATTCATTTATACAGCGAGGATCGTAACTCGTAACTCGTAATTCCTGTACTAAAAACTACCTAAACCTGCACGTCTTCTGACCGACACACACACATGTATAATTTTTAAATCATCTAAATCCCAGTTTCTACTAAAATAAAAACCTGCAGCTAATTAAAAGTCCAAAAAACTTGCGCAAAATCGTTATAAATCTTCTCTCATGGTACAAAATTCCGTCCTTCTTGAATCCCGGACACTTTTCGTACGAAATTTTTTTTTTAAATCATTTTCTCCATCTGACTTTCGGAATTGATGATAATTGTGTCTGGAAGCTGGCCTAGCTATGAGGGCATAGATCCTAGGGCCCCCCAGTTTAAAGACGACAAATTTTTTTCTCCTAGCAAGATTTAAATATTTCCAAAGCTTTGTCGTGGTCGACGGGATGTCCGACAGCAGCCTCGTTCGAAATATCTGTTAAATATATCGTAATATTATTCAGTAGCTCTGGGAGAGTTATATATATCTGTTTTATGTTCGCCATTGTGTTGCTAGATTCATGTGACTGTGTCTTACAAGCTTCCGTTGTGATTTTTCTCTTTTTTTTTTTTATTTTTCCCATATGGTTTAGAGGCGGTATATGTATACCATAGGAATAAGGATCGAGGTGAATTATTTCACTAAAACTAATATCAGACACCGTTGTAAACTCCATCCTATACGATAAGTGTAAAGCTGTGCACCGCAGCCTCTCGGCTAAAATACGTCGAGAGGCTGCTATTTACTATACGGGATGAATTTGGTCCATTATATCGTTTAGACTACCGGATCTGGCTTCACGGAACACCGTGAAAAAAAAGGCTTTGAAAAAAACTGTCGCCAAACTTGAATAATTCAGTTTTTTTCTTCTTCTTTTTCTTGTGTCTTGAAAGAAACCCCATATTGGGGTAAAGATTTTTGTTCAAGACAAAATACGTCTAGACAACGACCGGAGGATCCTCTTGACAATCCTTTTGGCCCCGCGACGCGCATCCTTTTGAGTATAAAAAAAGCTGAGTACTAGTAAGCATTAGAAATCTTTTTAGAGGCCTTTTTCTACGTTTTGGAAACTCAGAAATTATGAGAAATAAGGTGACCGTGAAATGAATTGAATTTTGGTCGAAAAATGAATTTTTCTAATCACCGATATAAATTCAGAACCGATACGAGGAGATGAGAAATTGACAAACCTCCGCCAATTTGAAAATCGAACATAATTCTCGCTTCTGGGTGTTATTAGACAAAAAATTGATGACTATTGGTTTTGGTGTGAATTATTTGTTAGTTTGAAATATCCATTGAAGAGATTTTTGGGTTTTTTCTTGTTGCATTTCGTCGATGGAGGAAGGTATTGAACAAAGAGGATTAATTTTTGTTATTCCACTTTGAAAATCTATATGAGAATAAAATGATGGGTTATAAAAAGTGGCATAAATCATTCAGTTAAGAGGCGAGTAATGGTTAATAATGGAGTACGCGTTGATGTTGGTGCTTCGATGATGATGAGTATGAAAAAAAAAAAAAAAAAATGAAAAAAAATGAGAAAAAAAGGGTAAGAAATATTTTATTTAATCTTAACGCTTTTAGCCGAACGTTAAAGGGTCGCAAAATCGGCAACATAAATATCCAACACGAGTATATATAGTTTCACCCGCACATAACGAAATCGCGGCCGTAACAACGCTCCCAAATTACAGTCTCCGAAGGGGCCACCCATATAAATGCAGTTATTATGACGTTGGTATATTAACAACGCTGCGGTGCAGTTTACCGAGCTATATGTACACCAACTCACCGGGGCAATTCTAAAATTTTTTGTTTTACCCTTTTTTTTTTTGTGTTTTCAATCTTTCTTTTTTTTTTCTAAATTATAGGTGTTTCAAAGTCCCCCGCATTATCTTCATATTTATTCATTTTCACATTTTAACTCCACCTTCATAGATTTTATAACCCTCTTCGTACCTTAAACCATCCACAGCTCGGTGGCAGCGCCAGCAGCTCTCCTCGTAACTGCAGCAAGTTTCTATACCTACATAGGTTTTTTTTTCTTTCCTTTTTTTTTAGTACGTAAATCATTTGCTTCTTTCGCGTTTTGGCTACCAGTACGGGGATTATTAATTCCTGGAATCGATGGATCTTTTTGAATTTAGGATCATCGGAGCTCCGGTGAAAGAGGAGAGAAAAAATCTCAAAGAAAGGATCAGAGTCTGGACCCGCGCGTCTTCTATTCCCTTATTCTTGGGTCCTCGTCTCGGAGGTTGCACGAAGTAAGAGGCCATTCGCGTCGCCGTCAAATATTTTTGGCAAATTTATGCCCAATAAGAATTAAGCAGGCGACCGCGCGCCGGTGGTTCGTTTCGCGACGTTTAACGACAACGTGGCCTTCGGAACGCGTTCCTGGATGTCCCACTATCGTTCGGTGGTAGTAGTGGTCCCATCGTCCTGGTCCTCGTTCTGGTCCCTGGTCTCAGTCCCAGTCTCGCGCGCGCCTCCTCCTGCACCATGAACCAAACGGCAAAAGCCTCCGCAGACGTGATTTACCGTCAATTCTCTCTCTCTCGCTCTGTTCTTTTTTTTTTTTTTTTTCAACTTTTTTGCGTGCTTTTTTTTCTCAGTCTTCGTCTCATCCTTCTCCACCTTCCTGTAACCCACCTTTATTCTCTTTTTTATTTAGCTCGTTTCTTTAGCGAGGATTTCTTCTTCTTTTTTTTTGTTTTATTTCTTCCACAAGGCGAGTACCATATGCAGACCCCAGCCGCGGAGACTCCACTAGTGTCACCGTTATAAATCAGTCAATGTCACTCGAGATTAGCCTTTCTACCGCGCATCACTCGCTTACGACGCTTTATATATGGTTAAAAACCGAATTCTTTCCACTGAAAATTTACCCTATAGGTACACTGCGCCCACGACTCTCAGCGAATAAACTGCAGACAAGATAGAAGACCATCCATCTAAATTTTTCCGTACCTCGATAGTCAGAGCCTATTCCTTTCTGGAATCAAATAAAGAGAAAATTTTTGGGGTCAGGATTTTATCAGATCGGAATCAAAACCAGGATAACTGCGGTGACATTTCACTCAATTTTTTTGACTCCGATTTTAAAATCTTGGGGAAGCTCTACCACCTCTCATTGGATTGAAACGTCACTCCATCGGTTTGTACTGTCACAATTAAGGTGAAACGTCGCTGCTAAAACGGGTGAAAAATCTAACCTAATTTAAGTAAAAAAACAAAAAATTGTTTGTGGATAAAGAAGGGGGCTAAGAGTGAGTATAAACCGTTCAGGATGCAGGAGTGGCACCCATACGTACAGCCACGTGTACGTTGTGATTTCACGCCGACTAATTAGTTCACGAACCGCCACGAGTCTGGATCCAATCGAAAATTTACTGCGTATACCTATAGTAATCCTGTATGTACAATTTTAAACCGTATACTTATGTACGGATAGTAAAAGGTGGGAGGATCTATGTGTTCGTAAGGTATGACCGTTCTCCCTGGTATGTACCTGCCTCTTCGACTCTTCGGGACATTGATAGTATTATATGGGAATTTTTAAGAGGCCCGGGGACACGTCTAGGACCAAGAGACTCGGTAGAGTCCCGCTAAGTCAAGAAATCGACGAAAGTCTGCAGCGTGATGAATTAAATATCTAATTGGATAATTGATTAGTCTATTTTGGACTTGATCCGTGCTCGGGGAGACGTGAGAAGGAGAGCTACTATTTACATCTAGTACATGGTTAGGTACATAGCTCTGAAGATATAAAGTCGAATTTTAGTATCTAATAATAAGCCGAAAGTGTCTAAACGGATCTACAACTTCCTGTGCTGTTGATCAGTTCGGCTCAAAACCATCCGAACGTGTAGTGGCGTGAATGAGAAGTCCAGGGTCCATCGCATCGCATCGGATCGGATCGGGTCGGATCGTCGTTCAAGCCTCTGGCGACTACGGTGACCAGTCCGGTATAAAGCCCCGTGTTATTTACTATGTTAATTACCGCCCACGTCAACACACAAATTTATGCTAAAAGCCAAGATGCTATCGATGCTGAGCACTGCTGACAGGTTAAACCAACCTCCTTTTCGGTTTCCGTTTCTCCTCTCCACCAATATATGTCCCAGTTTACTCTATATGCAGTATATATGTATATATTATTCAGAGGAATTCGATTTCTATATAAAAAAATTTCTCGACAATTATATATATACCCATCCAACAAAAAAAATTCCATTCGACTGATACTCTTTCTCCTTTTTTTTTTCTCTCTCATTCCTTGCAATCGCGTATAACTAGGATGGCTGATATCTTCACTTTCATGACGATCACGAATCGGTAAGAGCGTCTGACCACGCGGAGGGTTATCGAGCAGTCCGTGATACCTGTGAAAAAAAAAAAAAAAAAAATGAAAAAATCGTAAGAGAAATAAAAAAATTTATCGACACCTGCTGCCGGACATACCGAAGCACTGTCACTCCACCGCTGAGGCTTCCGAAACAAACTTCAACTGCCCATTATCAGTTGTATCGTGTAAACATTGAAAAATCGATTCACGTCACCTGCTTACCATAAAACCAACGGTGTTTCCCACTATGAACTTATACACGGTTTTTTGATACCGTTTACAGGTATTTGTAATCCCACATGTATATACGGGATCTATGTACATACAAGCAGGTACCGAACAATGCGTGTGTGTCCGGAGTAATGATACAGTGGCAAACTGCAGGGCTCAGTCCCATTTTCACTATCGAATATCGCATTGTGCTCGGAGTTAATGACGCACATTTGCCATGTAGGTAAACGCATGTACGGTATAACCTGCGACTACCTTTCCACCTATCTACCACCTGCTTCCTACTTCCGAAGTCACGTTGTGGTTAATTCGTAGTCTGATAATCACTACTCAGCTACTGGCTAGGGGGTCCCGGGTTTGGCACTGCATAAGGTCAAAATTGCCGCACTCGTTATTATAGTCGAGTCAAAACCTGCCTCGGGAAATTTATTTTTATCAGCTAAAATATCTGGAAAAATTTTTAAGTGTCCAGAGGCGGGCAGGCAGGTATATTGGATTTTATGACAGTAAATCTCGTGGCTCGTAGTGCTCAGGTTAAACCCGCACATGCGTTTAACTCTGCGATTTACTGCGGCCAAAGATTTTCCAGAAGTTTCTTCGCGGTCAAAAACTCACGAAAATCCTTGAGGAGGAATTTTCTACAGCCTTCATTTCCCGCGCCAAGGTACGTTGTACCCGGTAACACGTGCGTCGCAGATATCGATGGACATAGGTTTAAGATTTATGAGTTGGAGTGATGCGGAATTGCCAAAGGTATGGAAATTGTACGAAACTTACTTCTACTTCGCCCACGTGGGGCGAGTTTCGACTCGGTTCTAATCCCTGAAGTAAATAGAAACGATTTTTTTCTAAGGTGGGAATGAAAAATGGGACAGGAATTGACTGAGAAGGACTAGATCGACGTTCGGAATAAATCTGCACGACTGATGAAACGCGATTGAAGGAAACAATCTGCAATTCTTTTGGGAAGGAAAAAATTTTCCTCACCTGAAAAAAAAAAGATAGAGAATATGTCGTCCAAGCGAAGTGAGACAACATTCTAGGGGGTCTTCGCAAGGTGTTTATTTCAGCTGTGAGAATGATCAGGATCGTCCCTAAGATATCCACGAGCGCGTGTTGTGCGTGGGTGTTAACGTTTCTCCGCCGGTTTATTACTACATATACGGCGGGCGTCGTCGCGCGTCCAGATTTTAACCCCGTCCCGCGCGTTACAACCAGAACCATTTGGTTTTACGGTCGAATTTGGATACCTGCAAATTCTGGAATAAAGCCATCTCTGATCTCGGTCCGAAGTGCGGAATGAGTTTCCTCAAATTCCACCTCGGCGTTCTTTTTCGCGAAAAACAGGTCTCAAAGCTCGATGACCGATCCGTAACTATATCTATAAAAAATGAGAAGAAAAAGGAACGAAAAAGGAAGACAATTTCACGTAATGTTTAATGTCTACATATATTATAAGGTCGGCGGAGATATGTCGCGAGAGAACATGACCCCGGGCCGCCTCTCGAAGTAGTCCATCGAAATTATTGCGAGAGTTTTAAAACGTTATGGGTGGACGTCGTCGTGGACCGTCGGCGACGCCTGGAACCGCTGCAGGACCTTTGAGTGTTAAAAATAAACGGCCACCCGCACAGAGGTCAAATAACAGAAACCTCAAGAGTCGAAAATGCACACCTCAATTTTATCGCAAAAAAATTTCCAGAAGAACCGAATTTCCACCGTCAAATTTCACTACATTCAGATTTTGCTCAGTACCAAATTCAAAAACATTCCTTCCAGGGTCTTGAATGTATTTTGAGTATCGTCGAATGGACTTTGAACTTGTCCTGGGACCTTTTCCCGTTTTTTTTTCGGGAAGGGGGATTCAAAAATTTCAAATGGAACCCGATTTTGGACCGTGTTCCGTGTTAGCCTCTAAACAATGTCTACATTAAGCTTAGTTAGTAAAGAACGAAGCGGTACAAGACGGTCAATCGGGAAGGGGTCCCCCGTGTTTCTTGTGTCGTTAGACTTAATGCTATGCGCATGAAAACATATCCCGCAACGTTCTGAGTATAAAGATGTACTGGCGTGTACAATGGGCATATGTATAGTGAACCGGGAGAGGACCTCTACCTCTGCCTCTGCCTCTGCCTCTACCTTTACCTTTACCTTTACCTCGGCCCTCGGGCTAGGGGTCCACAAGGGAGACGAAGGCGAAGGCGAAGGCGAACCGATACGGTCCCAGTCTTGGGGGCCTATTAAGATATTTGAATAATATTAAACGTCCGCTCATGAGTGTGGCTTGAAATCGTGTCGATAAGCGAACAACTACGATCTTAAATACGGGAATTTCACTGTTTATGGGAAAGATAAAACGTCTTAAACACCGCGGAGAGATAGAGAGACAGAGAGAGAGAGAGAGAGAGACACACAGCGGCGTCTTCAATTCTTAGACAAAATTTTCTCCGCGGCTGAACGCAAGACCGAAGAACCTTCGGCTATAGCAGCGAATAGTATTTTTCTCCGATCTCTTTCTTCTTCGTTTTTATATCTTTTGTCACACGATTCGCAGATACTAGCCGAGCCCCGGTCACTTGATCGGGATAACAAATACCGTCTTGACTTCTTTATGCTGTACACGTGATCCCGTTTTAATGAGAAACGGTTACTGCGGGGAGTGATGATCTCAGCGAGTGACTCAATCGGATATCAATATCGTTATTGTACTGCAGAGTGCACCGGGCTTCCACGAAACCCTGTGTTTAATATTTTAGTCAAATAAAACGTGATCTTTCGGTAAACTTATTACAATTGCTATCGCCGGAATCCCCTTCTCCGATAATTGCACGTTATAACGTACCGTACGTCATGCGGTTTATGACTTACTGCAGCAACGAGTTCTGATTGTACCGTGGGATGGTTAATTAATGCAAGTGCATGCGCCTGTAGCCTCGGGCTCTGGCCGCACTTGAACAAGTAAGCAAGACAATTTTGGATCCTTAAATTTGGCTTTTACTGCCACACACACGTGTTTAGCAGAGGCTTTCGGGAACAGGTAAAATCTGAACCATATGACGACCAGGTTTAGCAAGGTTTACGGTTTATGCTACTCGGGACAATTCACTGTCCGTCACGTAGCGCACAGTACCCAAAGGAAGACCGTCGACAAATAGTTTTGACATATGCGGCACCGGACGCGTTGCACATGCGACGAGAAAGCAACGATCATTTATTTTACGATAGTAAAATGTTATACCTCGGGATTATTGTAGTCACAGGCTCGAATTTTGTACCGTCTTGTGAAAAAAAAATCAAAATTTTCTCTACGGACTCGTCGCGATTTTTTTTTTGAATGGGTACGAATTTCCGTGAAAAATTGAGGTTCGATAAGAAGAGAAATGGGAAATATATAATAAAAAATAATGTGGAATATACCATAGCAATTCGTCTTCGTCTCTATAGCCGCGATCATCAATTTATGCAGAACAATCGAACAAGCGCCGAGGCGCAGGTTCAAAGACCCGCCGCTCGGTCTCGTATATTATATGCAGCCAGTTTGCCGCCCCGTAGGTACCCGAGGTCCACGGATACATTCTCCATTTTTGTTTTGGCCAGCAATTAGCATACGATTGACCCCTCGAGTTTGTATGTATGTACCAACCTGCAACCACGACGCGACGCACGCATTTCGATATGAAATTAAATTCAATTCACAATTCGTACGTATGTCATCTTGGAATCTTTTTTTACGCCCCACTGACACGATTTCCTGCTAAAAAAAAAAAAAAAAAAACAGGACCGTAGTCACCCAAAACATATTTTTTTTTGTTAACGTTTGATAAAAAACTTGGCTCAAGATCAAAATTTTTTGGCATCCCAAAAAATTGAATTCGATGAATATCATCGATGTGCTCCGAAACTATCAAGAGACTCGGTAGAGTCTCGCGTTAACGCATTATACATCCCTTTAAAATTTGGTGAAGTTTCGAAGAGTCGAAGTTTAAAAAGGATTCCGAATTCTAGGTCTCAAAATTCTGGGACTGAGTTCCGAAAAAACTGATTTGAACAAAAAAAAACAAAAAATCGTATCTAGGGTGTAAATGTCCCTTTAAAGCAATCGAGTCGAGTTTTTGGATATTCCGGGCCAATTTTCTGACCACTGTTGGAATTTCTGTTTCTGGTATTTCCTGACTAACGGGCCTCCTCTTCTCTCTCCCTTTCTTGTCCCTGGATCTATTTATCACCCTCTAGACTCTGGGCAATTCAAACTTAGGTATGTACATCGAGGTGAGCGGTGTGTCTCCCCTTTTCACACCCATAACGATTTAAGTACCGGACAAGGTGACCACCAGCAATATCCCGGGTAGATGTACAATGTGCCACCAGTAAATCCGACCAACACGTGTTGTCCAGTTCAAAACTGTGTATATATATATTGTATATGCATTATATACCTACCGACTAAATCGAAAAATTTTGAGGATAAGTAAAATTTCTTACCTGACATATAACAACCCTTGAAAGGACGCGTGTTTCCCAGGACCTTACACACCATTGTCTTTGACGTATTCCCAGCGGGGGTTGCTGGTGGCCATCCTAAACAACCTTTAAGACTACAGTATATAGGTTCCAGACCAGGGATCGCCTTGATCAGGTAATCCGCGTGGTAATGTAAAGATAGGACCCCGGGGGAAAACAAGTGCACCCTTTTGCCCATTCCTTAAAATTTTTCGTTGCCTAGTTGTAGGAAAAACCTGGATCCATCCCAACTGCACCCACAGTACATAGTCGATCGTCTTCAGAATTTGGAATTAAGTCGCACTCCCACCATCGGGGTAATCGGGGTTTTTCTAAACCGATGGGGAAAACCCCCGTCAAGTGTAATTGTTTCGTGATTATTGGGTACCCCGGGGACCGGCTGGGATCGTGCTTTCGTAAATGGATGGTGTATTTAAATTTTTAATTCTATTGCCTGCGTTTTGCCGAATGGTGCAGTGAGGCCGGTCCTGATTAATTTCGGGAATTTATAAGGTGTTTTTATAACGGCTTCACGACCCCCTTGGACCGAGTCAAACATTTTTTGAATTCCCATCAATTTTTGCCGATATTTTCTTCAGCTGGTATTTTTTAGATCTTCAAGATCGTTCGAAATCGGGTATAAAGATCTGTTCCAAAAAATCGTTAAGATCGTACGCGAGCTTTTGATGGATTAAAAACCGTCCTGAAAATTCTTTCAAACTGATTGAAATGAAATCTTCGAAACACGTGTTTTGGAAAGAGGATGTGGTGGATGAACGTGCGTCGGGACGTCTTATTAAGCCGTGACACCATAGGCGTTTGCCCCTCGAGGGCGTAGTGCTGTCAAAGAAAAAGAAGTGTCTTCATGGAAGAGGCTCCGGTCCCTGCATATGCGAGACATTCCTGTTCATGTCAATTGCTCGATGGTAAAGGTCGTTCCCTGAGGTTTGAAGTTTGAAATTGAAGGAAACGAATTGCGCTGAGTGTACGAATTGCGCCGAGGATGTCTGAGGGTACGTCAATACTGAGCACGTCCTGTCCCTGCCATTTTAAATATCAGAAATCCCTCGTTTCTGGGAAAATTTAGGTATGACAGCATATGGTGACAGGCTGAGCTGCTGACCGGTAGCGCGCAGGTGAGTAGTCCATTCCCCATGCCCATGCCTATGCCCAATGCCCATGCCGAGCCGGTCGCTGGGAACTTTTCGCTCATATAGGTATATACATACCTGTAACTGCAGACCTGTAGACCTGCACCACATTCACCCTAGCTGGGTAAGTCCCGGCGACCCATTGTTTTCGTTTTAAACTAACCATAGCCAGAGGTCTGTATATGAATGAATAGCCTCTGCACGAATGGAGCGAGGAAGTCGCTTTATGGACTTTTCACGTTGCTGGAGATAAGAATTCTGTCTGGTCCTCTAATCCGCGTTTCACTTCCGGTTTACTACGGTTCAAAAAATGCGGAAAAAAATAATAAAAATACTTTTTCCGAAGAACCGTGACAAATTTCTTCAACCTGGATTCAGGGAAAAAAACCTTCGGAAAGTACAAGAAAATTCATAAATCGGTTTCAACGATTTATAGATTTTATACTTTCGAAATTTTGCTCGATATGAAAAGTTCGGACTTTTGTACCATTTCGAATTGTCTGAAATGTTTCTAAAGTATTTGACATTCTTTCGAATCCGGTAAAAAAAAAATTTCTAATCAGGTGAAATCTAAATTTCAAAAATGATTCGAGTATCGAAAAATCTGATGAAACATTTTCGAAATTGATCTAAATCCATAACGGTTTTATAAAAAACAAAAAAAAATCGTTAGAAATGTTCTACAAAATATTTCTAAAAATTAAATAAATCCTAGACCATACCGAACATAACCGATTTTTCCTAGAGGTGGCGAAGTTATTGATCATTCTTCGAATTTCTCTCAAAAACTATAATTAGGATAAGTACCTAAAAGAATTGGAAACACGGTCGCGAAATCGTCGAAATAAGTGGGGCGTCGCGAGGACCGTGAGCTGGTCGTCCGGGATCGTCCTCCATAAATCTGTGATCCAAGAATTGGCGCCAGGACATTATACAGGAGAGATTCGAGCCGGGGGAATCCCGCGAGATGAGTGGGATCCGCATTAAACCGAATAAACCGTAGGACTCGGGCCTAGCGGGGCGATCGGTCCGGTGAACCGCGAATAAGAAGTTGCCCATTCGTTTCGACGTCAGAGCTATAAAGAATCGGCAAGATACCTACGCGACGTACGGCAGCGGCAGGTGACCTCTTGACCTCAACGAAAGGGTCGAATCGCGCATGCGCTTAACCACCGCGACTACCGGCGAAGTCCTTCTCTTCTTGTTATTTTTATTTTTGTTTTTATTTTTCGTATTCTTATTCTTATTCTCCTTCTCCTTCTTCACGGTCTCGTTGCCGATATCAATCGGTAAGAACTGCACTATATATTACACTAATATATTGTGTTATTATTCCGGTCGCGAACCGAGATCCAACCGATTGCCGATCCTGAGGAGCGAGGAGACTCTCTCTCTCTCTCTCTCTTCCCGAAGCTATCAGAACCGCGCAATACCGATACACCACCAACCACTGTGCACTTCGTTTCAGGTTAGTTATAATGCTACTTTGAGGAGAGAATCGGATAGAAATCGAGTCCCCGAGAATCGGTTCGAGTGGTATAGGTTTACCTACGCGGCGTGCGATCTAATTTTTACGTACTTACTTACTTACTTCGACTGCAGTGGACTACCTCCGTTGAATTCTTGAAGATAAATCTGAACCGTAGATTTTAAGAACCGATTTGCGAGTCTCAGATCGGTTGGCTAGAAAGAAGAGGGAAGAAATCGGGCAGGTTTTATTAGAATTATACTTTCCAAGGCTAGTTTTTGGAAAGACGGAAATAGATCGGTAAGCTCCTGCATGAAAAGTACCCGAGATGATCATTGCTGAAGAAAAATATGAAGAAATCGGCTAGGTTTTAGCCGAGGGATAAGTCAAACAGCCAGTTCTGAAGAAGAAGTAAAGATATCGGTCAGATTTGATTGAAAAGTGCTTCCAGCAAAGTTCATTTCTGACGAAAAAGATCATAAATCGGTTAGCAATTGCATCCAAAATCGTGCTTTGAACCACGATTGAACATCCAACATCAATTTCTATCTAAAAAGTTCTTGGAATGTTAATTTTTTTTTTTTGTTTTGTTAGGATCGGATGAAAGAAATCGGCAAATTTTATCGGCCACCGATTCCGATGAAACAAGTATTCAAACGATATTTTCAATGTTATAAATGTCCCCCCAGATGATGTCCCGGACTGTTAGTAGTAGGGATTCTATTTGGAGATTTGACTTCCGACCTCGTCGGTACCAACTTTCTTTCGTAGTGGCGCCAGGCGCCGTTTGGCGTGGGCGCGATGTTTGTTTGTTTAACGATTTTTTGGAGAGAGAGAGTCAAGATCTGGGGCGTCGCGACGCGCCGTCATCCGTTCGACCGCGACCCGACGTGTTGCGTTGCGTAAGTAGCACTATATATCTTATATATACCTACAAACACATACCGCGTAATCAGGGGAGATATAGGTATCCACATTTAGATATTTTTACACCAAAACTGCAAAATATTTCTGTCTTTTTTTTATTTATTTATTTTTTTTTTCACATGTTCTCCTTGATTCTCGTCACGTACATGACATGGCTACCTCATACTCCCAGCGATCGATCGGTATAAGTCAAGATGCTGTTAATTATGAAGACGAGAAACTAGCCATCAAGGACTGCAATCAAACTTTCGCTAAGAAAAAATCAAAAAATTACAACTTTGTGCTGTGGATTAAAAAAAAAATTGGAAAACAGGTTCTTCTTTTTTTTTTCTGGTACCAAAACCGATTTTTGGAATTCAAGGACCCTATTTGCAACAAAAATTAGACGTTGGTGGACCAACGACTGTCCTAATCGACATACATTTATATATATTATATACCTGTGGGTATATATGTATTTATATATACATATACCTCATCCTGGACTGGGCGGACATTGCGATGACCTTGAGTGACCTTTCTCTCGTAGGAGGATAAAGCGTCTCACTTTATCCGTCCTCGTATCGCAGTCGTAAGGTAGCTGGCAAAGTGGTAGGGCGTGGTCGATTGCCCGGTTGCGGTGTAGGTTATACATAGGTATAAGGTGTCTTATGCCTACCCAGTGCCCGTACCGCGTCGAGGAACGTTTTTTTTTTTTTCTCCTATTTTTCCATCAATTTTCTTCTCTCCCCTCAAATTTCAGTCCTCGAAACAATTATTTCGAAATTTTGTCAATTAATATGCGCCAAAACGCTATACCTATATATATTTTTGGTGCCTTTTTTGGGAATTTTTTAATTTTTTTTTTTTTTGTTTTTTCGTTATAATATACGTAAGAAGATTATTCCGAATTATTCATGGATTTTATAATACACACCTACACGGCCTTACCATCGTGCCTATACATTGCCATACGATACGTACAGGAAACGATACCGCATGCCTTAAAAACCGTCGCGTCGCGGTCGGTCGTTGGAATGGGGCCCGTCTTAATGTGGCCCCAGCTTAGTGTTAAATTTATCGTAATTAAATGCAAGACAATGTAAATAGGCGGTTTATGGAAAATCGCGACGACCGACGATGTGTATAAGTATATACCCGACTATAGCGACAAATTACGAACCTCAAAAATCCATGAGCATTGGCGCATCGGTGATGCTGCGCCCAGACGTCTAATTCACATCTCCAAATCAGGAATCGAAGGCGGCAGGGGGAGGGGGAGGGGGAACCATAAATATCCACAGTTTGAGCGTTTTTTTTGTTTTTTTTTAGTAACGAAACAATTACCGAAGCTACACCTTCGAAACTATCACCATTAAATTTGGGACAAACTGATGTTTAGAGAAAAAGAAAAAACTATACAGCTTGAATTTGTGATTCTCTAGCTTCTATTTTTTTTTTTTTTTTTTTTCAATTTTGGGAAGCCCCAGGTTTCGGAATAAATTTCCGGATGTTCCACTCCCGGCCCTCGCCCCTCTCTCTCTGTCTCTCTCTCTCTCTCTGTTGCCCTGACTAATAGAAATAAAATAAATAAAAATAAAAATCGTACGTAAGCTACATTAGCCGTATATCGGTAACGTATACCCCCTGCAGCAGGTGCAACTGCAGGAATTATCGCCAAGGTCCGGTGACTCGACTTCCTCTTGTATATGTATACCTTATATGTACGGCCTTCCGGGTCCATGATGATACACGGTATATATGCGTGACCCCGAATACCACCAACTTACCTTATATTATTGACCTTCGCGTCACCTGCATGACCCATTATCGAAAACCACTTCCTCAATGCGATTCGGGGTACCAAAGTGCAAGAAGCAGGTGAAACGCGTGGTGGGTATACATATGCGTATCCTATGTAATTATATATACATATATACTTAGGTATTTACGGTGAACTGGGCCAAAAAAATCGACAATTTTTTTTATTTTTTCCTATTCGTTTTCAAAAGTTGTATCAAAATATTTCCCATTTAAATAAACGTGGGGAAAAGTTTCGTTTGCTTATACATATTTTGAATCTTGTTACTCGCCAACGGATTGATCAAAAAACCAAAAGAACAAAAAAATCCTTAAGAGATAAAAAAAGATAAGAGATTAAAAAAAAAAAAGAAACGTGAAATTTAACATAAATTCATCTTTGATGGTCAATAACTTTTTAACGAGTGGGTTTATCGTATGACGACTGGGGATCTTTTTTGTAGAGCGTTGAATTTCCTACAAGAACGTGTCTCGGTAATTTCTGTATATTAATCCGTTGACGAGTTATAAAATTCCGAATAATCAAACGAAAGTTTTTCCACGTTGTTTAAAATGGGAAATAGAAGATCGCTCTGATGCAATTTTAAATATTAATATTGAGAGGTCATATTTTGAGAGGATTTTTACTCTTTATCATCTGCACTAGCAACAATGTTTGCGATATGAATTTGGAAAAAAATATAGTCCAAACCGATATTTTGGGTGATAAAAATTTCGACTAGGTGAATTTTCCTGACCTAATTTAATCATCGGAAGGATAATAAAGTCGTACCGTGCAGGTATAAGGCGTCAGTGACATAGATCGACGAATTGGATTAAGATGGGACTGAATTTTGGTGTTAGGGAAGTATGAATAAAAAATGTTTCGAATCATTCCCGCCACCCACTATGTCGATATCCCATTACCCCGAATACTGCAAGCAAAGCTGAATAGCTGTACAGACAGACGTAGAAACGCTGACTGGCGTTTCGAGACCATCAACAGCCAACTGCGGGACGCGTGGGTATCGGAAAGAAGAGAAGAAACGAAGAAGAAAAAAAAAAAGAAATACTATAGCGAAACTAATTTCCGAATTTAATTAAGCGTAGGTGCAGTCCGTCTGTTCCTCGTGCAGTTCAACGGCTGCAGCAGCAGCAGCAGCAGCAGCTTCATCGAATCTTTAGGAGTCGATTGAGATGCGGTAGATATATTATATACTGTTCTATGTACGTGTATATAGGTATATATATACATGCAGTCGTATGTGTATAGAGAGGAATATGAATAAAGAAATAAATAAATACCCGAGAGGAATATGAATAAAGAAATAAATAAAGAAAGAAAGAAAGAGAGACGCGTTGCCCCAGAGCACAATGAGCACGCGCACCGTGTTCTCCGACTGCTTTTATCAAAGTTATTTAATTACTACCTGTTAAGACGGCCTCTTAGGCCTGGGCGGAACGGTCTGGTAGCCACATATGCCTTACGGCCTTATCTATAGACCCGGAGATTTGCCGACACTGCAGTGTGGCTGACCCCGAATCGGTCGGTCTGACTTCATTCGTGGAGTTACTACTACTACCGTCTGCATTACAGAAGCGTCGATTATACACGATGCGGTGGTTATAAATGTCCGAAATTCTCTTCATTCTGGGGGCTTTTACTCTTAGAAAATTGGATACCAATGGATCAAGTTTTCTATCGCACAATATCCTCTCGTATAATGGTTCAGGATATCGTGACTGACACCGCCCCGGTTTACGTGGAAAGGTATACTCTACGTAATAAATCGATCCATGAAGGATCATCATCGCCTCTGTACGGGCATATAATTCCTTGTGCAGATTCATTATTGCCCTATTATAACCTGCAGCAGTTGCATAACAGTGGATAGACAACAGTTAGGCACATACACACCTACCCGCGGCCAGAGATAACTATTACCGTATAGTTAAGAGGGAAGCCTGCAGTTACAGTCTGAATATCGGTTGCACATCAGTATGCGAGGATAAAGTTAAGCGCGGGGATCATGAAGCCGGAGACTAGGTACATATCGAGGAGGTGCAGCAGGATTTCAGTATTGGTCATCCCGTATCGTAATTGAACGGGTACATAACGTATCGGAGCTGAAAATGATCGGATTCGATAGAAAAATGTGGTAATTGGCTCGCGCTTGCTGCATGTACCCAATTTTTTTCTCATTTTTTTATTTTTTGCCGAGGATATGGTTTAGTTTATTGTAGTTTCGCATAATTGGACGACGCGTTCGAAGACGGGATAAAAATAAGAGCAGTATATCGATTTCGTATCGGTAAGAAATCGATAGATTAAATAATAACGCGTACAGGGTATAAGATTTTGTAAAACCGGTATATCCGCCGCGGTATACCGACTCTGTAAGACGAAGAAGTTCCTCCCACCTGACACGATCGGGACCGGGACTCGGGACCCGGGACCCGGGACCTCCTCGTCACGATATATCACGGGAACGCACAGATAATCGATTTATATCGATTCTTCCGAGAATCGGGTCTTGCCCCGGGACCAGATTTACGCTTTGGAATATAGTATATCGATGTGTATAGGTATACACATCGCGGAGCTATTACTTTGTCACGGGTCGGTGTTTGGTGATCCTTTTTTATCTTCCTTCCTTCTTTCTCATTTACCCCGAGCTCGATAAGGCCGCTCTTCTCGGCTCGGTATTAATCGAGAGAGATATAAAGAGAGACGAGAGAAAGAGAGAAGAAGAAGAAAGAAAGAAAGAAAGAGAGAGAGAACGGGCAAGATTCTCACGTAAAGCACCACCAGCTCTCACAATAGGACCTGTCATCGGATTTGGAACGCCTGTTGAATTCTCTTTCAGAATAGTTTGAGGCCATTATTTTCCGGTGAACGATTTCGGTACACGAACAACGAGAGAGATAGAAAAAGAACAAGAGAGTAAAAGAGAGAGAGAGATGGAGAGACAGACAGAGAGAGAGCAAGATTACCGTGGACCAAGCTGCTACCGTGCCTCGAACGGAATGTCGAACGGAATTCCCGAAGAAGCCGCTGACCCGAGAGTATATAACTCGGACTTTATTTTACTACATATTTAACAAAAAAAAAATTATATGGATTTTCTCTTTTTTGGTTCTTTTTCTCGATGACCTGGCCTCCAGGGTTCACGAATATATCCCTCGCCGTGACCACCTTCAAGCCTGCAGATCGACACCTGACCCCATCCTCGTCGAACAGACCGGAAGAGGAAGCTGACGAAGGGCCTCCTCCACCTCTACCTCATCCTCTTTACACTCTCCTCTTTTTCTTTTTGCTCAGAAATTTCCATGGGGAATAACACGTGGTATACAATATTCCTGTGTCTAGAGTCTGGCTACCATTAGCACACGTGCTCGCAATATGAATGAAACTCGAGTTTATAGTCTAGCTGTATGATCAGACATTTCTTTCTTTTTGTTTTCTTTTTCTTCTTCTTCGAAGGTTCCTTTTCCAATATTCAGAGGTTCGTGCTCTTCGGTGTTTTTCGTGTTTATTCAAATATCGAAGGAAATTTTTGTTTCACTGCAGATCGAGGTATAACGGTGTGCAAATAATTTTTCCACCAATTTTTCATCGAATCGATGTGCAAATATCAGAAATTTTAGGTCCTCGAGAAACTTGTACGGGGAATTGAAAAGAGGCCAACTGATGAACACGGGAAGGAAACTCAAACCTTCTTCCTGACGATGTCCTCCCACTATTACCACATTCTACAGCGTTCTTCCTGGGGCTAAACAGGTGGTATTTATAAATACCCACATAAGATCGTCCGTGTGTGTCATACGCACAAATCGGAGTAGGTATACATGTACAGGCCCTCTCAATAGTACATTACGATCCAAGGGCGTAAAGTAGATGCAGATTCTCGCACTTGTTTCGGTTTTATTGTTTTTCTAAAGCGGAAGGTATGAAAAGCCGGATTTTGCACACGACGGGAAACGGGCCTTATTTGCACAAGCAAACCCGTGCGCAAATTTGAACTTTCCGCACGCTGTTTGGAAAACGATATTTCTTCATCGAGTGAAATAAATCCCTGCACTGATCGCAAAATCATGTAGAATTTTCATTTTTTTTTAGCTGTAATTAGACGCGCAAGCAGAAGCTTTCACGGATTTTTCGTTGTGTCTGGATTAAGGATTGAGTAGGATTATCCAGTATGCGATTTAGGAATACTTTGATTTTCATTTTTGGATCAGTGGGCGAAATTTTTTTTTCCTCAAATTTCGGTTCCGAATACCTTGTGGAAATAGTTTCGTTAGCACGTGTGTATTACCGAACGAACATAGGTAGCACATACATGTATGTGCTGTACTGTACATATACATACATACGTTGACACATACAATGAAAGAAGGAGGGAGGACTTTATCGTAGGAAGTTATCGTGACCCCTCATCCGCTCCGCGGTCCACCACGTGCGTCCGTACGTGATCTCGGAGCTCGGCAGGTTCCTCTAGAGGATTTTTTTTACTTTTCAGTTTTTTTTTTCTCTACCTTCTTCCTTTTTTTTCTCTCTCCATTTTCTCCCTTTTTTTTCTTCTTCTTCTTTTTTACGTTTTTATTCGGCTAGGGCGGACGCTCTGTTATGTACTCATATATGCACGCACCCACATCGGACGACATGGTCGAGTCCCACATCCTTAGGCATATATATGCATGTATACATGTATATACGTACGTACATGAGCTCATGAGCTATCCTACATGATCACTTCGTACGCGTAAAATGAATTATTCCAAAAAAATTCTATACCGTCACGATTTCAAATTTATTACGGTCTCTTAGAAATCGATATTGCGGCTGGCATATACAGTTAATTGATGAAATGAATTTTTCTTTTTGTGGTTTTGGTAGAAAATGACTCAAAAAATAAAGAGAAAAAAAAAAACCGATAAAAAGTTTGAGTTTCCCTGAAAAACAGAAAAAAAAAAAAAATCGTATAGAAATTCCTAAAATTTTTATCACCAGGGTATAACTGTGATCTTAAAAATCACTGCGGATCGAATTTATCTCGGAATCATATTATTCTCAGTCGAGAAATGAAATTTCGTCTCAGTTAGTTTGCTGTAAGAATTTTTTCCGAAAAAAATTCTGAAAATGTGATACGAAGAAAGAAAAAAAAAAAAAAAAATTAAATGAACTTTGAAGAAATGCCCTCATATAGATATGTGTATATAAAGCTGTATATTATATATAAATAGAAACGACCATATCCTGTATATGTATACCTACGACATGGGTTATCCGCGGTAAAGCGACACCCACACTTGATGCACCTGCCATAGTTGCCTAACATCCGTTCAGAGACATGAACTGGCTTAGGTGTACTTGTATATATACTATATGTATTATATATGTATATACACGTACGTGTTGAACATTAATCTGTATATATATATATAAATAAATATATGTCAGTAACATAAGTGAAGAAGAAGAATAATAAGAATAATAAGAAAAAATAGAGAGAAAAGAAAAAAAAAAAAAAAAAACGTGACAGAAGACGGAGAGAGCGAGGCGGCAGATATTCTCATCAGATTTACATGTTTTGCATATATGGGTTAAGAGAAGGTAAGTCGAGGGCACATACGTATTATATATACACGAGGAACCATCCTGTTACTTTTATTTTCGTTGATCTTAGCCCCGGGTTCGACACGACGCGACCGCGACGCCTCGGCATCTTATATACCTATAGCGTGGGCGAAGAGACGACTCCGCTGTGTCAATATTATAAATTTTTACCTCAAATTGCTACACATCCCGAGGTTGATTCGCGCCAGGTTATTACCTCGAATAGGTTATTAAAAACGTATAATAAATTTATTATAATTGGAACGGGATTCGCAACGCGAATGCTAAAGTCAGAATCATCCCGGTTTGAACTTTTCTTTTTACAAACACCGTGCGCAAAGTTCGATTTTGCGCGATTTTTTCTGTGAAGGATATTTTTTTTTGCCTCTGGGTAAATTCCGTATACATATTTATGTATAATGAAAGAAAAAAGATCTTCTTTAACCTTCAATCTCATTAAAATTGTTAACTTCGATCGGTCCCATACGGAGCTGCGATCATCGCTAGTTCTGGTCTAGTCGGCGCCAACTACGAAGAGTATAAGGTATAAGGTATAGAAAATGTAAACGAAAAAAGAGAAGAGAAGAAGAAAAAAATATATAGAAGAGAAGAGAAGACCGAAGAGATTCCCATGGAAATATACGTATAGGTATACCTACCCATACCTCCACCATCCATTCGGTGTCCCTTTGATTCCGCAATGGACCCGATATCCCCCATCAATTTATCCCACTATATCCGGTTATTTTAAATTCAACGATCTCGCTTGGGGTGCAGCGTTATACGCGGATGAATGAACGTGGGCGTTAAAAAACGTCCCGATTTAATACGCGATATAGAGTCATTTCACTTCATTTATACAATCCTTAAGTCTGTATAGTATATCGAATTAAATATTCATCCTGCGAATGATCCTGCCCCGCATGGTATCCAATATACGATCCTCTTCAAGGCTCATCCAGTTCCCCTGGATCTGTATAATAATCCAGGAAATCCTAACTGGTTAAAAGATTCTCAAATCATCTTATTTTCATTTGCGAGACAATTCTACGAATCAGATCATCGACGAAGAACTAAATGCAATCCTGTAATAACCCTGACATACGTCACACTACGTTATAAAGTTCAGAGATCTCTTTTCCTTTCCATAAAAACCATAGATCGATACTATATCACGATCCTGACTGAGTGAGACAGTATCTTTTCGAAATCTGAATCTATCCGGTTGGGTATAAGGCGATAGGAGCCTATACGCAGCGGCCTGTCGTATGAAGAAGAATGTGGAGCCGATAGGCATAGGTATATCTGTCTTGTTAGGATAAATATATAAATGTCAAAATAGATTAGGAGTTAGGTCTTTATCGACCTTACGTCGTTGTTTCGACTGCAGATTAATCCTTCATATGTGTATATATACATATATACCTGACCATATTGTACAGGTATATACCCACCAACGTCCGAAGCAACTGCGAAGGCGTAGTTACTACGTATAAACGCCAGCAAGTTGAGTTTTCGGTTATGCGGTTACTTATAAAGCGACGTTAGTGTAGCCGTGTCTCCCTATCCGGTATAATATAAGGTAACTAACAAGCGTTTTCAATAATATTCAAATTTAATGACCTCGCTCGTAAAGAAACATTAATGAACTGTGAATCGAGCTGAGTCTGACCGGCTAATTAAAATATAATGAGACGAGTAATTATTGGGTACCGTAAACCATCTTCGATGACTGTTCGTAGGTGAAACGTACGCGACTTCAACGTGGAGTGCAGTTCGCCGCAGTGCACAGGTTCATCCCGATGGCTTGAGCGAGTCAAGATTAATGGGTAGCCATTCGTCAGCTGTGAGGATGCGAAATTAAGAAAACTGGTTAGGAAATCGATAGGATGTGCCGTGTCGGTGATCGCGGAGAGCAGCGAGTCGAATGTGATTCGGTCATCGCCGATCCGGCTACGACTACGCCGGTGCAGCAACGAGGAATCGCAAAGAGGGCGAGTCAATCTGTCAAGCCTTTCGCGTGGCAAATGACAAGACGTGGCGTTGAAACAATGGAGTGGAACGGGGTGGGCCTCTGAGACAAGGTTCATCTGATGCCTGAAAGAGGTTATGGGGTATGGGCGAGGGGGTGGGAAGGGAAGGGCGAGAGGCAAGGAGGGAGACCTTCGGGAGTGCTGCACAATACGGCGTGGGCGCAGTGCATGAATCTCTCTCCAACCTGCTGAATCTCTTTTCTCTCGAGGTAATTCTTGGAGTTAAAATGACGTCGGACGGTTACCACTCCGGGAGTTATGGACCCGTGACTAGTGGCTCTTTGATTTTAAGCTCAGGGGTTAATGGTGTGTGTGTGCGCCGAGATAGGACTCGCCGCCTTCCTCCGACTTACACATCTCCACTTTCCTTCGTACCTATAATGACACGCATATGTATGTGCCGCAGAAATAAGCCAGAGAGGAGCCCAGACCTCGGTATACGGACCGTATTCTGAACGGTAATGCAGATCCTACACCAGGCTTACTTCTCAGTTTTCTGCTGCCGAGAGACCAGTGGCGCATAAACCAGGATTACGCGGACGCCCTCGTGGCACTGTAACTTAGACCGGTGTCAACCCAAGGAGCCGGTCCAGAACCGCGACTACTCGTACAAGTACACCACGTACACTATCACTTCATGCCGTTGTAAAAAGTCGTTCCATCACTTTGTCGAGAATTTTGAACTTGAAAATGCGGTCAAAAAATGGGCTCTGATTGATTATCAGGAATTTTGAACTTTGGAATCGAATCCAGTGGAAGATTATGTATAAAATTTGTAGAGTGAGGTGGATTTAGTCAAAGTGCGACGATCAGATCGAGACTCGGTACCAGACCGTGCAGAGCGTGTTTTGAGGGACGTGGTTCAGGATGAGGTCAGCGGGTCTCGCTTTCTCGTATATCCCCACCGCCTCGTTCTCGCTTCAGCCGCGTTTCCTCCTCGAGCCGTAATGACCCATCTCGGACAAATTACCAGCGCTCCAATGGCATTGTGCGTTGCCACGGGCACGAGGGACCTGCTCATCTCCACTCCATTCCACTCCACTCCATTCCACTCCACTCCATTCCATTCCACTGCCTACTCGCTCCGGCGTCACCCTGAGTCGTCGATCTCTCGATCTCGGCGTGTCCAGGTGGACTAGACCCAGAAAAAGTTTTTCTTGCAAAACCCCGTAGCCAACCGATGACGGGAATGTTGAAACACGGGCTCCGAATGTGGTGTTATTATTCTCGGACAAGGATCGCCCCGGACTGTAACACAACAGAATTATAATGAACACGAAGCTGCGCGAGTTCCAGCTCAGCTCCGGCTAGGGAATTAATTATTAATTTCGTACAACCTAAAAAGGTGCCGCTTTGCGTAGGAGTGTTTCACGCCAAACGTCCAGCCCATTGTGTATACCGGATGGTTTTAACATGGCTGCGAACAGGGGGCCCCTCGCCCGGTTATATGGGTACTGGATATATTGTCTCCCACGTTTACGTGGGCCTGAACCGTTTTACCACGAATATGGTGAAATTGTAGGACGTACGGACGGATGAATGAACGAATGGATGAATGAATGGTACCTACATGCATCGAGATTCGTGTTGGCGGTCTCCGACCGTTACTAGCTCAACTCACAATCTAAGAAGTAGCCACTAACCAGTCGAGATCATCAAACTTTCTGAACAAACTCGAAAGGAGCGAGACACGTCGAGGCCTACAGGCTGGTAAACAAAAGCTACCTGTTTCCGGCACCGCGCACAGCTTCCGTTCAGAAAACTTTGTTCAACCGAGTAGGTAGGTACCAGACGGTGCAACGATTCACGTTTTGTGATTTTTTTTCGTTCATTTTGACGTAAAAAAAGTCGTCCTTTATCGTCGGGGCCTTACGAAAGCGGCTCTCATAATCTGGCCGAGCAAAATAGCGAAGTTGGTCTTCGGAAGAACCCTGCAGATCAATTTCAACGGTCTAGAAAATTGAAGAATGCAAAAACTTGGAGAAGATGACAAGAAAAAAGAGAAAAAAATTCATCTTCCGGTTGAATTTGACGGTTTTTAATAAAGCGTCGTCGTTTAATTGCACACGAAGAGGTCCCGGATGATGCGGGTATAGGTGGAAGGCGGTTTAACGAAGACTTTAACCGGGTAAATGCGTATAAAAAAATCGACATTCAAGTTGTCCATAAATAAGATGGCAATAATGACGTTAGCCCGGTAATGAGCATAAAGTATTCTACCTCGTCGGGAGTGTAGATAAAGGTTGGTGGTGCGCTCACCTACGCCCATAAGTCCGATCAAGAGAGTTGAAAATTACCTCCTTTATTTGTAATCCCGTAAAAATTGCGTCCAGTCATCAAACGACCGCGTGCCCGGCGTCTTATCCGTCGTATAATTATTGTCCGTTACTTTGATCGTACGGCGTCCGGATCACGGACAAACCATTTACCACCTCGGCTCATCCAGGTGTTAAAATCTTGTCCAGCCACGCGATCCGGAGTACCCTGGCCCCATCAACCAGTACTTTTCAGATGGTCAACGGAGCCGTGGTATACATGGATACAGATATATGTATATATGTACGTGTGTTAAAGCCGGTGACGGGTATTGGTATAGAGGCACGTGTAGTGGGTGGGATAATGGTTGGCATAAATTAAAAGTTCGGAGATACGTAAGGAAACAGGTGAGTTACGACCAGAATTACGTAACTCCTGAGAAGTAGGTATATAACTACTTTGTTTTCTTGATATATACCCGTCTCTGTATGTATATACATAGGTATGTATATCTGTACGGCATATATGATGATGATGATGATAATAGTGATCGTTCAAAAAAAGGCAATAATCAAAGTGAACGATGATCACCCGAAGAGGTCAATTTTTATGACAAAAAAGAAGAAGAAAGAAAAGAAAAAAATTTGAAGACAAAATTGTCCGTCTCTTTCCTTCTTTAAAAAATTTTTGTTTTTTTTCGAAAAAAGTCAACACGCATAATTATCAAAACCTCGATCCGAAGCGAGACTCGCGGCTACGATTCGCTAAATTCGATGGTTCTGTGTTTTTTACTTTTTTTCAACTGTATTACTCGCCCATAAACTTTGCGGTTTTTAAAATACGCTATACCTGTACACTTGAGATTTTTTTATTTTTCAAAAATTACGGCATTGACCCTGATAAATTATGGCCCTCCGTCTGAGCCGCAGTGCCAGACGATTCTTATAAAACGGTTTCTAAATGCAGATTATTTGGCACGGAATGTATCCACATGTACGATTTAAACTATGCCTGTGCAGAACTAGTCCCAAAAAAATTAGGTCGCAAATAAGTGCCGAAATTTTTTTATTTTTTCTTCTCTCCTCTATCTGTGAAAATATATTTTTGAGTAAAAGAAATATCAAGGCCGAAGATCTTTCTGTTCTCTCTGCTGATCGGTTATCAAAAATTGACAAATGATACGATTTTTGGGTTCTGTCTTTTGTCCTCTTCCAGTTTTGGGATATTATCGCATATATTCGGTCGAGGAGAGCTTAATTTTGCAAACAGATGCTGCAGCATTTTGGTATAAGAACTTGTTGACACGAAGCGCGAGAGCGTCTCAGTCTTCGTCTTCGTCTTCGGCTTCGTCTTCGTCCTCTTTGGCGTGGGGCGGGGGATACTGCTTAGCATATCTAATGAGCGGTCACTTATACCGAAATATATGGTAATATATGCGCTTCACGGTGAAATTAACAGCAATTTACCGTGGTTTGTCGCGGGTGGTGCAGGTAGGCGCGGGCCCCCTCATCTACCACCACCTCTTCTCGATTATCCATCGCCTAGCTTCACCGGATGCAGACTAACTCGAAGCCGACGTTTATAGTTACGTAGTGGTACGTATGTATGTATGTATAATGTATGTATGTATGTATGTATGTATGTACCTGCTCAGGGATCCGAGGAATCTTTTTAACTCCTTCAAAAAAGAAAAAAAAAAAGAAAAAGTACACAACTGAGAAAATTAAACAGATTCCAGAATCTTGGAGAGAAATTTATAACTCACGTCGAGAAGTGTATCTTGATAGATAAAAGATCGCCTACTGAATTTGATGACGAAAAAAAAAAAAAACTTAACCAAAAGCGGAAGAAAATTCTTTCCAGTCCTAAAAAAAATTTACCGAAATTTGTTTAAATTCATCGGAAAAATTTTACTCGAAATCGTGCGAACGCCTCGAAAAATATTTTCCAAAATCTTATCCGCAGATAACGACCAAAGATGATTTTGATTTTTTTTTAACGATGCTTTTAAGACTGAACAGAATCGATTTCGTTGTCATCCGAATCGAGCGAAAGTCGTGGACGTAATTTGTCACTTTTTTATGTATCGTTCAGGACTTTGCACATGTTCTCGCGGTCTTTATCTTATCTTAACCACGTCGCGGCGAAATTTTAGCGAATTCTAATGGCGTGTTTATAGATATGTTCTTTTTTTTTTTTTTTTTAACTTTTTTACAGGTGATTTAGACTCGTTTAAGATGACGTATTGGTCTATCGATTGAGATTAAAATCGTAAAAACCCGTTGATCGATTCGTGAAATATCATCAATTGAAATTTTTATTTATTTTTTTTGAAATTTCGTTTTTTGAATAACTCGAAAACTACTTGACCGATAGAATGCAAAATTCGATCAGTTATAAGTTGAAACAACCCAAATCGATTGGTATAAAGAAGGATGAAATCCGTCCATCCGATCCCGAGATATCGACGATCAAAAAATTGATCGTATTCAAAGGTCGATCTAAAAATCGGTCGGAGGTCATTCCCTCGATCTAAGAACTTTTAATTTGGCGAAGTGGTTATAGCAAATTCCAGGTTTTGAAGAAAAAAAAAAAGGACCGATTGACATAAATTTTGAGACAATCAAAGTCGAAGCCTGAAGTTGGGAGCCAAAGCTTATCAAAAATCTCCTCATGAAGGATAAGAAAAAAAAAACGAAAGCATCATTCCCAAAATATGAAAAAAAAAATAAGAAAAAAATCGATTGAAATCTGACCGTCTGGCCCGTGAATGCCAATCTTTTGGTCCTCGCCGCCCACGAGAAACGCAGGTGTGGCAACTTGTATCTCCTTAGTGACGTAGACGGTGCAGGTACCGCGAGAGTAGATATATATTCCTACTTTCTTCAATACACTCGGAGTCTTTCAAGCAGAGCCAAAGCCAAAGCCAAAGCCACAACGCTAGCCACAGTCAAACTCTGACTCGTATAGTAGCAGCCTAGCTGTTTAATATTGACCATCAGTTAAAGTGTGCGCGAGACAGAAATAACTGTCGGCGTGGAATAGTTAGTTAGTTTCACATTAATCGCTGGCGCCAGCCGAAGCCGAAGCTGAAGCTGAAGTCGAAGCTGAAGATTGGTTTAAAAAATTTCAAGGCGGATGCTGTTTCTCCGTCTATCGCTAATCGTTCTCGAAACACATGATATTTCACCTTTGACCTTAACGAGACACCTTATACACACGAATTGAAGTTCAAAGTGTGAAACGAGAGAAAAAAATTCTCGGCAACTCCGCGTCGGTTTTTGTCAATCGCAAAAATTTCATCCAAATTCACCAAAAAAATGTTCAAAAATTAAAAACGCTTTTCTTTTTGACAAAGGGAGGCGATTTCTGACTAGCGAGTGGTGCTTTCGGGCCAGAGGAGGCCGAACAAAGGGAATCGGTAGCACCTAGGTGGCCGAGGTGTAACTTATGCTATCCCATCACCAAAAACGATCGGAATAAAGGCGGAACAGGAGACCGCTATCTTAAATAACCAGAAATTTATGCGTTTACATGGATAATCCTGACCGGCCACGAGTTTATGACTATAGTTACTTAATCACGTTAGAGCTAGCTCGGACCTAACGTATAACGTTGGACCCGATGCAATGCTCGGCCGAAAAGGCCCGATGCACGGACTTCTTTACGTTTCGAGAAACCGAGGATCGTAAACAGTTTTTAACTGCTGTCCAAGAACGGAATAGGAATATAACCGGCATTATACTTTATATATACATATAAGTACGTGTGTATATACGCATGTGCGTGTTATACGATAGGAGCCAATGCGGGGGTGTCAAAAAATGGTCTAAATCATGAATAGATCAATTGTTATAGTTTTACGACCGTAAGCCATACACATAGACTGAACTCTGTACAAAAACGTCATTGTGCCCTCGATTCTTTACCCTTTTCAAAATATCGTTAGAAGAAGATCTAGTCTCGATCGAGGGGCTTGAAAATGCAGATTTTTCAATTTTATAAGCCTGTGAATAAATTTCTGCAATATATGACCGTCGAAGGATTTTGAAAAATTTATTGCCTGGCATTTACAACGGATTTCGTAATGGGATTTGGATTACGAAATTGAGTTTAAAATAACGCGAGTCAAGTTTAAAGATCAGTCTGTATAGTAACAAAAAAAAAAAAAAATGTCAGACATTCGACAAGATTTTCAAGATTTTTTTTCAAGCAATTTTTGTACCGATTTCAATCCTGTTTGGATAAATTTAAGACACGGTTTTGATATACCTATACGTACAATTTTTGAAATAGAAAAAAAATATCCGAGAATGATGACGATTTTCATTTTTTTTTTTTGGATTTCGAACAGTTTTCATACGAATCGTGGGCATCTTGTGCGGGTGGGGTATCTTACGGCACGACAGGTAGCATTGTGCGTCGTAAATATGAAACGTACTCTATATATAGTATATATACGCTTGTAGTCTTTTTCATTGTTATTTTTGTCCGTGACGAGGGCACAATGGTGTCATTATGCGAGCCGGAGGAGAGTTAAAGGACCGGGGGACCAGCAATACTACGGATAATATACCTATATGTATGGTATATTTCGTTAGGAAACGAGCATCTTTTACATATACATACCTATACATATATATTTATAATCTACACACACCGGTACATCCATATACCATTACCCATATCCACATGATCATGTATGCATAAAAATAATGCATATACGTACAATAAACGTACAGGGTGTCCCATTGTGATATTCCCACGCGAATATATATCTCATTCCTTGAATAAAATACAAGAATTATATATATAGTTTCGTACAAAAGTTTATCGGTTCAAAATAACCGATCTGTACAAGTTTTTTACCTCTAAAACTTGAACTTTGTAAGATATAACCGTTTTCTATAAATCGTCGATCGTTTTTTAAAAGGTAGAAAATTTTGAGGCGGTGTTAAACTGGCTTGAAATTTTTTATTTTTTTTGTTCAAAATCCTGATACCGAGTGAATAAATATGAACACCCTGTACGTATGCATTGAATTGTATGGGTTCCATGGAGAGCCGTACGTTCTGAAGAGTCCATACTAGCAGGCGAGCGATTTCCATGACAACGAAATCTCCGGGGGTAACCCCGGTCCTGACCTCTTATCGAGATCTTCCAATTCTTCCATATTTAAAAGAGGTCCCGGTCACCGACCCCGAATAATCCAAGCGAACGAGAACCCCGCACGTTATATAGCAGCGCGAAGACCTAGGGCACAGGTGCCTAGGTGCGATGGTATCGGGACCACCGATCATTGTATCGGATGTCACCGAACCGAATTTCCATACACGGGCACCACCACGCTCGGAGATATACTGTTCCACGATATATACTTCGATCAAGATGGTGCCAAGAAACCGAAGTCGCCGAGCTGCCGGCTCTCCGCTTTTCTAAATTATGGATCGAGATTAAACTTCTGTTAAGATAGACTCTGCTCGAGCTCGGTCTGCCATCTCGGTATGTGTGCACACACCGAGCCCGTCCACCGCACCGCATCGCATACAAGGACCAAAAAAAATTTTTTTTTTTTTTCTCCTCTTTCTCATCTTGTCCTCACAGATATTTTTACATTTTTTACCATACGGATATTTCGACCAATGTAACTCAATACCTAATAAGGGATTTTTTAAATTTCTAGATTCGGATTTTCGACCTGTCCATATCTCGTCACGATAAGAAAAAATGCAAAAAAATATTCAAGATGACTTTTGCTCCGGCACAAACGTTTAGAAAGTTAATGAATCATCAGCTTCATCCTTCCAAGGACAATGGCCAATACTATTATTCATTACAGAAGTAATATCCTGCAAGTTATAGCCGATTGGTTTCCACAATCGATAAACAAAAAAAGAGAGAGAAAAATGTTAATTCTTAATTCGAGGCCAAAAATTTTGGTCAAGGAATAATCATCGGCTTTGAAAAGCGGAGAATACCGAGACTGTCGACTATAGGATTTACTACGACGGTCTCCGCTCAGCCCAACCCTAGCTTTAACCTGTCCCATGCATCTTGGAAGCGAAGAGACCGAGCGACGCTTCCGACAGTGCATCTACGGATTCATTAGAGAACAATGAGCTGATGACTTGGATAGTCTAAGAAACAAGGAGCGGGCGAGGACGAGGCGACCTAGCCGAGGATATGCGTGATAGAATCGCGTCGGGACACGTGAACAGGTTAGTCAATTAATCAGGTCTTCTCAAAGAGCGACCCTTCACCTTTTGTGCAGGAAAACAGTCGATCAGAACCGAGGATTGTTTAGAATGTTGATGCGACTGAGGTCCTAGTTGTGGAATGCTATAGTGTGACACCGTGTGCCATAAACCATGGTTTCTAAACACAAACCAAATGCGAAAAAGAAGGCATATTCCATGGAATGTTATCTTCAGTAAAATGCACCTGTTCAAAGTATTCTTGGATTTTTTATTCCCTTTTTTCTCTCTTCTTCTTCTTCTTCTTCTTCTTCTTCTTCTTCTTCTTCTTCTTCTCATCCTGTAATGCACATTGTCGACTGATCTTCTCGGCCGGGGAATAAGGTCCTCTTCAGGGACGCAGATCGGTGCTACGGAGTCTCTGGTATACATAACGATGCATACACTCCAGCGAAAGAGTTTGTATATCCGCGAATAGCAGGGAACCACGCGGTTGTACGAAGACAATGCGGTCCTATTAACGAGATCAAACGATACAAGGAAAACAACCGCCAGGACTCGCTTGGTACCGCACTGCCTCCGTCCTGCCACTATAACCCAGAACTCCCTTGCACAGGGATGCACTTCGTCGCCGTTGATATTCTCGGTAATTTTATTGTCAGCAAATTTTGTCATCATCTCAGATATTGGTACTCAGAGCCCGATGAACGATGTGGTTCGTTACAGACAAGTCGAAAATTGCTTTGGAGTGAGGCTTTCCAGAAAATGTCAGGCAAAGAGTTTCACATTTCGGACCTCGCATGACGATTCGGAGACCAGACCAGCCGTGCTTTTCTCTTCCCAGCTGAACCTCGACCATGAGCATTGATCAAGTAAAGAGAGAAAATGGTTAGTATAGATCGACAGTCCGGTTTTCTCTATTCGGAAAAGTTAAGACGGACTCTTTATTCGACCCTGAAGAGTAAATGTTACAAAGAAATTAATCGCAGACTATTTTCTGTACGTTTGGTACCCGGTGCGGCCCTGGGGATGATAAGACCATGGGTTCGCGCAGTGGCGCTGGTCAGCTCGTTGGGATTTACAGAGGCGACAATCCCGATACTCGAGCCTCTTTCTCAACTCGATATTTTCACACTGTAGCTGTAGGTACCAACTCTGCTCTTTTGCCCCGCATTGTGAATAAACTTAACTTTCATACTTTGGCTAGACCTTTTTTTTCCTTTGTGTCTACGATCGGATGAACGAACCGAGGTTTCACCAATCTGGCCAAAACCTTGCCTCGAAATTTCCGACGTATAGAATAGCTGTTAGCGTCAAGTAACACCTCGCTAACCGCAAAGGTCACACTTTGCGAAACTCAGTCTAGGATATAATAAACAGAGAAATTAGCGAACCGGCATATATGGGCGACAATACCCGTTAAAATTGGACTTATATTGTGCGAAAGAGGAGTTGGCAGTGCAGCAATAGCAACAGCAGCAGCAGCAGCAGCAGCAGCAGCAGCAGTAACAGCAAAGGACGAACCAGATTGCTTTAATTTGTTACGCTGGCAGTAAAAATTTTAATGTCCGTTGGACGATCGTAACTCAGGCCTTCTCCTGGCCAAGAAGGTCCTCGGTTCAGCCGGTGGCTCTTATCTCAGGTTTTATGTGTCGGCTTTGGGTTCTCGCGACGTTGATATTCTTCAGAAAGAATCTCAAGCCGATCGGGATCGGTGGTACAGTTTTATCCGCGTACCATTCACCGGTACAGTTTCGGCACTAATTGCAAAATTGATATCCGACCCCGGTACCAACTCAAGAACGAAAAAAAAAAAACAAAACAAAAAATTATCCATGAATCCCCTCCGCTCGGGCAGTAACGAAACTATAATAAGGGAGTTGTCGCGCTGTTTGTGGAAAGGGTCGTTTTTTTGTCGCCCACTAAGTTCTGCCCCATACCCCGAGGCAGCAGCTTTGACGGCGTTCTTGGCCCACCATCAACCGATTAGTTCCCACAGTTCGTGTGAAATCTTTATGGTTTACGAATGTCACGCTGTACTGGCGAGGACTATGACAAGTGCGTGTCAACATGGTCCAAGAAAATGGTCCGTGACTAGGTGGGTCCAAGAAAATCTCAGCATGAAGATTTCGACATTTGGGACCTTGCATTAAGGGTTTCTTTGTCTTTCAAGCAACATTTTGCATTGATCTCTTTTCGTTCTTTCCATAAAAGTGGAAATGAATTTTAGGTTGGGCGCCAATGCTATGAACACTGATCATAAAACACACGTTATTATATCATGCGTCTGATTCAGAGTGCATATTATATATATGTATGTATATCTTTTTATATAACTGCAGCAATGACCCGCCGGAGTGTATTAACCCCAAACTGCAGGGTAACCCGAGACGACAAAGCGGAAGTCGGGACGCAGCCGTTTCCGCAGTGACAGATGTAATCTTAGTTGGTTGCCCGAGTACCGAAAGCGTATTATATATAGTGTTAACCAACCCCCGCGCCTTGTACCGAAACTAAAAATCCCCCGTACGTCAGACAGCACTAAAAGGGTCCCCCCGGGTACTGTCAACAGCATAAAACTACTGTTGGCCAAATATACAGAATTAAAAGAATAGAGAAAGGGAAAGGGAATGAGAATAGAAGATAGACTCCAGTAGGTGTAGTAAATGGCGGTTGTAAACCGATTGTCTTGAGACAATATTTGAAGGTTCGCTGACTTTATGAATGGAATACAGGCTGGGTTGAGATAGGTCCCTTCCTAGGTAGAATAATATTTAAACCCCAAACACTGCGGCGGGGCGAAGAGTCAGAAAAACGTCAAGTGTCTTTTTGCTCCGTGTATACCCTCTTCCAAGGGCTTCATCACTAATACAAGACCAAACTCTTAGAACGAACTTTGGGTAAATTTGTAACACTTTTCACATTTTTTTTTCTTTCCCTCTTCATTTCAAGATACTTCGAGATACGATTTTGAGCTTTTTTCGCAGCAAATTCTGATACGTCGGGTTAGTCACCGTTCGGGATTAGGAATTAATGAATTGGTTCGTTGAGAGGTTGGAAGTCGGAATTAATTTCTAATAAAAAAGTGAATAGCTAAATGGAGATAGATAAATTAACCAAAAAAAAGGATAAGCTCTAGTCGTTCCGGATGCGGGATTTTTTTTTTTCTTGAGAGAGAGAGAGACGGTTATAGCGCCGGCGTCGAACGCTTAAGTCTAAGGTAAAATAAATAACGTATGCAAAACCCGAAATAAATATATATAGGTATGTGAACATAGGTATATGTATGTGTACCCTATGAGACTACGGATAACTTGCGCATGAATAAACGCCCGGAGGAACTCCGTTGAGGCTAAAATTGAAATTGGAATTGTAATTGAAAGGCTAAACTATGCATGTATGCTGAGAAAGAGCCGCGAGAGAGAGAGAGAGAAGGAGGGAGGGAAGGGAAAAGAGGGAGAGAGCGGAATCATGATAAACGTATAAGATAGATAGGAAGACAAAACCCTTCTTTCCTTCCTCCTCATTTCTTCATATGGTTTCTTCTCCCTATCTGATGGGATGAATTTTCATTTACCATACCCGCGAAGAACTTACCGGTCGAATATATAAATGTCGAGGAATTCTTTCGCCGCCTTCTCGAAACCACGGCCGGGTTTCAGGGTATAGGTTTAAGATGGAAATTTGGATTTCTGTAGTCAGTGGATTACAGCCGCGAGCCGTCGCGAGCACGATTAGAAAGTGACGGAACCTGAACTCCGGACAACTCTCGGTAACAGAAATCATCGGTTAAGGACCACCAACGGTGCGCGGGGAGCCCGAGTTTTACCAAGACTCGACCCTAATGACCTCTTAGAACTTGACGCGGCCCGTTCAACGTTCCATTGTGTTACACACTGCTGTTGTCGCTCCACGACAAGAACGGCTGGACTCCCTGACGCGACTCCATTGTGCAACAATATCCCTGTCAATAAACGTTATATGCATGATGCATTTTTTTCTTCTTATTCACTTACTAAATTCATTTTTCAATTACCTTCGATGTAATCCAATGAATCAACGGTCGAGTCTTTACGCGAATAACCAAAATTTATAGAAGCTGACCAAAGACAACAAATTCCAATATATTAGCTGCAAAAATTCAAAATCTTTCGAAATAAATTCGCAATTTTTTTTCCTCTCGGTACCTCCGAAATTCGGAACTCCATTTCGGCCTCCTGTTCAGTCGCACTCCGGCACTATAACGCCATCACCATTTCGTTGAAATATAACGTTAATCCGGTGCTCGGTATTAATCCCGCACTATGTCATTTTACTTTACGACCGTTCAGCGTCAATCGAAGTCGACTCGGTGTCAATTTAACACCTTTTTATGGCAATCGAGTACTACTGTTATCGGGTCGAATTGAATCTTAAAATACGTTCGTTGCACGGCCGATAAATTAACGATACCATACCCCATCGATTTTTTGAAGCTGAAGCTCTCCTTGCTGTGATTGAGCCTTAATAAATACGGATCCCTGAACGACGGGACAAACTGAATGGCAGGATTAGAACAGTGTATGCAGATGAACGGAGATAAATGTAATAAAAAATGACTAGAAGAGAGATCAGTGATTTTTATAATCCCGCACACAAGAAGAAGGGGATCATTCAATTTTCGAATCGATGATCGAGATCCACGGACTGACAATAGCCTCGGAATGACATATCTAAGGAGCGCTGAACAACTCGAACCAAAGCCAATATCTACGTACACGTAGTTCGAATACAGTGCCCGCACTCACGAGCAGGTTGACCGACATTCAGCTGAGCCGCGGACAACGGGAATTCAGAGAGCGTTCAAGCACAGTGGACCATTGTTATCAAGGTACTATATTATACAGTACCAATCCAAACGGCATCGAAGAACGCGGTGTATCCCTTGGGAGCTAGGAAAGCCCACCCTGATGATCGGAGCCCATAAGTCCAGGCGGTATAGTCAAGGTCGTCAAGTCATCGCGTTGTGTACAGCCCGGAGGTGATTTTTCTCCGGAATCTTTTCAAAATCGTGTAGAAAAAAAACAACCTAGTCGTGTATTGACCGTGGGATTATATTTTTTGTTATCCACGTTGGCCTCGCGGATTTCACTATATAGCCTGTCGAAACTAATGCAGCGAAATACATATCAACACGTCAAACGAACAAAGACCCAGAGCAAATCTTTGCCGGAAAACAATGACACGCGGGTTATACATGCCGAGGTATCCAAGGCTGCCCAAGTCAATGCTGATCTGTATTTCTTGCTGATCGACTTCTCCGACTGACTGTTAGCGATTTAGTCAGTAAGAACACTGTTTCCGTTACCTAAAGACTTCTCAGGCTATTATTGTTGTCGGAATTTTAAACCGTGGGGTTTGAGTTGTCCGTTAACCATGCGGACACACCCACCTCGACTCGCGAATCTCTTTAAAAATTATTCATAGACAGAAAAGAAGAGAAGAAGAAGAAGGAGGAGAGAAAAAAATTAAAAGGTGAATGAAACGATCCGTTGGTAAATTACCAATTCGAACTCAAGCTTCGCTATTCGCGTTACGAAATCGGTTAGGATTGAGGATTGCGGATTTACGGATTGCATTTCTTAGCCAGGTGTTCTACGGAGCGTAAGTGCTGCAGTAGTATTTAGCATAATATAGGAGTCGTTCAGTCGGTAAACTGTACCGTATACACATATACCGTATATACATCGATGAAACCCTTTCTAAATGCAAAAGCAAAAGCAAAACTGTCGCATCCAAGCGATAATCGCAAACGGTCACCGTATCAGGATTAAACAATGATGATCCGTACGCAGAAAGTTGCCTCAAGTTTGCAGAACATCCTGGTTTATAGTCATATATACCTATATTATATCTACGGTCTCGACGGTTCTCTCGGACCCTGGGAAATGCAAGTTCGATATTCGATGCAAATGAGAGAACGGTTACGTCAGACTATCTGGTGCGAGAGTACCTCTTCTTCGTCCTCTCGATCTCTCTCTGTTCAAGGGGACCAGTACAGCTTGGTTTTGGAAATTTCTAGTACTCCAAAATTTATTTATATATCAACCAAAGCTTATTTCACATCAAAAGAAAATTTTCTTCGAAAAACTTTGTCGTAAGGTTTCAGGCACATCGTTGCTCCGATTCAACCTCTCAAGGTCTTGCTTTCTTCAGACAACGATTCTACATCTTATGAACGTAGGGATCGGTAAAAAAAAATTCGTGTGAAAAGTTACGGTCAATTATCAAAAATTTCCAATATTTAGACCACTGATTTGCAAATAACTTGGCCAACACGAAATTGTAAAAAAAATCCCTCGTTCACACGATGAGGATTTCTTTTCTGAACGAAATGAGCCCTCAACGACCTGAATCGAAAAATCGGGTTTCTCTAGAACCGGCGAAGATCGTTAGTCTCTTCTCTTCTCTTCTCTTCGTTGCACTGGGACTACAGGGTACTGGGATTTCACGGTGCGTTGTAAGGATCGGTTATGAGAGTGCATCAATATCGATAATGAATAAAAGAAGAAGAAGAAAGAAAAGAAGAAAAAAAATATTTGCATGGAAAATTGACACCGACCACCAGCGTTACAGGGACTCGGGCAAAAGACGCAAACGCGTTACGACGGACGTGTACGCGTAGGTATATACGGAGGTATGGACGACCTCCTCTCCTCGATAGACCATTTTTAATGTTAATATAGAGTCCGGTGTCCAGGAGCGCGGTGCCGAGCCCTGCAAGCTAGACCGGTAAACACAAGCGATCTCTATGCACGACGTACAGATCGGCTTTAGGTCTCCTTGTCAGCACGACTCTGCGTCGACCTATCAGTTAACGCGAACCAACATGTCCTGCACACGTGAATGCGGCCCATCCCATACGCTACAGTCTTACCTTACCTTTTTACCTTACCTAAACTTAACCTTACCTTACCTTACCTCACCTTATCTTACCTCGCCATTACCTTTATAGAGAAAACGGGCCGAGCAGATGAATGATTGCGTGCAAATCGGCCAGCGAACTCAACGACGGATCCTGCACCATACTCTACATGCTGGTTCATGCTCCCGAGAAATGTCCATCGGACAACGACCGGACCGGAGTACCCGGCTCCAATTACCCGAGTATAAAGTACAATCGATTAGACAATGTAAACTTAATTTTTTTTTTTGGTTGAAATTTATTTTGTAGAACGTATCGTTTGAGGAGAGGGGGCTAAAAAAAAAGGATACTTGAACAGGTTATATTCTACTACTGTAGTAATTTACGAACGGCGCCAACCGAAATACTGTGAAGTAATAAATATCGTTCTCGACAGAGAGTTGTCCGAGAGCAAGAGGAGGCAGGTAATCCTCCCTGTATATATTTTTTATTTTTATTTTTCTGGTTTTTTGTGTATTTTATTCTCTCCTTCTCTCTCTTCTCTTCTTATTATACTCTTTCTTTATTTCTGGTTCCCTTTTTTATTTTCTCCTTTTAAGAAGCATATCTCCTCTCGGCACAGCGCCGATTCCACCATGAATCACGCCCACGCGACGCGCGCCTTCGATAATTAATGCTCGTTTAATTCGGCGTTCATCATTCCCTTGGAAAAATATTTAGAAAAGTTTACGGACAACGGATACACGGGGTATCTTATTCACGTAGAGTCGGACTCACTGTGCGGCATACGTTCCCGAAGCGCGAGAGAACAGGCTATAACGTCTAATACCAAAGTGTATACTTGTGTATATACAATGGGGGCTATATACCCATACGAATCCAAAAAAAAAAATCCCGTAAAGAATAACTCCTTAAATAACCATTAATTCTCTTCGTCACTGACCAAAGAAATAAAATAAACAAGCAGGTAAATCGGCTGACCAGGATGGGCTAGACCTAAAACTTGCCACCCAAATCTTTTAAGGAAACAAAGAAACACGTGTATGACGATTTTCTAAATTAATTATTGGTAGGCAATTTTCAGATGAGAGGGGTTAAAAAAAATCTGTCCTTGTATTCGTGATCAACGGTCCAGAAAACCTTGAGATACCAATTTTCATTGGAATCCGTCGATCCTTTCTCGAGATATCGTCGATTAAATTATTTTTTTTCGAAATTTTGTTCTTTGAATATCTCAAAAACTAATGGAACGATCGAATCCAGAATCTAATCAGTTCTAAGTTCGGAGAATTCGCGTCGATTGATACCAAATTCGTCAAAATCTGATCATTCGTTTTCCAGATATCGTCGGACAAAAAAACTGATCACACACATGCATACATACACCCAGACGTCAATCTGAAAATGGTCGGAGGTAATTTTCTTGACCTCGAAACGTGGAGATCTGGTGAAAACTCAAATTTTCATTAACGGGGTGATTACAAAAACTTCCCTCTTGCTAAAGCGAGCAGTTAAAAAAAAACCTTCAGGAATCGAGCCCTTTTTTATTTCTAATTCCTACCCAGATTCCATCTTCTTGATCCGCAGTATCGCTCCTAATCGTTTATAAATTTTTCATGCCCATCATTCTCCATGTAAAATTCTGTGAATTTAAGATTTTTTTCTATCCGTTTTATCTTGCAGATTCTCGGACCATTCGTCAAGCTTGTCGAAACAGACGTTGAACTTGCTTTCGGACTGTTTTCCGGATCCCGGAGAGCCAGAGTTCGAAATTTTGTCTAATGATAAATAAAAAAGACAGAGCGTGAAAGACAACTCTTGACGATATCGAACACTGAAATAACTACGAATCGGTTTCCTCGAAGATTTGAGGACGATATGATACAGCCGTGCTTTTAACACGGTAGAAATTTGCATTTTTGATTGAGTGGCTTATTGGTCTCGTCTCACTGTACCGCCGCGACCGTATAAAGGCACGTGTATAGCCAAGAATTTTCCTTATACCGTGTAGAATTCATATTTCAAGGTATCGATTATCGGATAGCCCTAACTATCTACCAGAACTATCAGCTACCAGCGTACCGGCTGGCATGTTCCGCCAAGGCATATAACATATAAGTTATTTAAGAAGTTAGGCCATACCAGTGAGAGTTAAGAAGAGAAGCCGTTTGATGTATATCCGAAATTTGTTCCCCGTTAGTAAATGATCGGCGCCATCATTTGTCGTAATCACGTAGCCAATCGACCAACTCGATCCCACTGATTGATGTCCTCTTCGTAATTAACCCAATATATATAAAAAAAAAAAAAAAAAACAAGAGTCGCTTAGGTTAATCCGAGATTATATACGCGTCTATATTTCAACCCTAAAATTATAGCGGGACATTGGACAGAAGAAGAAGAGTCCTTGAAGCGAATGGGAAATTCTTGGTCCGAGTCAGAAATTTATTAATATCCCGTCTCGATTGGGAAGATGAAAAGATTGTGTCAGGAATCATTCCGATCACGAGAATCGTTTCTTATTAATACCGATTGCCTTTGCTCAGGTGAGATTACAGGTGTCTGTAAAAGAAAGACGGGACGGGAAGGACGTCGAGCAAATCTGAACCCTCGGCACGTTCTTGAGACAACGACAACACTCGAGCACCGCAAGTGAGCCGACCACGTCGCCTCCTTGACTTGTGAATTTTTTACTTCTAGAATTTTTTTTATTTTGCGGAATGATATTTGTTTTTGGATTTTTAGATATGATTGGAAAATTAAACCTCGTTTTTTATCAAATACCAAATTTCTGAACGACCCCTAAGATCGTGCTATTCGAGTATAATTGTGGACAGTTGCGTGTATCGTCGCGGTCTTACTACGAGACCGCATGATCACGTCACTCGGTGATTTACTGGTCTTTGATTAGATTCATTAGACGAGTATTTTACCCGGTTGTTAACCATCTCGGTGAGAATTAATCAAGGAAACAAAAAAAAAAAAGTAAAAAATCAGAAAAAAATGCCCCCCGGGACGTAGACGCGGCTAATGAATCGCGAGGCGACTCATCGTACGCCTCCGTCGTTGTATCTAATTTCCTTTCCTTTAATTTTTGACAAAAAAACAAAAAAATTACCGATTCGATATCGAAAATACTTTCCGAATGTCGCCGCAAGTCTTCAAAAAATTTTATTCACTGCAATTGTCGACGACTTGGTTAATTACCGATTTTACCTCTCTGGCCGAGGATCGTTATGAAATAATAACGAACAATTGTATACCGAACAGTAATAAACGCGATAAAGTAATTCGGTAATAATACCGAGAATCACTTTGCATGATAAAAGGCAACGGCTTGAGAGAGGCTGATTAAGTCACGTCCGAAACTAGTACCCGATTGGAATGTTAATCCTTGCTCTTACGGTGTAGGTATAGGTATCGCCCATATAGAGACGAGAGAAGAGCTTTGTGGAAGCGTGGTTATCATCACCGGTCTGTCCGGTAACAATATGGGTGACTAGATCGCGCGCAGGACCTTTAAGTAACGGGTTAATGTGAACGAACCAAAAGGAAAAAAAAAATGCCTTCATATAACGATGAAAATATCATTTCACGTGATATAAGGATATAATGAATGCAAAGCTTCGGTCAATGGGATTACCACGATGATAACAGATCCCTTAATCCAGCCCACGCACAACAAGATCAAAAAAAAAAGCAAGAGGGATCTGCTATCCGGACCAAAGGGCGAAAGCTCTTTCTGGGACCGGGCTAAAAATTTTGGTAGCAAAATCCAGGTTCTAGATTTTTCATGGACACTTCCTTCGACTGGATAAAAGAAATATGTATTTTTTTTTATGGTAGTGAGTATTCGGGATGAGCTTCTTCCTTCGACGCGTCCCGCTGCGAGCGATCCCTTGTAATATCGTTGGAGGATCGTAACCGAACTGAGGAATTTAAGGTTTAAGAGGTGAACGACCATCAAATGGGAACGGAACATATTTCAATCCATTTGGTACGTCACTTCGATAAACGACACGCATCACTCAGTACCACGGCGAGGCGTTCGTTCAAATGGTCCCTAACAGACTGCCAGGGCTAAATCTACTAGGACCGATGATGTTACAGGTGATTCCTTATACCAAATGATACGTAATGATCCTGACTACACTCCTACGCCACTTCTCTCCCTCCGAAGTCATACAAATTCTCTCTCTCTCTCGATGTACATCTCCAAATATTGAACACGGGTTAGTGTGTTCATTGAGCAAAGTCCATTCGGGCCATTAACTGCCGTATACTCACCCAAAGTTTGCTATAAAAAATATATAAAACCCCCGAACAAGTGTGTTTAAATAAAAAATAAGAAAAAAAAACCGTAAATCCCATCAACTTTGATGAGAACCTGAGGTCGCATGGGATCAATATGATTGTATACATGTAATGGTGGAGAGGAAATCTCTTCGGGCAAACTGGCAGGCACGCAGGCACACAGGTTAACTCAATCAGCCTTCGGACCCAAACGAGCGACATCTATCACGCGGCAATGAATTGTAATGGGACGAGTGACGGCAGGGGGCCTTATAGAGGGGCCCCAGGTAAGCGACAGCCATCCTTCATCGTACCACTTTTGGTCCGATCTCAATTTTTGGGAGACTGAGAAGTCCGAGGATTAGAGGATCAGAGAAAGACCGAGAAGATTTTAGGAATCACAAATCATCATCGTCCGACACGTTTTTCTTTTTCTTGACAAAACCATCGTGGTCAAGAGGTTCGTTTGTTAATTTGGTACGACTGTGTAAGCAAAAAGAAAACGGATATATACGAATGGGCGGGAATTGTTATCTGTAAAATATTACAGCCGTATACCGTATCAGCCGGACATTAACGTTTTGCACATCGAGGGAATGACCCTTATCGAAAGCCCGTGCGTAACCTTTACCACCCCGCCATGCAGCAGGGTATAACCCATCGCTAAAAGAACCACGTAATAAGTCCCGAGATAGCATGTGGAAAAAATGACCTATACAAGCGATGTCCTAAGCTTAATAAATAAGACTTCAATGGCGAGGGAGAGACAACACGCGACATCCTGGGTGGTAATAGGCTAATGCGATGTGGGTGCTTGTTACGATATAACCGAAGGCACCTATCCAACGCCGTAAACGCTCTATCGACAAGAAATCTTACATCACATTCCGTCCGTTCGTTCCTTCGTTCGTTCGTTCGTTTAGTGCCGCTAAATAACCTTAGGAAAAAAAAGGGTGCAAGGGGAAGATGCGGGGCATCAACAAGCCGAAGAACAATTTCAAATCATTCGTGATAAGTTTCAAGCGAGAGGAAGATCACGAAAAATGCTTCATTCTGGGTTTCATGATGGACTTGAAGAGTTCAAAAATCTTGAAGATTCCTCAAAACTGTCTATCGAAATTCAGGGAACCGCTAAAATCCTGAAAATCCTTTCGAAATTCTTTCGAATTTTGGATAATCTTCGAGATCGTTACGATTTTTTGCAACGAAAATCATGCATCGATTATTCTGCGGATCCAAATGTTTTCAGTTTCTAGGTCCCACGGTCAGTGGATCCAGAAAATACCACATTATCGGTCATCCTCCTCCCTCACACGATGATAATATTGCAAATCCGTGATTTCAACACTGCTGCAATTCTCGCTAAAGTACCTAGAGAAGGGATATTATACATCGGTGTTTGGTGGGCCATAGTATGGCCATCCGGACGTATGATGCGGCAAATGAAAGCCTCGGATAAGATCAGCTCATTATGCTGCATAAATACGTAGGTTGGTTCGGAGATGCGTTGGGCAGTGATGCGTGCGCTGCATCCTGATCCCGCTAATAGTCGCCCGTGCAGACTCTTGGTTAAAGGTAAAGGTACAGGTACATGGCTCTGCAATATTCCTTGTGAAATTTGTCCAGGATGGATCCAGGTCGACCCTGAAGAAGTTCATCCCACCGTCCTTCGGAGGGAACGACGATGTGTCATCTGCGGTGATAAAGAACCGCGAATTTTGCCACATTTTTCTTAAACTTTATTAACAGAATCGTTCGAAAGGAGTTAAGGACTTATTTTAAAAATTCTCAACTCGTTTCTGATCTCGTATATTATGTATTAAGTCTTATGGTGTAGCGTCGGACGTACGGCTACGACGGTACGCGACCGGGGCTCTGGGTAATTGTTGGACATACAGATCGTGTCTACAGATTGTCTTCGAGAAGGAGCGAGAAGGTGCCAATAGCAGCTCAGCCCACAACCCACTATGCCCACAGCCCACAACCTCCACGACTCCTCCATCCAGCTGACACCTTTCCGATTTCACAACGTAGCTGTTAGGTACTATATACATATATACATACCTGTACGCGACGATGGGACGATCAGAATTGTTCAGGGCTCGCGGACGACAGGAGATCGACATCCCGATACGGTTACGCAACGTGCACAATGCCTCGAGTGGACGTTGTACCGAAAACGATTGACACTTACGGTATCGAATTTTTAATTGCGTGTCTCATCGTCGAGTAAATATTGAGGAAGCGATCGGCGCGTGGTTTCAAAGGCTCGTGAGTTTGAACTGCGAGAAATAAAATCGAGGAAAACTTTTACGGAGCATCGGGAAAGCTTCGGAAGAACTTCATTAGAATCGAGGGTGTCTCGCAGTGGTTTTAGCTAATGTAAATCCGTGTTTTATGCACCTATGTACGGTACAGAGTTCCGCAATTCTCCAGCAAAGTCCGTATGGGATATGACCACGATACGGTCTCGGGGTTTGTACGTACCTACCTACCTACCTAGGAGGATAAATTTCTAAGTGAGCGGTGCGCCGCATCACCATATAGGAGCATAATGTGACATTTTTTCACCTCTTATACCTACGCGCTGAGCAAACAGTAAGGGAACTCTCTGCTCTCCATACAGATATTCCGTACATGGGACGTATACCCGCGAGTGGACTTGCGGCTAAGACCGTAACTTATCTAGGGTAAGGTACGTACGTATATCCAGCATTAACCACCGTGCTCTTCGGCTTCCTCATCTCCCTCAAGGTATTATTTATTTATCAAGGTGCGATCGTCCAGTCATTGTCTTTCCTCTCCCATCTCTTTTACTCTCTTTCGACTTAATTCGTACATCGCGAGATCATCGATCATACGTTACATTTGAAATGTGGTCTTGTCTGCGGTATACGAAGGCTGCAGTCAGCAAAGTGCATATAGTTCATTTTCCAAGAAACCTTATTTTCCGATAGTCGTACGTCTGACCTCGGGGCTAACTAACCGTAAATTAAATCGATAGCTCGAGTTTCTTGCGCGCTAGGATATTCTTTATACCGCAAGTGTACGTACCTATGTCGGCAAAAAATGACCAATCTCGTGGGCGTAAGAGAGATCAGCGGTAAAAATCATTGCCCGCAATTTTCCGCGTATTATTCGGATCATTAGCCGAGCGTTTTGCCTGAGTTATGTAAACGGCGAGGGTTTAGGCGGCAGGGGGAGCCGGAATCGTAAGATCAAAGGTGAGATGCACTTTGAAATACAACATCGTGCACTCTCCTTTTCTCTCCTCTCTTCTTTCACTCTTTGTTTTTATTTTTCACTCCTTTCTTTTTTTTTTTTTTTTTTGTTCCTTCTCTTTCTGTCACGCTCTTCGCGCTTCGCTTAGCCCTCGCTCTTCGGCCTGTAGTGCAGTTGACGTTCCTCGAACGTTGGCCTCTTTCGAGAAATCTTTTGTGCACAGTCTCCGTCCTCCTGGACCAAGACTAAACGAGAGTGTAAGAATTCACTGTACGGTATGCGCGTTAAAGCCCCGCATAATCCCATTATTTTCGTCTTATGTTTCAGCGTTTATCAGGAAACCGTCCAGTACAAAGAGAAATCACGGTAAGGTTCTAACGATCCTTTAATAACGGGAGAGATTAATTTTTGAGAGAGAGATTCACCTGCGCTAATCGCAATTCAGAATCCGAGAACAATAACCGTGAGGTATATCATGAGGTGGCTCGGTTTATATGTAGCTCGATTTGCTCTTGTTCAAACAGCATAGCTCCGAGACACCGGTGGTGCAGGTACCTGCAGCTACTCCCCCGCAAACCTCCCACCCAGCAGTTACAAACCCGCATCTCTTTCCTGTACAGTCCCCGCGATGAGGAGACGCGTTTCTGTACAGGTAGTTCTTGTCGAGAAGGTCGAGACTACGTGATACCAGGTTTTATAAAGCCTTTACCGATGACGGAGAGTGGAAGACGCTTCCGGGCGGAGCAGCCTGTAGGATAAATTCTCTCCTCGGGCCCGGTTCTTCCCACTCCAGGGTTGGCAGGTACCTGCAGCGCGTCGTGGAGGCACTGATCGCTCGCGATATAATCGTAATTTAAAATCACCCGCGCACGAGACAAAAACAGGCAGCCCGGAGCAAGTGTGTTCACCATCGTCTTAACCCCATGAAATGATCTTGATCGTGCATTCCGAGGATGACGGCTCGCACTCGTTGCCACGGGACGCGAACCAACATGCGACATGGTTCTTGATAATTGATAGCCGACAGCTCGGACCGCTCACACAAACATCATGCGAGACCCAAATCCCGATGCAATAAGGATCGGGCAATTCAATGTCATGCGAATTAAGACGTTTCAAGGGGTCCGCTCATTGGCTATTCATGACACTTTATTTAACTCTTTATGATTTCAGGGCGACAAGGATTACCCAAACTTCGTTCTAAAGACCGTGATTGAATAATTGATTACCTCGTTCGTCGCTTGCCCACGTTTTCGAAGGATGACCGTCGCATGAGTCAGTCCCCGATCCAGAGGACCTTCGTAAGTGCAAAGTAGAGGAGTTATGAAGAAGGTTTGACAATCGCGCTGAGAATTCCATCTCCATTACCTCGTCTGGTGCATGAGAATACTACCTCAACTCCTCGAGTGTAATATTGAGAGATCTTGATATCCGAAAGTGGAGAATAGACTCCGGTATATTAAAACCTCGGCAAGAATGACCGGAGCAGTCTGCATTGGTCAGTTTATTGCCAAGGATAGGATTTCCTTGAAACGGCTTAAACGGCCTTGAGGAGGTACTCGTTGATCCAGGTACGAGGTGATAAAGTGACCATTACCGTATCGCGGATGGGACGGGAGTGTTAAACGAGCTGAAAGAATCGTGACGAGTATCTGAAGAGCGGTTATTTATTTTATTTTTTTTGCGATCTGTGAACTGAGAGTGAATTTTAATAACCAGGACCTAAAAAGAAGCAGGAAATTTACGGAGATTACCTATTTGCACGCAGTTGCTCGGTATACGTTTATATGAGGTGTTCCACCCAGTTTCGAACTGTCGAAAAGTTTACCGATCCCGTAAAAATCATAATTTTGTCTTATGACAGAAATATATGGAAAGAATTTATGCGAATTTTTTCAGAATTTTTGGATCGCATTTTTTTGAGTTTTTCCAAATTCCAACTTTTTTATACAAACCTCTGTATCGCAAAAGGATAAGATCATACAAGAAAATTTATAAGACAAAAAAGTTGCAGTTTCGAATCAATTTTCTGAAAAAATTTTTTTGGGAATTTCTCGAATCCCAAAAATACCAATTTTTATCAAAAATACACGAAAATATTTTTTTTCGACCAATATCTCACTTTTGATTTGCCTCAAAAATTTACAGAAAATATTCTCAACTGTTTACAGCAACTATATTTTTTTTTTAAGATGGTTGGCTTAATCGTTCGGAAGCTATATTTATTATATGCTTAATACGCTTTATTAATTCTTTTTTTTTTCGAAAAAAAAAATAGCCTTCAAGCGATTGAGCCAACCATCTTAAAAAAATATATAGTTGCTGTAAACACTCGAGAGTATTTTCTGTAAATTTTTGAGGCAAATCAAAAGTGACATATTCGTCTCAAAAAAATATTTTTGTGTATTTTTGATAAAAATTAGTATTTTTGGGATTCGAAAAATTCCCAAAAATTTTTTTCAGAAAGTTGATTCGAAGCTGCAACTTTTTTGTCTCATAAATTTTCTTGTACGATCTTATACTCTCGAGATACGGAGATTCGTAGAAAAAAGTTGGAATTTGTAAAAACTCGAAAAAATGCAATCCAAAAATTCTGAAAAAATTCACATAAATTCTTTCGATATATTTCTGTAATAAGACAAAATTATGATTTTTTTTTGTGGATCGGTCAACTCTTCGACCGTTCGAAACGGGGTGGACCACCTCATATATATTACGGAGAAACGATCAAAGGTGAAGAAACTAAGATGAAGTGAAATATAATAAGAGATAAAGCACCGAAAGATCGGTATTACGGTGGGGGACCAAGGGACAGCCGAGTAATTTGTGTTTAGGTAATTATGGGGGGGTAGTTAGCGTGCCGGTGACCGTTCTCCGAAGAATTCTTGACCTCCGCCTTGATCGCGGAGACGAAGAGACGCGGTTCGGTTCGGTTCGGTTCGTTCGGTTCGTTTCAGCCTGGCCTGGCCTGGCTTAGCTTGGCTTGGCGTCTTACTGGGACTGAGTCGTAGTACGCCTTCCCAAACCTTACGATGTATAATTAAAGGCCCACCCAGATTTCCCGGGTCCCTATGAACGCGACGGTACACATACATACGTCCGAGAATTATATAGGCACATGCCCGTGTACCGATCGAGGGACATAATCGTCCGTGTCTTTGGCGATATATTCCGTTCCGTCTATCGTCAAAATATTATTTTTATACGGATTATACCGAAGTTAACGGGCAGTTGTTCGGTCATATCGTGTTTATCTATTCAAATTGTGTATGTGAGAAATCGGTATTCGATAATTGAGAAACGCGTCGCCTCGGTGATTTATCGAAACTGTTAAAACGAAGAATACAATGAAATAAAAAAAACCACCGTGCCATGGGCAATGCGTTGCCGATTTTTTTCTTTTCTTTACACCGTGTAGTACATACGTACGTTGAATAAAAAAAAAATTTATAATTTGGCAGCCAAAAATCAGCTCATAACATTATTTATGAACACCTATACGGACCCCTTGCTCCTCTCCTTTCTATAACGTTTTTTTTTTTTTTCTACTGCAGGTATACGTACAGGTACCATGTCTTTCGTGCGGGTTCAAAGATTTATGAATTCGGGGCGCTCGGTCCGTGCGACGTCGCCTCCGGCCCCCCCGAGTCCTAATTCGATACAACAATATAATACCTACGTTTATAAATATTCGACAAATGAAATTTTTGTATTATCAAACAACCCCGATGACAGTTCGTTCGGAAATGACGAGGTTCTATCGACCGATACTGTCGAACCAATAACCAGAATCTGATCGGTAAGGATCGGTAAGGATCGATAAAATCGTTCGTTAACTTTGTTGCTGAATTTCGGCTCTAGGAGACAGGTTCACGGAACAATACAGCATCATTGATGCTCGAGGGAATCCCTCTTCGTCCATGAGGAGGGGGATAGGCCTCGGACTCTTGGCAGTGGGATAATTAGGGGTGCTTGTCGGATTTCGGCGGCCCCCCCGGCGTCCAAGTTATTAATTCATTTGAGACGGCGAAGGCGACGGGGACGGCGACGGGCACGGCGTTCTTGAGTTAGCGCGCGCGTGCGCTCGGGAAAGAGAGAGAGAGAGAGATAAATAAACAGAAAAAAGAAACGGAGTAAGAGAGAGGGGGAATTCTTCCAGGAGATATTCGTCGGTTCACTTGGTCCCACCGGGGTATTCGAGGAGTTGAAACACGTTATGCAGAATGCGACCGGGCAAAGTGCAAAGGCAATCTTGGCCCCGAGCGCAAGTCGCAAGCAGTCAAGCAACCGGGCAGGCAGGCAGTCAGGCAGGCAGGCAACTGGCAACGGCAGGGGTTCATTCATAAGGCGTGCCAACCTGCCAAATATTATGGTAAAATATTCGTACGCCTTATGGCTAATGGATTCGCGAACAACTCGCCCGCGATATGGACCTACACCATGGAGGAAAATGTTTCGCAAGCAAGTGATGAAAGAGAGAGAAACTAATATGGAAAGAAAGATCCGAAGTGTGACGATCACGATGCTCGATCATTTAACGCCGACTTTTATATGATCGAACAATCAATTAATCGTTAATTACCCAAGATCGATCGAACATCGTTTAAAGTCGTCCACACCAGCTGCTGGCACACAGAAGTCGTAAAGACTCTGAAAGGAGTTCAGGAGTATCCCTTTTTTCTTTGCCATTCATAATTGTGACAGGTTTTTGTCGATCCCAGTCGCACTGAATTCAAAAATCGAAGATTTGGTAGCCGAATTCGATGATATACCAACTTGTCGTCGCCACCACGTTGGATCCAGGTGTTTCTCGGAGATCGAAGCTTGATGAAATAAAAGAAAGAAAAAAAAAAAAAAAAAAGAGGAGGAAGAAGGAATGAACTGGGAAGAGCGTAAGGCAAGAGAGATGGCTGGTCTCTCGCGGTCAGCGGCGCGAGATGCCAAGATAAAGGTAATTAGATTAGACAGAGAGTTACATGGCGTGAAGAGATCCTAGGAATGTCAGAGCCCCTTCTTCAAGACTTTCAGAGGTCTTAGAGCGACCATGCTCCGTGTGGCATGTGCCCAAAGTGATTAAACGGAGAGTAAAGGCGACCGACCGACCGACCGACCGACTAAGATCCTCTTTCTCTAATTTTTTTTTTTTTTTTTTCTTCTTCATTTTTTCTCTTTTTCTATTTTTATTACTTACTTTTTCTTTTCAAACCCATCGTGTTTCGGCTTCCGAACTAGTGGCCGGTGGAATCACGCGGGCGTTAGGTACCACGGTGATCGAGAGACAAAAAAAAAATAAAAAAAAAAAACGTAACCCAATTTGGTAATGTATTTTACAGAAAAATCAACAACACTGATCGATCGAGACACGTTTCACCTATTGCAACCGCTTTTTATTACACTTTTTTTTTTCAAACAGTGGTACGTCAGAGGTGAGCAAGCGTTGAGAATAATCCGACAAAATTCACGCATCGAGTTATAATCGTGAGCTTCAACGTCGAAAAAGAGAAACTAAAAAATCTCAAACGGTGTTGAAGTTATAACCTCGAATGTGCAGTTATGCGTCATGCTCGGATGTAGATTTGTAGTTATGACTTCGAACCCGTTCAACTAGCGATACCTCGGAGATAAAGGTTGGAAAAAATTTGTAAAAATTCTCACATCGAGTTAGAAGTACGAGCTTCACCGCCGATGAAGAGAATCTAAAAAATCTCAAACGGTGTTGAAGTTATGATTTAAATAATGTGCAGTTCTGCGTCAAGCTCGGTTGCATATTTAAGTTAACTCAGCACCGTTGGATATTTTCCAATTATTCTTTTTTCATATCGAAGGTCAAACTTCGAAGTGACCGTAGGTCGTCGATGATGTTTTCGTCGATCAGGGCTCGGAGTAGCCGGTGAAACAGGTGTGGCACCTGTCGTGTACAGACGGGATACGCGAACTCGCGATGAAGCCGAGCAGTCAGTCGACAGCAGGTGTATTCCGCAACGGAGCGGCCCAGGTCGTCGTATGCTAATTGGCCTGAGGCTGGAACGTTGGAGAGGATACGAGTCCGAGCTCTGGGATCGACGGACCGATTTAACGAGTCGGAAGATCCCGGCCCAGGCTTTGGCCCAGGCGCGGGCGAGCTCGCCAACGAATACCAATAACCGTACCAGATTTATTTCGACAAAGCCTCGTCGAGGAATTTCTTGTTATCGCTTAAACTGCAAAAATATCCTCAGGCTTTAGACTAATCGAAAAAATGTTTATACAAAAGTTGTAGAGGGATTCAAAACGGGCATTTTATGTTCCATAAACTTTATCGATAGGTTGGATATTTATTAAGATATTCGAGATATTCTGTCCCTCGACGAATCTCACGCTCCCAATAAAATCTGAGCAGGCTCAAGTCGGATCGAAAAATTGTTCGAACAAAATCTGCGGAAAAATGAAAGCCGGAATTTTTATACTCTATAAATTTTTTCGATATCGTTAACCGTGTGTCAGTTCCGAGCGCTTGTGTCTCTCGTTTCTTTTGATTATACCGTTTTTCAATAGTCTCGACACTTTCGGTATGGGAGAAGTGTTTATGGTTTCGTTATCCGTCTTAAAGAGTCACTTACAATGCGAGGATCGCCGCGACATTATAGCAGCGGGCGTTAGTTTACCTCGGCTATTAATTAGCGGCAGTATTTATAGCGCCTACCGAAGGCGAACGAGGCGAGAAGCGCCTACCTTTGAACGCGATCAAATTTTTGTAGCTTTTTTAAAAGAGCGCTTATTGCCCTTGTTATAGGGCAGGGAAGAGGCCGCTCTTATCGCCTTATCGGCTCTTCTCACTCCGGACTTACGATAATCCCTCGGTCTAGTCCAATTTTCACGGTCATTAAAAGCCGATAAAACGTCGCGAGTACCGCGTCTTCTCGGATAAACCCGATCAATACCAGATTCGGTGGACAACCTACTCCTTATCACGTCTAATACACCGTCGAGACTATCCTCCACACACGCCGCCCGCGCTTAAAGGCAATTTCTATTCAATTTCACCTTCTCCTCGTTAATTTTCACTTCGTCGGTTCGTTTCCTCCGATTCATTTGCTTTAGTGAAGTTTATAAAGTCGCGAAGGCGGGACGAGTATGTAAAACATTGTTCAAACAAGCGAACCGATCAGAGTTGCGTGTCTGGCTCCGTAACTTCGAAGGTCTTTTTCATCACCGTTCAGATCAGCCGGAGCCGAGCGCGTTGGTTCTCGATGGTGTTTAACGTCCTGTACCTATCTCGAAATGTATCGCGTACTACCACCAGAGTTTTACCTCCGACCAACTGCAGGTACCGGAGCCAAAAGAGCAAGGGAATACAGTCTGAAGCTATTAATTGCACCGACTTTATCTCGGGCTTGTACACACGGGCTTAATTGGACCTCGATCTGACGAAAAAAAAAAAAATTACATATACATATTCGTGTCAACGATTTGTCCGACCGGAACTGCCCGCTGCTCCTGAAACTCGAATTAGCGAAGCCGAGTGCTTCTTGGATAAAGAATAAAGCTTTAAGTCAAAAAATTTCCACCGAATGAATTTGTCAGGAGAATTTTTTAGCAGGAAAAGACACTCGTATCCTCCGACTCTTTAAGATTCGGGGTATCTCGTCGGGGACGTGTGGGGAGTTTGTCTTTTGCCATGGCAATAAATATCCTTTTGAAATAACGCGTATATAACGTGAACGGGAAAGATTGGTGGTTATAAGACATCGAGGCTGGCGATATATCTGCCCGAGTCGTGGTAAGAGGCAGTTTCCCTATCTGGTGTGCCTACCCGGTGCAGGAGTAAAAATATTCTTTGGTCGAGAACGAATGTTCGTGATAGCGGACACGTACGACTCACTCGACTCGACTCGACTCGACTCGCGAGCCTGGTTCAAGCTAGCGATAAAAATGAGCAGAGTTAATCCTGGACCGGTGCAGTAGGTACGAGGTACACTGCATGACGTTAACCCATGGTACAAGTTCGGTATGTAAGAGTCCCGGGATCGCGTTGCGTTGGCCGCATTACTACAGGTGGTTGTACCCACTGGCTCACACAACTCGAATGCCAACGAGATTATATTATATACCCACACCTCTGCAGAGACACCGCTTGGACAACGAGGTGCATTCGCTGCAGTCGTGTCTCCAGGAGCAGAGTAGACAATTGATAACCTAGGATCGAGACTCCAGGTTTAACAGCCCGTTCCACTAACGTACGATAATAAACTCTCGCCGTTTGATAAATTGAGAGCGTTACTCCGAGACCGGCTGACTCAATTTTTCCGTTCTCTGTTCTTTAGAAATATATTTTAGCGCATTTTCTGGCAGAAGAACACGAAAACGTACGTACATTCGCGTTCCAAAATTTTCTCACTATCGAAAATCGTTCGGAATTTGATGGAAAAGATTTTTGAATTCTCTCTAATTGGCTAGCTTCGATTTTTCCAGTTTTCCATGAATTTTTCATTTTCAGTTAGAGCTCCAAATTTTAATATTCGGAAGTTTACCGTTTTTCAAAATTCGAAAAATCGTATCATACGAATCCACAGCCTTTTTGCCTTCCCTAAAAAAATTCTATTTACCAAAAATCTCTGAGCCAGGCAAGAATTCAAACTTTAAAGCAAAAAGCCTAACTCTGCCAAAGTCTTAGACCGTCTTTTTTCGCTAAATAACGTTGCGTATCGGAATGAATCGATATCGACGTGTGCGGAACGAATTTTGAACACTTGGCAATTGAATTTCCGCACGATATTCCGCGACAGAATGAATAACTCTTCGGCTATGTAAAAATCTGAAAAATATCCGATACGTGGATGATCGGCGAACGAAAGTTTCGCGGAACAGTTTCCGACCGTGAATTTTGAGAGGTTCGTTATTCCGTTGTGATTTATACAGCATAATGCCCGGGGTAATAGGCCAGCCTTTTTAGCGCCCTCCTTAATTTCTATAGTGAATAGTAGTCGTGGCATATGCGGGTTGGCCTTATAGAACCTTATAGCGTTCTTAAAGGATAGAATAAATCTGACGCAACGCGAGAGAGAATCGCGGTAGGCAGTTTGTTTCAATCAAGAACCACAAATCTTTGGTGTTGGTTGGTTAGCCGGAGTTTACCATGAACGTGGACCGTGGATGTTGAGACTGTTGACTGTGGACGGTGGATGCAGGGCAGGGCGTCGCGTTATGCGGTATACGGTCTGCATATATGCGTCCATGGACCGCGCGCGGGACCGGGACAACAAACTTATGGGCTTTCATGGAAGAACCGGGAAACGCCCACGCCAAAGGCAAAAGGAAGGCGCGGAGTACGGGCACGGGCTAGGCATAGACATGGATATAATACGAGAGGTACAATTACACCGATTTCAAATTGCTCCCTGGGTTATAACGTAACTTTAGCGTCGCCTTTGGGGCCTCCGGTAATCAAAGCTTCTCCGAGTGGATTTGCCCGTCCGAGACACAAATCAATACGAAAATTATAATTCGCTTTCGACAGTCGGTATTATTCGAGGCTTCAACCGATCTGCCAGATCTTAAACAAAATTTTTTAGTAAAGAAACCGCGTAAGCCTACCTGGGAATATATCGAGCCTCGTTCGCACCAGCCCTGAGGTAGTGTAGAATTGTAGATCGTAAAAGATCACGATGGCTCGGCATGGCATGGCATAACCGATCAATCGATCCCGCCTCGATTACTCCGAAGGCGTCAGGCTTTTTGTAATTTTTTTTTTTCTTTTTTATTCTTAATCTTTTCATCTTTTTTTTTTTTCTTTTTCATCAACAAGTGCCAAGACGCCGACGCCGCCGACGCCAAAGTCGAGGGAACCGATCGTGTACGGGGCAATCAATTATATCACGGCCGGTAACCGCCCCGAGGGCAGATACCAGACGCGTTTCTTCGATACTAGGTATCGTATTGTTTTAGGACAACCTTTAACAGGTAGCTTTTTACAAAGGGCGAAAGAGCCAAAAAAATTAACGAAATAAAGTAGAAATAAAGAAATTTTCTAATTCAGTTAACTCCGGCGGCGGCTTCCTAAGATCTATGCATACAGTCGAATTTACCGATCTTGACACTCACGACGAAACCCTTTGAAATTAAAAGGTCATACCTTTTTAGTACATGAAAAAAGCGCCGTGGTTTATTTATTTAGGTCATAAGCAGAGTAGACGAACAGAAAATTCTAATCCCCGATACCGATTTTTATTCCGAACGAAAGGGGACGAAGAAGTGAGATTGAAACCGCGTAAAAATTTGTCTTATTAAAATACCATGTTTGAGATAAGCCGAAGGAAGTTCGTGGGATCGTTGAGTCGCGGTGTAAAAAGATCTTCCTGAAAGATGCCGGAGAAACCGGATGAGACTTGTGGCTCACGAAGGAGGTCGCGGATCAATCTGAGGACCGTTAATTATTCTATAATAGAATAGAACAGCTATAAGATCGGAATATTGTGCATAATGATAATAAACGAGAGAGATTTTTTTTGTTTCCTCTTCTTCTTCTTCTCTTATTTCATGCAGGGTAAAATCGATACTCCCGATATTGAGGGGTTATCGGAATCACTTATAAGAGCCACTGCACGACTTCGCCTCCACCGCAACTTGACTCGCCTCGCCTTGCCAAGCCTTGACTAGTATTCGCCTCTTTCTTATTACAGCTGCAGCTTCTGCTGTTGATAATAATGACTTGTTTCTGAATCTATCCCATATCTCGCCCACCGTATCGCACGGTTGTTAACCGTATTCGTGTGTGGCGCTGCTACAGACTACCGATAATATAACCCAGGCTAACAATGAGACGGAAATGTGTCATGGCCCCGCTTATTCTATTCCATATACCTACCTGCACGTACGACTACACTGGGTGTCACGAAAATCCCATCTGCGGTATTAGACGGACTGTATCGATAGACCGGCGGTCGGAATTCAGACGAAACCGTTTCGAACTCATCGCGAAGCTTTCGTTTCTTCGCGATATTGAGAAATTCGAATAACGATCGCGGTCCGAAGCCATTCCTCGATAAGCATTTTCGTCTATACTTTTTGCCGTCGATATCGAGATCGAATCTGACTATCGAGGTATTTTTTTTTGTTTTGTTTTTGCGAATTTCGCAACACCCTGTACGCGATATGCGATTATACTCTTTGGCTGTTTGTTATAGGAGCCGGCACTTGCCATTAGATTATAGAATCGCCCCGGAGAATGCCTTGTTCTCTCACTCTTTGCGATATCTAACTACCGCTGTAGCAGTGCAGTGCAGTGCAGTGCGCTTCTCTAACAATGTGCACTGCATCGCAGTGATTCAAGCCTTACCCCAGTTGCATTCGAACTGCAGCAGCCGCTTCCCGATTATCGCACGCTGCTTTCTGATGTGCAAACGATACGGGAACCACCTCTAATGGATCTCCGTACAGAACCGTTGCGCGATATCACCGAATGACTTCGTTCAAGCATACCCTACTTTTTTTTTTAATCATCGTTCGTTAATTTCGAGTCTCGGATAAAACTTTGACCGGTATTAAAAATCGCCTGAGGATCGATTGCGAGCGAATGAATATCGGAAGTAGACGCAGGGTTGACAGGAAGGTCAGCCAGGAGCATGGGAACTAGGAATCGCAGTGTACGTGGTACTAGAAAGTGCAAATAGCGTAATAATGTGCTTGCGGCAAAGTGGTTGCAGCTCATCTCGATCCCCGAGTCACAACGGATGAATAAACCCGAGGAATATGATGATTTTTCTTTTTTTCATTATTAAAATCACCTCCACGTACTAACCGATCAAAGAGTTCGGCCAGTCGTGCCCCCCGCGAGCCTACTCGAAGTATCTAGAAGCCGGTGTGGCATCACGTTGCGAAAACAACCGGCTAGTCTGTTTACTGGAGCGGAAAGATCAGAATATCAAGGTTACAGGGATGGGAATGTTTAGACGTTATTGTAAAGGGACGACGGTCGATATCGCCGGTTAAAATGCCCCGAAATCGATGGTTTCCGATATTATTCGATCCCCGATAGCCGCAGGATGCATCTGCCGAACCGTCGCGGTATCGATCGATCTGATCCCGGAAATTATCATCTCACATCGACCATTTACCAGTCAATAGATGATCCTTGCGAACAAGGATACGGCGCTGGCCTACACCCAACCGCTGTTAAAAAAACGAGCCACTTCTCAGAGCAAAACGTGATAATTACACGTACACCAACACCTGCTGAAGCACGGATCTATCGCTGCGGGTATGGTCCGGCACCGGCTTCATCCGACGTTATCTCGAAAGCATTCATCACCGTTTGTACAAACTCCCTAGGTTAACACCAGCTCAAGGAATAGTTTAGCCAGATTCGCCAGATAGCTTAGCTCGCAAGTTTACGGACGAGTTGAAGAACGATCTTGGACGGATTCGAAGTCATTTTTTTACACGGCGAGTAAATGAAGCGATAAAAAATGCAGTTCATGGACCAATTAAACGGACTCTGACTGTTGGTCGAGTTGTGGTCTACCAAAAATGGCTAAATTGACCAAGATCACGTTTGCACCTAAGAGTGCGTGTCGGTTTCTGTTACGATCTTAGGCCGGGGGATCCCATGGTTTATTTTATGGTTTTTCCAGACAATGTTCACCCGGTATTTTTTCTTCATAAAATTCTCCATATGGGCCGTGGGGTATTGTCTTCGCGGACTCGCACGGTCGACCCTATCGACCCCGTTCCTACTTTATAACCGCGTTCGATTCAAAGCTTAGAAAATTTTGTCCCTAAATTGATTTTCGACTGCAAATGGCACCTTGTGTGAAAAAAAAAAAAAAATGATCAATATTTTTTAAGATCCACGGTCAAGTCGGCTCTGCTTCCGATTTTGACCATTCAAAAATGAAACCGAATGCTCTGTGGGAATGAGGAGGATTATAAGATTCTCACCGTGAACGGTCTTCTCCATTCCTGGACGCGACGCGATGAACTCTTGACCCTTTTTGGTCTCTCAGTTTAATGGTGTCGAGTAGTTGGCCAAACAAGAACACATCGTAGGGAATAAGAGGAGTAAAAATAATGGTAAACAGGTAGGAGATATCCGGCAAAGTGACACCGTCGAGGGTAGAGAATAGCGAAGGTTAACAGGTAAAGACCCCGGGGACCCATCGGATATATTCGGTTAGTCAATGGATCACCTCGATCCCAGAGGATCCTTTGATGCCGCCTACGACAGGATGGGCGTCGTTGGAAGTAAGTATAACAGTATGCAAAAATAGTCAGCATCATTGAAAAAGATATATTTTCCTTTTTTTTCTTTCCCACCGGAACAAGTGAGTGCGGATCCTTTCACGTCCTGTTCAGTTCAACCCGAAGGGTTTCGGATTTCACCTGTTCACCAAGCCGTATCCTTTCCTTTCAATATATTTAGCCGAAGCACAGGCGCTCCGGGCACAATACCGGTAGCCTGAGATACAACTTGGATACAGGCCTCTCTTCGAGGATCGAGGAGGTTCTTTTTCCCAGGATTAGAGCTACTCCTAGCTCCTATTCTTGACTGAGAAACTGTTTTTTTTTTGTCGTCAAAGTTCATTACAAAATTAGGCGATATACACTCGCGGTGAAACTCACATCTGCGATCACGTACTTCACATACATATATGAGGTGTTCTTCAGTTTCAAGAAAATCATAATTTTGTCTTATTACATAAATATATCGAAAGAATTTATGTGAATTTTTTCAGAATTTTTGGATCGAATTTTTCGAGTTTTTTCAAATTCCAACTTTTTTCTGCGAATCTCCGTATCTCAAAAGTATAAGATCGTACGAGAAAATTTATCAGACAAAAAAGTTGCAGTTTCGAATCAAATTTCTGAAAAAAATATTTTGGGAATTTCTCGAATCCCAAAAATAGCAAGTTTTATCAAATATACACAAAAATATTTTTTTTTCGACCAATATGTCACTGTTGATTTTCCTCAAAAATTTACAGAAGATACTCTCAAGTGTTTACAGCAACTATATATTTTTTTTAGGATGGTTGGCTCAATCGTTTGGAAGCTATATTTTTTTTTCGAAAAAAAAAAAAAACTCAATAAAGCATATTAAGCATATAATAAATATAGCTTCCAAACGATCGAGCCAATCATCTTAAAAAATATATATGGTTGCTGTAAACACTTGAGAGTATTTTCTGTAAATTTTTGAGGCAAATCAAAAGTGAGATATAGGTTAAAAAAAAATATTTTTGTGTATTTTTGATAAAAATTGGTATTTTTGGGATTCGAGAAATTCCCAAAAAAATTTTTCCAGAAAGTTGATTCGAAACCGCGACTTTTTTGTCTTATAAATTTTCTCGTATGATCTTATACTCCTGAGATACAGAGGTTCGTAGAAAAAGTTGGAATTTGGAAAAACTCGAAAGATGCTATCCAAAAATTCTGAAAAAATTCACATAAATTCTTTCGATATATTTCTGTAATAAGACAAAATTCGAAACGGGATGGAACACCTCATATACTTAAAAAATTATGTACGACTATCAATCGGAGATAGCGATGAATTTATATATATTCTCGATGAATCTGCATCGTTGCACTTTCCTCACAACCCGACGCACTGCAACACCGTCAAAGGATACCTGGGACCGAGAGTGTGCACCGCTGTAACAAACACCGTGTTCAGTGTAGGGACGTAGATATAAGACAGCTTTCTCGCCGTCTCGTGAGAACCAAAACGCTCTAGTCTAGGCTTAACCGTTCATGATCTCGCTCAAGTTGCAGGACCCCATTATAATCTCGCCTGAGAGAATCACATGTAGACATGTAGGTATATACATATACCGAAGCTTCTTTACCATTTTGCAGAAAACATATTTTATAGATCTACCGAGATGCCTCATATACCGGGCTGATCGTTCATATTTAATTAAACTCTACACCTGGACAATCGTTATCGACGATCAGAGATCCGCTCTTTTTTACCAAACCTTTTTTTCTCCTTCTCTCTCCTCGCCAAGGTGCTCAGGATCCGTCAAGTAAACTTCCCATGGTTTCTGGTTATGGTCCCGAGCAGGTGCCGCACACCGACGGACCTTTTCCGTCTTTGGGACCCCATGGGAGCCGGGAGGTTCGCCAGGGTGAGAATTTGATGTAGATGCAAGGTATATCGGCTCCACCACCTTGCGGTCAACTCCCTGGGAAATTCAACCCTGTAGGTCGCAGGGGGCTACGTAGAAAAGAGAGAAACGGGGACTTCTCACGGGTACCAGTGCGCAGTGCAGCGTTTAATAGAGTCGAGGATAGATCTTCTTAGACGTATAATAAAATTATGAATTCATTTGGGATGATTTAAAATTTTTCGGAAACGCTGAAGTTTGGATTTTGAAGATTTTCTACAGCTACACAGCATATCTGTTATACTTAACCCATTACACCGATACCATGGAGATAAAAATATGTGAATTAGAAAAAGTGTATATTGCGTAAGAGAGTTTATAATGACTAGGATAATCAGTCTGCTAAAGAGGGCATTACCTGCACCTTAGAGAGATGGCGCCTTGGAACCGATGTTGCGATGTTACTTCATACGGTTGCAGGTATCTCGATATAATAACAACACACGGCCACTACATCACGTATTACGGCAAGACGTGATTATACCCTTGCAAAAACGTAACAAGGTAATATCCATGCCCATGCCCATGCCCACCACCACTACTACGGAATTTACTCAACTCATGTCAGTTCCGAGATTCCCTCTTGGAAGGTCTAAATTCTTGCATCTGTCTCGAATTCACAAATTTACTCAACGAAATTTTGTCTTTTTTGAATTGAAATAAAAAATCAGGAAACCGGTTGACCTGTGGGCCAACCCTAAAACTTCCCGCTATGTGACAAATACGTTACAATAAATTGATACTATTCAATTCACGTCTATCAAAAAAAAGACATTTTTGTCGTGCAATATCTGTTAAACTAATCGGTCGATTTTGATGGATCTTGCGGCAATCGAAAGGGCTATCCAAGTCTTAAATCTGATGAAGTTTTGAGACTATTCGCACGAACAGTTTAGGAGTTATGCGCTAAAAACATGAAAATTTTTATTTTTTCAATTTTTATTTTTCGAATAACTTTGAAACTACTCGACCGATCGACTCCAAAATCTAATCAGATCTAAGTCTTGATAAACCCTTTCGATCGCCGCAAGAACCATTCGAATTGGTCAATTCGTTCTAAAGATATCGTACGACAAAAATTTGTTCACAGACACACACATACGGACGTCCATCTAAAGGAACCCAAAACGTCGAAATCTGGCGAAAACTCGATTTTCGAAAATCGGACCGAAACTAATAACTTCCTTTTTTTTTGAAAATTTTCAATTTTCATAGTGGGAAGTTGAGACTAACGACCCTGAGGAATTTCAAGATCGCTCTATTGCTACATGAATAAGGTGTAACTCTTCGGGAACGACGCTTCGGAATTAATTTGTGCGCCTAATTTCTCGGAGATAAGTGATAAAAACTGAAATTGAAGTTCTAAAAAAAAAAAAAAAGAAGTAAAAAAATAAAAGTGCGTCCTATTACCCATCCGGTAAAGGCAGTTCAGTATAACCGTCATCACAGAACCCCTGCCTACATAAACGGCACAGTATTACATGACTATAATGCTAGGGGAACTCGTTAGGGCACGAGGCCACAGGGGCCACAGGGGTTCGACTCTGGGGTATACCCCGCCTCGTATATACGGTATATACTCACGGGGAGTAAAAGGCAAGACCAGATCGACTGCAGTGGATGTACATAAGTATACGTATACACTTCCCACGGAAGCGGAAATCTGCAGGACAGGGTATTCCCCCCTCGGTTGGTATGCAATATAAAAAGACCGAGAGAAGAAGAAGAAGAAAAAGTCAAAAAAATAAAATGGAACCGATGATTTCGACCGTATATCCTGATCGATCTTTGCAGGTCGGTCCTGGGAATTTTTCGGAACTGAAGAATAATTCGAGTCTCTGCGTTCAAGACGCAGACGCCTGTTTTTGACCGGGGCTTAGATACTGGTACAAAAGTACTTCGGAAGGTCATTGACCCTTTTCTTCTCCTGCTACACCCGTTCGTATAGACCCTGGACGTAATTCTCTTAAACAGTTTTTATCCAGCTTCCGGCTTGGCCCCGGCCGGAAGCGTTTAGGCTTCTTCACGCTAGTTTTTAATTACGATCACACATCCAGAAACGTAACACACGCGTGTATTCGTACCGGCACGAAAGATCGTAGCGTACAGCACCTGGCATCACAGAAGGGAATTAATTTTTCGGATTATACTATCGCTGACCTGACGGTCAGGATCGGGGTTAAGCCGGCGTTATAAAAATTCTTTAGTTAATTAGATCCGAGGACTTTCCACGGTCTTCGTTAAGTGCAACGAAAAGGCAGGTAGCTCTGAAGCTCCTCGGCATCTCGCGAAATCGGTACAAATTCCGCAGGATCGTGTATACAAAATGCGAAAAGGACTCTTCGACGAGCTCCAGCACCGCTCACAATTCTCGGGGTATCAATTAATTAGAATCAAATCACTCCGGCATCGCCATTACGTCCATTATCGAGGGGCAAAGGCTCTCGAGAAGGTACGCTGCTCACGGTAATCAGGCTCAATTGTCTTCGCGTCAGTCCACCTTCTTCGGTAACCAAGAACGGCCATTATGTATCCACATCTCGCCTAGAAGGTGATCCGAGGTACAGCTTCCAGATAGGAAGGTACAGCTCGTCATCTCTGTTTGCCTTTTAACGTCGGGTTTCAAGACTCTTCATCACTCGTCGATTATTCCCTCGGATCAAAATCTCTTCGAGAATTTATTATCTCCATTTTTTTTCTGCTGACAATTTCGTTCGATTTCAGGTATATTTCTGCTACCCAGCAGATTTATCTCGGAGATGGGTTTCGACGATCTCGGGAAACCGCGACTTCCCACCTCGGGTTTCTCGTATTATTTATCGGTCAAATAAACCCTAAAACTTTTCTAATTACCTGCACTTTGGGTAGGTACGCGGTATATGACTCGGTCGGAGCAAAGGCGGAGGATTCATTGCTCGGGAGTTTACGGTATCCCGTAGACATATACCTTGACCAGTATAAACAGCGTCCTGTGCCGCGTGCCAAGAGGCGAGAATCCAGGAGATACTATTTCTAGATTATACGGCGTTTATGTACTCCGCAGTCGGTACTTATGACACTCGTTAACAGTAAATCTGTGCCCCGGACCTCAGACTAACCGGTGAAACCCTTCGCTTACGTATATTGGCTCAAGATCCTCGGTAAGTATTTGATTGCCGGATTCTTCATGGGAAATTAACCCGTTACCACTGCATTACGATTATCACCTTACTCCCAACCGAAGAGACAATTTCTGAACAGGTTAAGATCGCTGCAGGAATACCGGGGGCGCATGACTCGGTAAATCCCTCGATTAGGGAGACAGTATACAAAAAATTTCGCGCTTTGAGGTAAAGAGAAAATCGATCGATTTTTACGGAAGCTCAACCTTTCCAAGGCCCGATCTTGACGAACATTTTGAATGCTTTGGGACCAGAGACGTTGATTATTTCTGTGTTTTGTATGGGAAATCGATGATACGACAGAAACCCATACGACAAGACGTAAAACTGTCGATAACTTCCGAACTGGCGAACGTACAAGGATGAAAAAATGTACGAACGAAGCTTGAGACGAAGTTCAGTGGACGATATTTCCTAAGCGTTCGGACGCCTGGAATTTTCTCAAATTTTCCAGTCACGAATATGTTCCATTATTTGAATCCATGGCGTGTTTACGAGCCAGTGATTTTTCGGTGTGTTTTGAGAAGAATCAGACACGTGATTCGAATTCTTTTATAAAACTGTGTATGTATAGCAAGACGATAGCCTTTTGTCTAGGAGTCTACGAACCGCGAGAAATCGACTACGTCAGTCCCCTCTTCTGCTTCTTCTTCGGGGCAGGTCGGTTTACCTCAAAGCCCGGAGAAACTATGAAGAGAGAGCAAAAAGAAAGAAAAAAAAACTATCTGACTAGACGAATGGGAAACGGTAAGTATAAAGAAATGAAAACTAGACGGTAGAATTAACAAAGAAATGGATAAACAATACCGCGGAGATAGTCATGCGCGAGTAAGGAGCAAGGACTAAGGAGTAAGGAGTGAGGATCGGGCCGGCAGGACCTACTTATCAATTTTTCTTTCGTCTATGTACCTACCATGGACGGCGATCCTTGCGATTCTTATCCCGAATGCTGCTGGGGCAGGTAGAGGTATACCCATTCTGCGGAAGGAGCTATACATATAAGACACCGGCGCGGCTATCGGTTTCAAGACAGCTATTGTCTACCTGTAGCTCAACCTCTCCACTCCTTAGCCCCGGAGTCTTTGAAGTGGCCGCTGGATTTACGGTAGCCACTGATCCACCACGGTGTTAAATTAAGCGAAAGACTCCTTACCGCATCGAGGTTAAGACCCGCCGCACTCGGGCGCACCGAGTCGTCGCGTACCCCCAGGCTTCAGGACTCTACCGGGTCATAGGATCGAGGATATTCTAGGTATACGTGTGGGTAGGTATCCAGGAGGTATACCAATATAGTGGGTTCAGTTACTCAACGGAGAGTGATTTTTTACTGCATTAAGCATAGATTCAACGCCGTTGAATCGCATTGTGCCCACGAATAAAAAAAAGAACCTCGTGGTTACCTTTTACTTTTTTTTGTTGGTATTTTCAAAATACAAAACGCCGCCGCATCGTCCTTTCACAGATTCAGGTGTACGTAATATTGAAATTCGGAATTTTGAAAATTCGGATCTTCTAACCGATCCCCAAACTTCGAGGTCACTTCGAGGAAATTTTTTTTTACCCTAATTTCCCTAAAAATCCATCCGAGGATCTTCACGCCGCTCTTCGTCGTTTCGTGAATTATAATTAAGATTCCAAAAAACGTAAGAAAATTCGTGAGAAATCATTGATACAAAATTGAATATCGTTTTTGTGACAAATTGTATGACTCGTCTGGGCCTGGAAGATCAGTGGCTAGCTGATATCCTGTTGGACATTGAACCATCACTTTTCATACAATATAATAGTTCTCGGTGTGAAGGAAAGTTGATTGGTGTTCGAATAGCCTTTCAGTGTATGTTTAATTTCCACGTCTTGTAGAGAGTGGATTGAAAGGGTTTGAAGGTTTAAGGAGCGGAGGTTGAAGGGTGAATTATCAATGAAACTTGACCTTTCTTGTCCATAATCTCCTCGGTCCAGGGACGTCTCATGCGGCTAATCAAAGTTTCGTGACACGGTATAACAACGTAACGCGATATACATGTGTAAACGAATGTTAAACATACGCGTATACGTATATGCCTCAGATCCTTCCGAGTATGTGGTCGGGGTGGCAGTATTTCTCGAGTTGCAAGAGGACAAAGAAGAGAGAAAAATGATCCCACGGTTCTTTGAGATGCCTAGAAACAGCTACGGCGGCGGCCGGTTGCTGGAGCAGCGTCAGACGCGCGGGATACAGCCTAGCAGCATCCTTTATTAAGAGACGTTTGATTCAGTATCACGCCTCTGTCATAGTCTTCTCGTCCCTTCGCAGGACTCGTGTTTAACATATCAAAACTACCTCGTGAATGGAAGCGCGATCTTTTGTTAGCCATACACTTACATCCCACCGTGCAGTGACAGGTTCACGATATCACGTGCGGGTGCCGGTGCTGGTGCGGGTTAGGGTCACTCCTCGAATGCCAGGAACATCTAGGAGCATAAATACGTTTCTATCAAACCGCTTCTCTACTATCTGGGGTAGGATCTAACAATAAAAGAGAAAAAGGTATAACAAAAAAAAGAAAAAGACGAGATAGAGAGAAGAGGACCGAAGCTTTATTCAGCTCCAGGATCCTGCCGCTGGTATTATAACTGCCTCAGGGATCACCATACAATCTTCGAGCTCATAGATATTCATAAAGAACCGTATAATCATGGGAATCGATCTCCGAATGTTACTCCAAATCGTTGAAAATCTCTGACTAGCTGCGAAATTTTCGAGCAAAAATTATTCCAACGGTCTGTTACCCGTCGTCATTAAGATTCCCAGCGATCCACTTGCCTTTTGACTTTCGCAACCCTTTGGGACTCTATTCATTTCCTGTATTTCAACCCTTCGCGACCTCTCGACGCTCGGGCCCCTGCACTGCCTCGTCGACCCTAATGCGGGCTCATTATATTTGGAGGAGAAGAAGAGGATAGAGATCGGGCGATTTCCGAATTGGGTACCCGTACCTCACGCGGTGCGACAAACGATTTTCATCAAATGAAACGAGAAGAATCGAAATGAAACGGACTTAAGGAATGGAATAACAACGAGCCACGGAGTCTACGAAGGCAGCAGCTCCCCCGGCGAGTTATAGGGGACTAGAAAAACGTCAACTGGTATATAATTGGCACTAGAATACGCATCTTGATTCGCAAAAGCCACCTGGCTCGGTGCTCAGACTCGCGATCAAACGAGATATGATATCTTTATCGCTGTACATGCAGCGGTGTCCCGCTGGGGGAGACCCTAATGTACACGTAGGTTTAGTCAAGTGCAGAGTCTGGTTCGTGGGGGCCGGAATTGTTCCTACTGTAATTGCTCCAACGTTCAAACGCGTATTTATAACCACCGAGACCCCGAGCTCTTAAGGTCGCAGGTACTCAACGGAAGCTGCATCAAGTTTTTCGCCTGGTAGGAAGCGGGTCCAGCACCTGGTTCGTAGCGTCCCCTTTTTCTTATATGACTTACGATAAATACAATGGCCTTTTTACTACGTGGCGTTTTTCATTTTTTTTTTTTTTTTCTAATCGTTTCGTTCGAGATTATGCGATAAACTGATCCTAATCTGAAATCAACATTAGCGTGGGAATCTATCGATCGGATTACTTTTTTGTTTTTACTTCGTATTACAGACCGAGAATTCAAATCGCGTAACTTTATAGATACAGTAGTACGGAAGAGGATTTATTTCCGGGCAGGTAGGTGGCCCCTGACCCACCGCAGATGAGGTGCTGCCCGGCCTGTAATCTCGGCTAACAGGGGCCACCGCGTGTCGCCCGGTAATCTCAACTCCAACTTGAAGCAGGTTCTCTTCAACCGTCCACGACCTCAGAGGAAAACCACGGATCCACTAGGACCGGGTCAATCTCTGGCTACTCCGATGTCGATTTACACGTGAGCCTTTCCGCCAATTAGGCCCACACATATAATACATCAGGTAAAAGATGTCGATCCATCTGAGAGCGAGGGAAATGCAATTTGAATCGGATTTGTAATTTCGTGATCTGTTAGTAAGAGTTCAAATATCGCGCAACGATGAATTAATCAAATAAATTTCAGTCCGGTTTTACGGGATTCAGGATCGGAGCGTACAGTGCAGCGCGGTTCAGTTAAGTTCAGTATCAGTGCATTGCAAATGTATAGGGAACAATTGCAATGGGAGCAAATAGTCGTTACCCTATTGGCCTCTGGCAAAACATTTACATATATATTGTGTATCAGCTATACAAATACCTGCGCACAATGTATGTTATAACCTGCACGTAGAGGGTATACAGAACGTTAACACACATATACCCTGCTGCAACCGCGTCTAGGCCGGGCGCACTTCGTCACACCCGGTTGAGCACGCGGGTTCGGTACCTATAACTTGGTACAGAGCTAATGCCGCGGACAAAATATATTCCTAGCTCGTCGATAATCGGTCGTTTCTTAAGAAATCAACTCGCTAATAAGACAGACGGCAATTGATTCGTGCCTTGCCTTGGCTCTGCGCTTTGACGTTAACGATCTTCTGGCTCTGAAGACATGGAACGTTGCACGCGAAGCGAGATGCGATATGAAAGGAGTCCGGTTTCTGCAGAAAAAAGGGAGAAATTAACAGCAGGCGTCTCTTTCCGTTCCCTGAAAAAGGTTCAAGAATCGGTTCAACCTTTTCAGAAATTTGATTTTTTTCTTGCACTGCGCCAAAGCCTGGCGGTTGTAAATCAATCATGGAAACGGTGATTGAAAAATAGGTGTCAGATCGGTTGTATCAGGCCACGTTATGCCGGGGGGTTATCGTCCTACGGATGGCGAGATAGCGAGGGGTTTGTTTGCTCAAGAAATGTTGGGAGAATGGACAAGAGGAACATGATGCCAACGGTGTATATCGTCGGCATTCTGCAGTGTTGGAGCTTAAAGCCGATATGACGGGCGTGTCTGGTGATGATTGAACGAGCACCGAGGCCCCCGACTCGTTCACCTCGTATTTCGTATTCATAGAATTGCATGGGAACCAACACGGCACGCCGTACACTATCGCTAAACAAACCCGAAGACCCTGCGGCCGCGATGCGATGCGATGCGATGCGATGCGATGCAACGGCCACTTCCGCGAATGTCACTCTTACGAATCGGAGTTTTATTCCGGTAGATAAAATCCGACGAACGACAGATAAGTACAGACGCGTCACTGGGTCATGTCTTTGCTCTTTCCCTGTCAATTCGATCTATGCGCATTTCATCCGATTCGAAAGATCGCTCTGCGGCGATTTTATCACAAATATTCCGCGAAATCGTTCCGTAACGATTTTATTCAAATTTCCGAGATTTCCGCTGCACGGTCGAATAATATGACCATGCCGGAATGACGCCGGTACACCATGGTCACGAGCGCCGGCGGGCCATCAGTCATAGCCACGGACGTAGAGGCAGACCGTACTGCAGCAGTGTACGGACACCCGGGTGGTGGTGGCGCGATGCCGTTGCTAACAATCGTTAAATAGAAGTCTCCGGAGCACCCTGGGGCCACAGCTTGTTACCTGTTAACGACTCTCGACGTTCTGCGCGGGTTGAGAAAATTTTGTCTCAAACCACTCCGGGGCTTATGCAGATACTCACGAGCAACGAAGAAAGAGGGAAAGAGAGAGAGGAGATTTCCACATTTACCGTTAAGTTTCGCTAAAAATTAGCCGATATTCTTTCCGCTACCGATTCCAGATGATGGGAAAACGGTTCCAAGGAATTTTGCATCCCGTTCTCAATATCGAATCAATTTTTTTTTTCCGTCTCAGTTGGGTTTCTTTTCATAGATGATGAGAGTATCAGGAGTACCAAGACTGGGAGATCGATTTTTGGCGATTTCTTGGTGGAATCGAACAGCTCGAATACTTTTGCCGTTTTATAGCGATCAAGCGTTGTAAATTTTGTTACGTGTATTCGAAAACGGTGCCAATAAATAATACGTCGGTGGGCCTGGAAACTACCGCCGATTACGTAGCGACAACGGAAGCTGCTGGTCCCCGGTATTCGGAATGCCTAAAGTGGTCCCCGGTCCGGGTCCCGGGGCGCGAGTTATAGTATATAGTATATAGTATAGGTCCTCATGCGCAGGGCCTTCGGAGGACAGGTTTCTGTTCTCTGAAAATTGAATAAAATATCACTAAGGCGAGTGACTTTTATTGGCCCTCTCGCGCCCGGTGCCCCGCCAAAGACACATTTTATCTCATGGCTACGTCATATTTCAGTCCCGCGTCCATAACTTTAGACTCGAAGATACAACCTTTGCAAAGCCGATGCGATACGATGCGATGCTGCGGGGCAGCTATGCGATGGACTCGCTCGCCGCGAGCTGAAGCAGATAGGTTTAGGTTACCTGCGATTTGTATGAAATTCGATATACGCCCACCTCGACGCTCCCGACAACCAAAGGCCCACACATCCCTTCGACAGCTCCATTTATTTCTGCCTTATTTCCCGGCATTATTTATTTTCAAACACCTTTGCCGATCCACCGCTTGTTCCCCATCAACTAGCCCGCAAACACGAAAATCAATTCGGTATCTGGAACAGAAAAATGGTCAGTTTTTTCTTCTTCAACTTCCCGCTTTAGCAAGAGGGAAGTTATCGTAATCATCCTGAAAATGAAAAGTTAAGTTTTCACCAGATCTCAACGTTTCGAGGTCAAGAGAATCACCTCCGACCATTTTCAGATGGATGTCTGAGACATCATTTTTTTTGTCCGACGATATCTCGAGAACGAATGATCGGATTTCGATGAATTTGGTATCAATCGACGCGGATTCTCCGAACTTAGAACTGATCAGATTCTGGATTCGATCGGTCCGGTAGTTTTTGAGATATTCGAAGAACAAAATTTAAAAAAAAAATAATTTAATCGCCGATATCTCGAGAAAGGATCGACGGATTCCAACGAAAATTGCTATCTCAAAGTTTTCTGGACCGTTGATCACGAATACAAGGCCAGATTTTTTTTAACCCCTCTCATCTGAAAATTGCCTACCAATAATTATTTCAGAAAATCGTCATACACGTGTTTTTTTGTTTCCTTGAAAGATTCGGGCGGGAAGTTTTAGGTTTTGCCCTGCTTGTTTTTTTGGGGTAAAAGGTGCACAATTCGGTTCCATGCGAGAATGAAGAAATTCCGTTGTTGCACGTTACAATGGACATGTAATGTAATACACGGAATAGTTTAATGCGGAATTACTAGTTCAGTATATCCATAAATCAGTTTGATAGTAGAAAGTACCCACCATTATATTGTTTCTTTAAGAAACTTATCCGTTACTTGACAGCCGGACAATACAACGGTCGACTTACTGCAATCATGGACATTACATACTGTCCACTATGCATTAAACGCTGTGCACCGGTTATAGCTGAAGAAATATCGTAAGGACGATGTACCGATGTACCTAATTGTGCAGTTTGCGAGCCTGCATGTATTCATACTCGGTCCTGGACTCGGGATTCAAGACTTCCTTGAAATAATGTATAAATATATCGCGTGACACGGTGTCGTCCTGACTCTTTTCTCTCTCCCGGGGACGCATAAACCCCCGCTTTTATAGGGCGCGGGTATAACTACAGCAATTCACAACATTGCAGTGAAACCGCTGATAAATATCTCCGGCCAATATCTTGACCGCAAATTATATCGCGCTTGAAGAAGATGCAGCGATATATAATTTTAGGAATATTGAAAATCGTCATCTTCTCTCAATTTTCAACGGTTTTTTGGACCAGAAGGAAGAAGCAAACGTCAAGAAACCGGCGAGTATCGATGTGATGTGAACAAAAATTGTATTTTGGGGAATTGAAACGGTGGTTCAATGTATGTCCGCGCTTCTCATTCCAACTGTTTATTTTCAAAATTAACCCAACGAACTCTTGGCGCGTGTAGGACGCGTGTCACCTGTCTGTCACGGGGTCTGAGTACGCCACCGCCACGGCCACCACGAACATGTAAAGTATGGAAACGTGGAGTGGTGCACCCTCCTGCACGGAGACACGGACGGGTGCCTTTCCAAGACCTGCTGCTGGACTCCCGGGAGAACTCGGGCATACGTATACCTATATCACCCTTAGCGATAGACCACGAACCTCTTTCGAACCCCTTGCTGATGCGGAGGAACGCTCAAGGCGGGGTAAGGACTACGTGCTCTGCCAGGACTCACCTGAAGCGCGTCATATGGTACCATGCTGAGGAATCACGGACCGCTGACCAGCACGCTTTTAGACCCCTTATAGATTCTGCAATTAAACCTAAAGCCGCAGGTGCGATCTTGTTCTACAAGCCGTATCTATAAAATGGCTACCATTTTTTGATACCCAAATTTTTCGAAAGAACCATAAATTCACATCGTCAATTTTCACGTTTAGTTCTTTTTTTGTCGTTGAATGAGAAAATATTTATTAGGGATTTTATTTGGAATTTGAAGATTCGTATTTCTTGAAATTTCGGATTTGCGGTTCATATTCCAGAAAATCGATTCTAAAATTCTGATCGTTGTGGAAATGAAAATTTGATCGATTTTCTTTTTTTTTTTGTGCTCGTAATTTTGAATTTCATTCTTTTCATTCTTCGATTTTTTTTCTTTTCTGATATCAATTGGGGTCTTATACTAATTTCTCGATAGCCATTAGTAGGAAATAGTTCCTATACGTTTATCCTCTTCTATTTTTTTATTTATTTCATTAGTGAATAAAAACTGTATATGGGGTTGTACTGTTCGCACCCTAATCGAGTTTGTCAACGCAGCTATAATTCATTTTTGATCGACGTTATAGACCGACGTGTTGCTCTACACGATTCTTACCAAAAATACAAAAAACAGCGTGACCCTCTCATCCACCAATTACACGTTCAATCGTCATTACAAAATTCGTTGCATTTGGAATAGTGATCATGACGAAACTAAACAAACACTGATGCCAATTCTGGGGTATAGAATACCTCTTCATGTTCCTCAAAGTCATACAGCCCAGTAACAAAAAAATTAAAAATAAAAAGGGTGCATAAAAATATAAAATAAGGAAAGGGGAAGCTGAGGGTGGCACAGGTCGTCATATGTCGAGGAAGTATGCCTTGGTGCACGCCCGTCTTGGGGGTAGCAGGTGCTGCCGGCAGGCGGGCGGATTCACGCCCTGGTGGCCGAAGACGTACCCGACAGGTCCTCCAGGTGGGGTGCAGTAATCTCCCCCCTAAGGATGTTACGCGAACGGAACAGGCTCGGCTATTATCCTTAACTCAAATACGTATCCATATACATAACGGCTAAAATTTATCGCTCAAATATATCTGAACATGTTTATTATACTTTCTACGATAAACCATCGATCGAGCCTCATCTGCTTTAGAACATGTTTCAGTGATTCTTTTTGTACAAATTTGACCAAGATTTAATTTTTTTTTTTTTTTTTTTAGCACTTTTTGAACTGCTTTTATCCGCTTTTGTGTGTATCAGCTCATGTCAGCACGAGCTCAGCCGCTACTCAGCTGATTTTAGGCATCTTGATGCAACTAATAGATCATTTTAGCTCAAGATTAATCCTTTTTCATAAAATTTGAACATGCTTTGGTACGTTTCAGTTGATTTTAAAAAATGTTTCAACGTTTATAAACTGATTTGATACAATTCAATTATCTTTAAACTACTTTTGGTCATGTTAACTCCGATTTTATCGTTGTTCAAAAAATTTTGAACATGTTTTGGTGAAATTTAATCCATTTCAAAAAATGTTTCAACATTTACCGGATGATTTGAAACATTTTAGTCATTTTTTAGACCACCTTAGGTCATGTTAGCTCACGTTTCATTTTTCATCATAAAATTTGAACATGTTTCGGCGGGTTTTAGTCCATGTCAACGAATTTTTTCACGTTCAATTGCTGATTCAAAACGATTTATCAATTTTGAGGCTACTTCGAGGCATGTTAGCTCGTGTTTCATCCTTTTTCATAAAATTTGAACATGTTTCGAATGCATTTTAATACATTTCAGAAAATATTTAAACAGCAACCAGCTGATTTCAAATATTTTAGTAATTTCTAGGTCGTGTTTAAACCCTTTTACAGAAAATTTGAACATGTTTCGCTGACTTTTAATCCATTTCAGCAAATGTTTGAACGTTTTCCACCAGACTTATTACACTATTTCGTTCTATTACAGTTTAAACTTTGATCACGCGTCTTAATTTCATATTCAAATTCATTCGTGTTCATAGTCTCACACCTTGCCTTCACCATGGTAACATTCCTCAAAAACATCAACAATCCTATATTTGTTACTGTACTTAATGATATATCAACTCGAATATAAACTAAAGGCACTGTACAGGTGGGGTTCGACGTAAGTATACGGGGGTTTCCCTTCATATTACTTCTGGGAAGGGGTTGTCACGGCTAGTGGGTCGGAGTGTTGGCACGCGCACTCCTGCACCTCTACTGCAACTGCAGCAGGTGCTTATAAAGACAGACTTACAGGGTCTAAGGATAGTGCAACCGAACCGATGCGATCCAACGTTCTCTGCTACCCGCACGATCTAAAACGATAACCGGTGACATTTGTGTAATTATTATGAAACAGGCCTCACTGCACTAACTCGAAACTTACCTTTCCTTTTATTTTTTTTCCTCTCCTTCTCTATGCCCTCGCAAGCTGCACCGAAGAGAACAATTTTTCAATCCAAAACAGTCTTCATCAAAAATAAAAAAAAAAAATGACACGTAGGTCCGAAGGTCCTGCTTCGTATTTTTGATCCTTCACAATCTCCTATTCAGACTGGACCCTGGATTTCGAAAATCAAATCAGTGCCAAAAATTCCTGAATGATTGTCGTGCCTTTTTCAAGCATATTGGCTGATGAATCGACAATCTTCACTCATTTTCCAAAAAAAGAAGCACAGCGTTCTGAATTCTTTTCCTTCGTGTGAAAATGGGAATAAGCCCCGTGAAATTAGTCGCTAACTGATTAGTTTAATCAATTCTCAATGAAATTGCGAGTTTTTTTTTTTAGTCAATTGTTAAATTCGTGTATCGAATGTAATTTGACAGGCTATAGGAGTTGTAGGTTGTAACGTACCCCGAAGGATGTATAAGGCATTAGTCAGATAGTCCCGGTGTTGGCTCAGCTCGTTAGTCTGGTTAGAAAATTATTTTATTATCGAGTTGTGCTATATATTTAACGAGCGATAAATTGGGAGCGGTGCAATTATTCCATTACCATCAATTGCCTCGGACAACACGGGGCGACCGCGACGTGACTACGTCCGATGAAACGAAACAAAAAGAAGAAAAAAAAAAAAACCGAAAAAATAGAAAATAGAAAATAACGCGGGATTCTACCGAGCCAGGTTCTACCTGGACACACGAATTCCCTCCTATCGTATTGTACGTACAAACACTGGGCGTGTGTCCGGCACGCGTCCGAAGGACGACTTCCGGCTGACAGACCGGAAACTAAATTCCACGGGAGTGCCATGCCGGACCTTACCGGACGCCCGTCTACTTAATACCCGCAGCTATTCAGTTTCCTTCGAGCTTTACGCTAATCATGCTTATTAACTCGTCAACTCCTAGCAGCCCGCAGTCTTGGCGGATTTTTTATTAGCACTGTCAAAGAAAAATGAAAAAAAATTGCCTTTCACATATCCAGGAACATAAAAAATCGGCAATCAAAGAGCCTCCCGATTGCTAATCTGATTTTTGCAGATTCTAACCGCCGATCAAAAATGAATTTCGAATTACTAAACATAGACAAATACCGGAGACTCAAAATTCCGAAACGTCTTGGCCTCGTGGAGTGTTGGGGGATGATAAAACCGCTGGTAGCAAGTGATATCGGCGGTAAAAATTACATGCCGGTCCCTTACCTGACCGAAACTTCGCACTATCAGATCGGCCACATTTTCGTCAGAGTTCAAAACGCGGTAATTTATTATAACGATCGGCAAAAAATCATTCATCAATCCATATATTTATCAGACAGGCTGTTGTGGGTCTGTGCAAAAAGCGTACAAGATTCTCGGACCGCTGAACAAGTACATTAACAAATCTTACACAACCGCTGATTGGTGTGTACCTCAACTACCAACCATCAAGAGCACTCCCGATTTTTTGGACTTCAAGGTAAAATAAAATTCATGAGATATGATGTAAAAAACGCTCTGCTTCCTCGTCGATGATGATTTCCTGCGATTATCGATTCCCAGGTACGAATAGGGAGCGATAAAGGCCAGGTACTGTTCTGCGGATACGACTACTACCAGTTGAGACTTTCGGAGCTGATGCGACCGATCGAAAATTTGCAATTAAATCGGAACTCGCACGAAGGTGAATTGAAGACGGATGACAGTGCTGCTTCGAAAAAAGGGGAATTAATTGAAAGGTTATTTTTCTTTGCGCAGATCTTTGGAGTGTGGATCGCATTGGATTCATAGACCGCATCGCGGCTACTAAGAGATTCGAAATACGAGTAACTGCGAAGCGTTCCGAACGGATATTCGTCATGGGGGATGGGGACCATACTATATTATTCGGATATCAAATATACCATCTTGATCAAGCTGGCGTTGTAGTTTCAGTGGTTAGTATGTTTGGTCAAAAACATGGCAAACACAAATATTATTTACTTTACTCATATTCTTCCTCCTCCCTTCACAATGTAAAGAAAAAATCTAGACGTTGAGTTGACAGATAAATACGGAAACACACGTCGTAATCAAGGGGAAGGTCCTTCGTCAGGACAGTAAATTATTCTCAAACTTACACTAAAAATAAAAAATGGACCTCAAAGAAGTCTAATTGATGGAGCTTGAAATTACCTGCTTCACACAAACATTGCAGTAAACTTCCTAATGTCCATATATAATGTCCATTCACGATGCCTTATTACTTGGCAATAAACTTCAAACCTGCCTCATTCACTGCAACCTGAATGTCCTAATAAAGTCCATCAAGTGTCTTAAAGAAATCTAAACATCTCGACGGTCATCCGTACAGTTCACAGTCGCAATAAATCCTCAAAGGCTACTCGCTCATGCTTTAAAATCTCTTCAACGTCTGATCAAGTCATTTTTGAACACGTCTTATCGATTCATCCGAAAAATATCTTCAGGGATTATGACCAGACACACAAACCATTAGCCACTTTTCTGAATTAGAACATTTTTGGTTTTTCAGTCCAGCGGAAATCCCAACAGAAACCTGCGATGGGTAGCTCTGAAGCCGCAAACTAAAGAAGACCATCCACTCGAAATGTCATGGAAGTGAAGACCGTTCGTCATCGTGAACTGCAGTGATGGTTTTCGTATATTCCTGAGGGACAGTCGGAGGTAGATTGATAAGTCTGAGAACAGGTCCAAAAAAAGGAAGAAGAAAAGAGAAATTTTGTCGTTTGATTTTTGTATTACTTTACGTATAAGGATGGAATAAAATTTGCAAAACGTATACGTGTGTACCGATAAAAAAGTATCATCGTACACGTGCCGTGAAGGAACATTAATGCCAGTGATTAATTACGAGATATATTTTCGGGACCGATTGTGGCCGAAGGAATAAGGACTGTAGGAGGAAGGAGGACTACTCCATCCACCATTTGTAATCATTAGGGTAACGCCATTGTTGGCAACACCGACTCATTGCCTCATTCACGGGTGTTTCGCGAGCCGGTAATTCCTTGTACCTATATACATACTTGTATACCTATATAATACCCTTTATACTTATTATATCAACGGATATGTACGTTGGGTTACAACGATTCCAACTCCTCGGCTGGAGAAATTATTATTATCATCATCACAGCAAGAAGGCACTACCACCATCAGCCAAGGTCTGGCACTGTGGCGAATTCCGAGTTGACAGGTATTAACGGTTTCGCTTAGCTTGTATGTAATTTAGCCAATCCTCAAAGACTTTCTTCTTTCTTCGCGTTCGTCACATTCGCAATGAAAATTTCTTTCGACAAATCTGTCCCTGAAAAAAAAAATTACCCAATTGCAAAATTACAGGGACATTTTTTTTTCTTTCTTCTTCTTCTTCTTCTTCTTTGGTTTTCAAAATCTTCGCTCATCTTTGGTCTGTACCTGTATACGCATGCAGTGCCAGAGTATAGTTGTAAAAATTTAATCAGGTACCCGCTGCGCCCGAAACTTAACATGCTAATGCCATCACGCCCCCTCACCTGACTCACAAGCCGGTGAGTAGGTATTACTGCCGGCAACGAGACTCGGTAAGAAGATCCTTGGTTCTGGGTCTGCTGCAGGGGCCCCGATCCACCGGTGGGTTGTTTGGGTCGTCGGTCATCGCCCTGGGCCCGTGCAAAACGACTACGGGCTACTCTTTAGTGCCAAATTTGTTACGCGACCAGTTTACGACTCTCTCAAAAACCTCGAATATTAGCAAAATTAATTGCATCCATTACTTTTGAGTGTCTGGTTGAAGATTTTAGTGAGTTTCAACATTTTTCAAATTCAAGATTTTTTTCTTCCTGTTTTATTCCTTTTTTTTATCACAGTCACTTCAGATTTCATCAGGATCTACACGTTTTTAAATCCACAGGATCATCTCCGACCATTTTCGGATGACATCTATTTTTTGTCCAACGATATCTCGAGAACGAATGAACGAATTTTATCCTTTCTTATATCGATCGATGCGTTTTTTTTCAACTCAAAACTGATCAAATTTTGGATTTTATCCATCTAGTAGTTTTCGAGTTATTCAAAAAACAAAATTTTTACGAAAAGAAATTTCAATTGATGATATCTCGAGAACCGCTCGACCGATTTTCATGATTTTTGTCCTAACCGATAGAACTTGCTCCAACTTAAGTCTGGTTAAATTTTGAAACGAATCGATGCACTGGTTCTCGTGTTATAAATCAAAATATCAACTTTCCGCTTATAATAAATTTCCATTTCTTGTATAATTCAACTCTTTACTTCTGAAATCTTATTTTTTGAGTTTGAAAAGACAAAATCGAAACTCCAAGTTCTAGGTATACTGTTTTATCAAAATGATAGAAGTTTTTTTATCTTCTGTTATGCATACCTATATACTTTGATAAATAATCGAACGTAACTGCAGGACAGTTTGCACCAGGTTGGCACCTTGCCACTGGTCTCCTGTCACCTGCAACTCGAAGAACTCGAAGAGAGAAAGAAGAGAAAAACGATATCTAAAGAGAAGGAGAAAGACAGAGTTTGGCTGCTCTTTAACCCGCCCGCATCAGGTGTCACTTTATACCAACTATTAAATTTATCTTATACACGCGTTCCGCTGCAGGTCCCGGTCAGCCATCAACCAAGACCTATCAGATATCCATTATATATCTCTTCTACGAAGAAGAAGCCTGATAAAATAAACCCGGACCTTTTATTTTTGGGGGTTTTTTTTTTTGCTTTCAATTTTTATTTTTTCAATTTGTTTTTTTTTCTCTGTTTTTGGTGGGACCAATTCACGGCTGTATATCGTTAATGCGCGTGTCAAGGCACGTACAAACTCCCCGCTGTGTGCAGTTTTTGAGGATAAAAAAAATTAAAAAAACTTACATCGCTATACACATTGAAACTTTTTCAGCTCGTGGATTTTATATATAAATATACACACTACGATTTACATACTTGCAGTATAACTAACTAACCCTTTTCTTTTCTTTTTTTTTCATTTTTTAAACGCACCACAATTTTTCGTCAGGATTCTTTTTTCCTCTCATTTTTATTTCAAACTCAATTTTTGCGATCATGAAATCGCAACGAGGTATAGGCTAATAGAAAATTTCTTATAAATCTGACCGATCAGATCCATAAATCGCCGCTTGAAATCCTTTACTGAAATAAATCAAGAATCGGTTTTTTTGACTTCCCGCTATGAAAATTAAAAATTTTCAATAAAAAGGGAAGTTATTGGATTCGGTCCGATTTTCTAAAATCGAGTTTCCATCAGATCTCGACGTTTTGGGTTCATAGGAAGCTATTCTGACTATTTTTGGACGGACGTCCGTATGTGTGTGTGTAAACAAATTTTTATCGTATACGATATCTTTAAAACGAATCAACCGATTGGAATGGTTCTTGCGATGATCGAAAGGGTTTATCAAGACTATCTGATTAGATTGTGGAGTCGATCGGTCGAGTAGTTTCAAAGTTATTCGAAGTATAAAAATAAAAAAAAAAAACAATTTCATGTTTTTAGGGCATAACTCCGAAACTGTTCGCGCGATTAGTCTCAAAACTTGATCAGATTTAAGTCTTGGATAGCCCTTTCGATTGCCGCAAGATTCATCAAAATCGAACGATTAGTTCAAAAGATATTGCACAACAAAAATTTCTTTTTTTTTGATAAACGTGAGTTGATTTTGAATCACTCAATCTCGAATCTGTCAAATTGTTTAAAAACTATTGAAAATCTTGCACATAAAGATGCAGACTGAACGATATCTTCTGAGATTAAATATAATCTCCCTAAAACCTAGAAACGTTGACATTTGACAAAAACTCGATTCTTGAAAATCAGACGGAAAAAAATTTGCATACGGAAAACTAACTACACTTATAACCTTCTTTAATGTATTATAAATACAATAGTGGGAAGTTTTAGGGTTGGCCCGCAGGTCAACCGGTTTCCTGATTTTTTTTTTTCGCGATTTTAGTCAGAAAATTGGTTACAGCTGATCCAGTCCTGAAATTCAGCCATTAAAGCCGATACAGGTACTCTGGGCAGTTTTGTTGAAGACACTTTCCGCAAACCTGGGCATAAAAATCTCCTGTAAACTTCGCACACATTCGTGAATGTTCAGAGTATATTGGTAAATACCTACATAAATATACGTATATACACATATACATATTTATAAAAAGGAGAATTCGATGTCTCCATCGCTCGTGAAACGGATACCTACGCAAAGAGGTCTCACCACGATGTTCTGTGTTTTCATCCACTCAGGATTGGTTTATGTCCGGAGAGAGAAGAGAGAAGAAGAATAAGGAGAATAAGAAGAAGACGAAAAGGAAGAAGAAGAAGAAGAAGATTCAGGTGCGTAGGAGTACTAAAGTAAACATACTACCAAGATCGTTTTTCTGATCGGCATGAATCCTTCATCCACCTCAATTCCAAATCGGGATAATTTTCTACGATCAAAATCAGGACTTTCTACGGTGTAAAATCTGTCCAAATTTCATGTCTACTTTTCCCGATCCGATCCGATCTCCTGCAAGCACACCCGCCAACCGGTACCAAGGCCACGTTCTAACAACCTCGAAACTAATTATCTCTTCGGATGCTGCTGTTGCTGCTGCTGAAGCTTACCCCTGCAGTAGTTTACGCAGTGATTTGTGCAGTGGAATTTACCGAGGCAAAGAGAAGCTCAAGACAGTTAGCATAGCGAATGAGGTGGTACTGTCCGAGTTGTGCCTTCGCCGATCGAGACCGATTTGATTAAACTTCGCTCTTCAAATCGGCGAACATTTTTTTCGTTGGTATTCTTCGAGATTCTGGTTCCTTCGATTCCGCAGAATCGTTACAAGTATTACCAGTAAAATCCAGCCCCACTTAAAAGATGTTAAGATACACAATCCACCGTGCAAACGGATTCCATCGTTTTTGCGGGTAGACTGACTTATCGATATTGGCGAAGTACGGCGAGGGATACGCGTAACTCGAGGTTCAAACTGAATTATTGCTAAGTGAGGACTAGAACTTTGACCGCCACGGTGAAACGCTACACACGTATATGCTGCGAACTTCTACCTATCTGCAAACAACGGCTCCTCCACTGGCGTAACACTTTTCCAATTAAGTGAAAAAAAACGGAACCTTGAAAGTTGCGGGCAAAAAACTTCAACTCCTGTCAAAATTTTGTAAAATTCTACTACTCGGCAGCAAAATTTCATCAAAATCGCAGATGACAGTTACCGATTTTTCCCAAACTGAATATCGGTTTTGTATGCCCGAAATTTTGTCGGGATCGTCACGTTTTTTTGAGACACTAAAAGCCGGGTTATCGATGATCGGAATCGACGCCGAAAAAAATAGTGCAAATGTGTACGAGGATGGGGAAAACTTGTGTATTATACGCCACTGCGGAGGAGCTGAAAGAGGATCAGGACTAGCTCGGGGATGAAGGTGTAGAAACGGTAACCAAGGCGAACGAGAGTTTGCCTTTACCTTCAGCCTGGTCTCTGCTCGAGCACCGAGTATTGTGGAGGCTGGTGAGCTACTTCGGAAGGCCCCATGTGGTCAGGGTGTGTTGGGTGCTATCAGGTCTATATTACCATGCATTGACTGATGGCGTTGAGCCCGGCTCGACACCAGACCCAAGCACTGCGGGTTCCAATCGGCGCTTACTCGCCCGTTCGCCTTCGGCCATTGTTATTTTATTCACACCTAGAGAATCAATCATTTGATATTTTTCGGACTTACATAAATGTATGTATAAGTAAAATATACATACCTACATACGTACGTACAGAGCTGTGTAAAGTCTCGACGAGGCGCGGCTAACTGACGTAGGCGATTGCTAAACGGCATCGTCGCGTATATCGCGTCTCAAAAAAATCGATACCTGTTTTTTGGTTTATAAAACATCGAATTTTGAGTATCGATTTTAGTATACCAAAATTTATACTCGAATATCCCGCTTCGATTCGGTTCAAGAGAAAAGAAAGAGAAAAAAAAAGCTCTTTACTTTACGATCGAGGGTTACCCTCCTCACCAAATACGGTGATAAATATCGGCCGATGTGTTTATAACAAAAAGTAGATGAAGATAAGGGGAGATAGAGAGGCGAGTTATACCGGCCGACTGAGATCAAATAATTAACCAATTAAGCAATCAGTTACTTTCTTGTTCACGTCCGGAAAGGGGAATACGATCCCTGGCGCACCATTCGATTTAAAACCGATCTTTTTTATAACTCGGTTCTGCGATCGAGACACCTACGATTCTCGTTCGTATGTGTGTCTTTATATAAATATTGTATGTACTGTAGATTATACATATATACATATATATATATATATATATATATATAAGAACGGTGTGGAAAGAGAGAGATTGCATCAGACATCGTCCGCTGCACCAGCACGCGGTGCGGGCGAGGACCCGGCGCACGCGAGGAAACGAAACGTTCAAATCGTAAAGAACAGCTCCGGCAAGAGAAGAGAAGAGAAGAGAAGAGAGGAGAAGAGAAGAGAAGAGAAGAGAAGAGAAGAGAAGAGAAGAGAAGAGAAGAAAAGAATTAGGTACTAAGATCCTAGCACTCGCGGTGAAAGAATTCTACCAGTCCGGTGACACGTATATATAGAGAATTTCGACAAAGGTTACATACCAACTCGGGTCGTATAATACGGTGAATTCGAGACTTGGCAATTAATCAAACTCGGTTCAAAAAAAAGAAAAAAAGAAAAAAAAAGAAGGAAGGAATTACCAGAGATATGCATAAAACGATCCACTTTCTCCAGTTTTTTTTTCTCTTCTCTTCTTCTTCTTTCAATCGAATTCAAGATCCTCTATAATACGAATGTGAAATTCTTCACAAAAAAAAAAAAAATAAAAAAAATAAAAAATCGTCGATAAAGATCTTAACGAATGTGTTGAAAACTATTTGAAGAATTTGATCAAAGTTCATCATACAGGTATATACATAAGAATTCCTGCGGAGAAAACCATACAAGAATTTTTCTTCTCTTTTTTTTTTTTTTCTATTTCTATTTTTATTTATCATCGTCACTAACCCGCGGACTGGTCGTCGTTTACCTTTAGTCTACGTATAAAATTTGAGGTAAATCCATGTTGACGGTGATCGTTATTTTCTCGAGGATAGCGTGAACCGGGTTGAGACAGCGCGTGCACCAGGTCGCGTCTAACTGTCAAAGCGGTCTTCGGCGCCGTGGAAGGCGGAAGGCGGTTTGACAGTGACAGTCGTATGTGGACGTATAGACGTATAGGCATACACGGCCCTCGCATAAAGGTGTCCGTACGCTAGACACCGCCGGAATACGTCTATCTTACGAATTTGATGACATATAGGAGAGAAGGGATAGAGCGGGAATATATAATAATGCCGAGAAGTAAGACAGTGCAGCCCGGGCCCACTCGTAGATAAACCACAGCGCGTGCTAGAGACCGTAGACCTGGATCAGAGCGAAAGAGATGAGACGATCGCCTCTATGGGTCTTGATGGGATTATAAATAATGGTTCACGCAGCACGTGGCCTCCGCGCGGGTCCACCCAGGTTGTCAAACCTGTTTTCTTTAGGTCTTTGATTTTTCTCGAGTAAAGGCGCGGGTGCTCTATCTCGCGGGGTGACCCTTCCTCGATGAACTATAAGTCCGAGGTGGCACGATCTCTTCCACGGATTTTAATATTCCTCTTTTTAATAGGATCAGAAGTCAGAAGCTTCGAAACTCGGTTTCGGTATTCTGCGTCGCACGTCGTCGTCGCACGTATGTATATGCAGGAATTTGGTCCGTGCGATAAGATACACAAAGACAAACACGCGCGCACACCACGACGATAATAGAAACACATATGGACACGTCAAAAAAAAAACGGACAGGGGGACATCTCACGATGATCGTAGGTTATACGTACCATACACGGTCCTCCTCGTCTCGATGCATGTGTCGTCGTCAGCTTATATTGGACGTTTACACCATTAGGCAACCGTAGCCGACTCTATACTCTTGGTACGCCCTAATGGAAGGAAACTTTTTTTTTTTATGATAAACTAACCCACACGAAGGTGCTAACAGCACTCACCTACGATCAATAGCGGTTAACCAATTAACCGGACCGCGCGATATAGTATAATACACATTACCAAAACATGTTATTAAACCACTGTAGGTACATTGCTGAAGCGTACAGCCTAATTGTGATTCGATTGAAGAACGGGGCAATTTTAAAAAGGACCCTGACCAGTGCGTGCAGTGGAGAGAGAGAGAGAAAAAGAAAGAAGAGTATTCTTTAATTACAACAATTTATTTCGTATAATTAGACATCAAGTCAAAATTTTATATAGTTCAGTTGTCAAATTTGAGTGACAGGAAAAACAAACCTCGCTGTATCTATAATCAGATGAATGGGCAAGTCTTTAGGATCGGTAAATTCGAAAATTTCTTCTGGTAACGATCGTAATTGCTATCCCATCGAAGTTACGAACGATCTTGATCCTGGTAGTCAAATCCTGAAGTTTTTTGTTGCTTTTTTTTTCAAAATTATTAGCAAAATCATTACCGAATGTATTTAAGGGGCCAGTACAGCTCGGTTTGGGAAATTTGGAGTGCTCCAAAATTTATTTATCTGTCAACCGAAGCTTATTTCACATCGAAAAAAAATTTTCTTTGAAAAACTTTGTCGTAAGGTTTCAGGCACATCGTTGGTCCAATTCAACCTCTCAAGGCCTTGCTTTCTTCAGACAGCAATTCTACATCTTACGAACGTAGGGATCGGTAAAAAAAAATTCATGTGAAAAGTTACGGTCAATTATCCAAAATTTCCAATATTTAGGCCACTAATTTGCGAATAACTTGGCCAATACGAAATTGTAAAAAAATTCCCTCGTTCACACGATGAGGATTTCTTTTCTGAACAAAACGAGCCCTCAACGACCTTAATTGGACCAACGATGTGCCTAAAATCTTACGACAAAGGTTTTCAAAGAAAATTTTCTTTTGGATGTGAAATAAATTTTGGCTGACAAATAAATGCATTTTGGAGTACTTCAAATTTCCAAAACACAGCTGTACCTACCATGGTTCTCTTAATTCAGTTCTTAGAATCAAAATGATTTTGCAATTCAATGATATAGCAACAGAATAGAAATTTATAGGTGACGTACTTATGGAATGAGTTTTTTTTTTCTTTATTGGTGAACGGAGGACGAGGATGAACGAGTACAGTATGACGTATACTATAATAAGTCAGATTTCGCAATTTTCAATATTTTATACCTGTGAATTGTGATCGGGGGTGGGGGGGGGGGTTTGATGATGACCTGTGACCCTGGGTATCAAGATGATACCATCGGGCAAGCGTTAAACATTACGTAATAACGATCACTCATTGTTTCGGGGCGCAGGTTCACCTGCAACAAAGGGAAATAATTAATAGACTGCTTATATTCGAGCTATGAGAAAGTTCCCATAATAATCAGCTATTAGGGAGGAAAGGGGTGGGGGAGAGGGATTAATAAGGAGATGCCTTTTTCGATCTTCCTTAAATAAGGTATATATATATATATCTATACATATATATATATATATATACACGTTGCGTAAATTGATCTATAGAATTATTATTTCGACCACCAACGAACACGAGCGAAACTAACACAACTCGCTCGCTCGCTTGCTCGGGCGCCCATTACGTTATGTATGTTATAATATAACGTCTATATAGTTATAACTATACATCGCGCAATATATTTATTAATAAGGCACCGCAATGGTAACTATTGTGACCAGAGGCGGTCAATTCAGCTCGTTCGGAATATTTTATACCCGCTCGGGTCTGTATTTGGGATGAAAAAAATCGAAACTGTCGAATTCAAAATTAGTCGATTTTCTTGATACATACAAAATCATTTTTTTCTGCTTCACAGGACTCGAGTGGAACCTCTCAAACATTTTTAACCATAATAATAATAATTATGATTAATTATCGATCATCGATTGGTGATATCTGCAGAGGATGAAGATCGGTCAAAAATTATCTCTCATTTATATATATACAGTAACAAAATTATTGTATACCTATAAGACGGGTTTATAATACTATATTTCGATGATCTATAGATCATTGAACTAATATCGTTCGAATCAGACATTTATTGCCGTTCGTATATATATTTTGAATTTGTTTTTTTTTTTTAGTCAGTTCGATCGATATACATATTTGACCTTAATAAATAATAACCATTAACCGTTCTCAATCAATCGGCTATATCTCGCCATGGTATATCTCGATCGGTTCTTAATTACCGGGAATTCACGCGCGGGTCGTTGGACCTAGAGATGGTTGAAAATGGAATAGGTCTACAGGTCCAGGGATAACGGTTCGCGTGCACCAGGTCAGGATAGTGCAATAATTATCAAAAAAGTAAAAAAATAAAAATTAGAATTTCAAGATCGATGAAAAAACGAAAAAAAAAAAAAATTGATCCAAAGATATTTTATATACCTGATGCCTGCAGTGTACCGTGAATAACAGGTCTTTCGGAATTCGAGCCGCTATCGCGGGACAAGATATGGCAAAAAAAAAAAAAATTGATACAAAAAACAAGGAAACGAAAAAAAAACGAAAAAAAAATTTACGATACGAACTACTTAATAATAATTGTGCACCGCGTATAATATACAAGTACGTGTAATTACACCTTGAGAGCATGAGAGTATTAATCGTGTCCTGAAATCCTCGCCTCGTGCGGGTGTAGATGTATAATAAATACCTACATCACATCACATCACTGCAATGCCTTATAGATATATACCTACAATACAAGTTTAATCGTGTGTACGAATCGACGATCTTTCTCGATCTAAGTTAAGAGTTTTTTTTTTTATTTATCTTAATTAACATGTTCCCACATGTATGTGGCTGTATATCCAACTAGGTAAATATCTTGTTCTCTCACGGAACCGCGGGCTGCACGCCCGGTACACCTACACGATACATACTAAGACGTAGCTCGATCAATATAATCAATACGATTTAATTCAGAGTTTGCCCAAGTTTAAATTGCTCCTCGAGACATTCTAATTGCACGATAGCTTGTAAATTAAGATTCAATAACGAGAGAGAGAGAAAAAAGAAAAAAAAATCGTTCATTCAGAGCCTTATAGGTATACATATATCGAAAATCGGTGAACGGGAATACCTGACATGTGAATTTTATCTCGCTGTTTAATCGCCGGTTTATATACTGCACTGTACGCCTTTCGTTGATTTTCGCACTATATCATACTGCAGCAGGACAATATATACAACTAATCATGAGACTTATATAGGTATGTAGATACCAGAGATTCCATATACCATCAACGATCGTTTCACGTCCTCGTAGCACACGATCGTCGGTATATTAATATCGCGATCATCGACTAGAAATTTTTTTTTTTCCACTTTGAAATGCAGATCGATGAGATTATAGTATTCCAGACATACACGTAAATCTGTAACGGTTCCAAAATCCGCTCATTGCACATCTGATATGACGTGCCAGAGCCCAGAGCTCCATCCGTGCAGAAATATCTCATTCACGTAGTTCTCTCGATTCTTTCGCTTTGGTAAAATCAAATTAAGTCTGCGAATAGGCGAAATTTTTATGCACGGATTTAACGATCATTTTTTTTTTCTTGTTTTTTCTCTCTCTTTCTCTTCATTTTTGGCGAGGTTCACCGCGGAGCCATTCGAGATCCTTACCGATTTCGTGACTGTGACTGTGGAACCGTAGTTCTACCAGAGAAGACATTTCACTCGGTCGACGCGGTTATAAAATCGGTTGTTAAATAATTGTCCAATTTGTCGACGTCGATTGCGTCTAGGTAATCGGACACGAGTTTTTAGGCTGGTATATAAAGCGTATCCTTTCACATGTGAAATGAGTTGCTCTAGATTCAGAAAGATCAACTCGACGGGTGGGGTCACCAATAATAACACACCTATGTGGCCTCCTGCTGAACTGCCCGCCTATCTATCTTTTATGGTTATAGATGCTTGTTCGGTATACGGAATGATCGTTCATGGAGGTATAAGTACACACATACAGACGCCCATTGTCTACCAACTATATTATAACCGTGTAACGTATACACGCGTTTACACGCTTCGTCACAATATAACATATATACACGTACGGTATGGTACAGGTATCTTGCCAACTTTGGTAATAACTGTTATCTGTATTAATATCGGTACTACAAACCGTTTACTATGTAAAATATCCCCGGTAACATGCATTAGAACTACTAAAACTGACGTCGATACTAAATCTTGAATCAATTTTTGAGATCGTTAAGTACGGGTCCAGGGGGACCGCGTTTAGGGCCACTTCGAATTCATCATTTTGGTAATGAGTGAAGCTGCTCGAGGTCTGATTATCGCCATATTTATTAAACGAGGAGTGCTAAATCCGAACCGATTTTTCCAAAATTCGTTTCATGGGACAACCCCTTTTTGCACTTCGCTTTTCCCTTCTTTGAAGCCCTTTTTTCTTGTTCCTTTTTTTGTCACCGTCACTCAACTTCGGGTCCTCGTCTTATCCGAGGAGATAGCGACTCACTTCGAGGGCGACAATGCCTTCGTGGTACCAAGAACGTAACAGATGCAGCTGCCCAGCACCCTGCACCCTGCAGAAGGAGCTGAACGCGAGTAAGAATTTTTGGTCGACTGAAAATAGCTCCGTGTATCGTAGGGGCAAACCCCAGGCTCTTCTCTATTCCCGAATCCCCCTATTCCCGTTTTCACTTTTCTTTGCTGCCGTAGTTATTATGGACGTTGTTGCAGACGGAGAGAGAAAGGGTGGGTGTACGGTCGTAAATTTTCCTTTTAAGAATCGGGTTTACGGAAAAGTTTGAGATACCCGACGAAAACAGATGCCTTCAATATGCATCAGGAAACACTTGAAACCACGTTAATACGCGGATCGGGAAGCTCGAAATTCCCAAAAAACGTTTTTTGGATAAAAATCGACATGTCTTATGACAATTTTGAGATTTCCAAGATATTTCGATGCAGGGATTTCAGCGATTCTAATCGAAAGTTGCATTAGTCTATCCAGAATTTCGGGAGATCCGTTCAGGGTTGTTCGAGAATTTTGATATTATTCTTGTCCAATTTCAGTCTGACTGATCGATACAGAATTTCGTCAATTTATTCAGAGAATCGTCAAATCTTATTGATTTTTTTTTACACTCCATTAAAATTTCGGGAATTTTGGGTACTCCATAAATTTTTCCAGGATTTCAGGAGATTTTTTGAGATTTGCTCGGGATTTTTTAAGATTTTTTTTTGTACCACGATTTCACTTCGATCTGATAAATTCTTTCACAAATTTCGTCGATTTTCTCCAGAGTATCGATAAAAAACAACAAAAATTTGTAGATCCTTATCAAATTCTCATAAAATTTTAAGGATTCCGATAAAAATTGAACAAATTTCATTCACGATTTGAGAAATTTTATTCAGATTTGTTCAAATACAGAAAATAGGAAAATAACTGCAATTTTGAAAAACTGAAATTACCGCATTTGGCATTCGAAAATTTCCAGAGTACGGGTCCAGCATACGAATTCGGTTACTTTGAATTTCGTCTGAGTGTAAAAAAAAAAATCTGTAAGAATTTGTAAAAGAAGAGAGAAAAAAAAAACAGAGAGAAAAAACCACCAACGATGTCTAAAAATAAAATCTAACGATTCGCGATCATCCAGCTCATAAAAAATCGTTTCACGATTTTACGCATATGGATAGATCGAGTGTTTCTTTTATACTAACCCACAAACGAACTATGGATCCTATAAAGACAAGTGGCAGCCCACAACTTCGATCAACAGCTAAATCTCTTCCCACGCCATGGCAGTGCAGCTGTATAGCAAAAAATTTGACACATTTTCAAAAATTCGATAGTTTTTTTTTTCTAACCGGGTAATAACGATTTCGAGAAAGTTACACTGGCCTTTCATGATCAGTTCTCGTTAATTTGATTCAGATTCTCGGGAATTTTTCAACGATCGTTAAGAATGACGTTCGTTAGGATCAATTTTCTGTAATAATCGAATAAATTCGAGGAAAAAACGCGGCGATCAGAGGAGGTAAAATATTTATAAAGAATATGAACAAGGGTTTGTAGGTATTTGAAAATTACCCACCGATCGAGTGTGTAGGTGATATATAATATATTCTCCTTTTCGCTGGAGCAATAGATGCAATAGTGTATAGAATACGATCCTGCGCACCTCGATGAATGCGCGCAAAAGAAACATTTACCCATACACTTCCACAGATTTGTACACGAATACATCTACAGGGTGTCCCGGAACTAAATGTCCAAAATGAAAGATGTTCTAGAGGATCAGATCGAACTGAGTAAATTCTCCCGAATAAGAGAGAATTTCGGTAGAATTTACTCGGTTCGACCTCCTCTGGGACACCCTTCGTTTTGGACATTTAGTTCTGAGACACCCTGTAGATAAACGTATATACGGGTGATTTACAGCCTGGTGAATCGCGCGAGGTAAACCCAGAGGTTTCTGCCGATCCAGAGATTACAGAGATTTGTGTTTGATAGAAGGTGCAGGCGTAGCGCGTAGCCCGACTCGCAATTCGTGTCAATGCCCATGTAGACCTATACCGGAGCTTTTTTATTTTTTTTTTTATAATCAAAAAAATAGAAAAAAGAAGATCGACTTTCTCCGCAACTTTTGATCGCCACATCGTGAAACGATCGTCGAATCTCGCATCTTTCGATTGTTTCGATGATTCCAAAAATCGACAAATTTCGAATCTTCTTTTAAATCGTTTTTTAACTTTTTTGAAAAATAATAAAATTGATCCCGCGCATGTAGCCGGTAGAAAAAAAATTTAAAAAAATTCCCCCTGGGGCTTTCGGAGGGGGTTTATCTCTGATATTTTCCAGGAGCAGGACCTGCTCTTTCTCGCAGCACATGTTCAGGCTCAAGTTCCATCTCGCGGCACCTGGCGTCAAGGCCTTGAACCTCGGGCCGCGCCTTCCGGGTACACGCAAGACCCACACATGGGTGCTCCCCCGCGCACTGGCGTAACCAGTATGTAAATCAGTTCGTTTCTTCGGTTCACAGCGTCTACTCCGGCTCTCTTCGATAAAGAACTCTGCCGGACGCACACACAACTCTCCATCCCCATATCCACGTCGAAATGATACACGGGTGTGTGTAATTCCTACCTACACAGGTCCGAATGTGTAGGTGTAAATGCCGCGTGCAGGAAGATTTACTTTCCTTTAATTCCAACGCCCGAGTGCTGCAGGCCGAGAGAGACTCTCTCGAATCTCTGGGCTGCATTATACTGCAGGGGGACCGATTTCGAAACACGAAAAATCCATTTCAAAAGAGATAAAAAATTTTTTCGGTCGATTTCGTTCGGTTTGGGAATCGCCAGCCTACGCCAATGCTCCTCAAACATCCCCTAGGCACGCGCCCTTCGTCTCCTTCTCTTCCTCTTCTTCTTCGGGATCAGCGTTACTCACTCCGAGAACCTGGGCATCCGTTTCCTGATGAAGGGACGAGGAACACGTGTCGCGTGACGGTGCAGCCATATATTTTTTTTTTCGAAGATCTCGGAAGGGGAAGAGAAAATTTTCTGTTTGTTAGGGACGCGCTGCGCCCCTCGATAGATAGTCGATATACTCGATTATCTCGGGACTTTCAGGTATCCGATTGCGTACCGATCAGGGCGAGAATATGCAGTTTTAAATAGTCCATTAAATCGATTATGAGAAAGGAGATTCTCGAGTCATTATCGAGACTTCGGGTCGTAGGTATCCACGTACGAGTTCACGCGGTATTTGGTACACCTAACTCGGTCCTCTCGGTCCTTATTTCTCCGTTGCCAGCTCTCTTTCGGAGATAACAATATAATTTGGTTGGCGTGATGTAGTGGGCCAGACTTTCGTACATGTTAACGCGTGGGCCAGAACATCGTCCTCGTTTGTGAGCGAGCTCGGATCTTCGCCAAACTACGATGTCACGTTATTATAGGTATATGTGTGCCAAAAAACCTGACACCCAAACAGCACCGGTTCGTACCGGTATACCAGATCCTTTAATCGAATCCCCTTTGTCTCTAATTGCCTTTACATCTTTGACCACAATTTTTTATTTCTATCGCAGGTTACGAATTCGCGATTCAAAAACCCGACAAAGTTCAAATCCCGTTGCATCCCGGTCAGGTTTTCGCTCAATCTTCTCGGGGTCTTCGATCGTTTAATTCGGACTCAAAATCTAGAAACTAGAACTAGACTAGAGACACAATTCACAGCCCACAGGTCAACCGGTTTCCAGATTTTTGAAATTATTTTCGACCCCGCAATCCTGTGTCTAATGATTCCGAGCGACAAAACCCTTCGGGGAAATAAATCTGAGAATTTTTTGTAAAATTTAGTCGATCGAGAACGCCGGTTTCGCGTTTATATACCGTAACAAGTTTCCAAGTAAACTGTACGTTATAGAACGAACTAAGTGGTCATGTTACTAAAGCAGCGATGTAGGTAGCTAATTTGTAATTATAATTTCGCAATTAGAAGGCTGCTGTCGTGATCGCGGAGGATCTCTTTTCACGGCATGAAATCAACAACGCGGTCGATTAGGATCAGGCTTTTAAGATCTTAGTTAATCTAAAATGTAAAGTCTATAGATTTGACCCGTGGCTCACGAAGGGTCTTGGGAAACTAGGAAGTGAACTGTAGTCATGAGTATCAGCCTTTTTCGGTTCGAATACATCCATAACCAGACGATAAACAAAAGAAACAAGAACAACAACGCCGTATAAACTCGATTCCCGTCACCCTGATGCCACACCATACCCACGAACTCCACCACCTGGTGCAGCTTGCACTTAATAATTTGTTCTTCATCCCCTTTCCCCATACGTATGATATTAATATCCACCGGAGGGTGGATCGCACGATTTATCAAGGTAAACAGACCCCGATGCCACTCAAGGTGATCATTTCAAGTGAAGGAGTGCACATGTGTCCTGAAAGGATTTTTTAATAGACTTAAATCTGTTCTAGGCTGGACTGATCCTGGACATTTGCAGCCTCGTCTACTTAGACCTTATCTAAATTCTACTGCACTGACGCGAAACGAGAAGATAATGGTTTTGTGACGGTGAAGTAGTCGAGTAATTCGCGTTTATTGAATTACATATCGGTAAAATCGTATGGGTATGTACGTAAGAGTTCTCCACGCACCTTGGCACTTCGATTCAACGATCATAGCCTAGAATCCTGTATACTGTTGCACTGCGGGATCAGCGATCGGGCAAGATCATCACCGTGGATGTTAGTTAATATTGAAAATCGTCGATGTTTTGTATGAGCGTCGCGGTTTACCTGCACAAACTGCGGTGGCTCCACGAGGCCGAATGATCTGGAACTATTGTGGTCCCGAGCCCATAGAGATATCTTAACGAAATGTATGACTCCGTTAGGCCTGCTGAGGCAGCCCAATGTCCTTACCGGTATGAATTCGAACGATGAAACAGAAGTGAGGAGAGAAAATGACACGAGTTTGACAGATAAGAATCCGCACTACGATGTCTCGGATTCCGCAACTGGTTACATTCAACTCGAGGTCTCTACCGATGAACGAGATTTAACCGGTCAAATCCACCAGGATACAATGTTACCTTCAATTTGAAATTGGGATTACGACGTTTTTCTAATTGTCAGATGAAAAATCTCGCACAGAATTGCGGTTTTAGTATAATTTTGTATCGGTGGTTGAAAGAAAAGGGTAAAAACTATTTAAAATAGATAATTTCCCGCTGGTTTAAGCGATGAGAAGATCGTACGTTCTATGATTGCGCGTGAATAAGGCGTGGGCGAGCATGTAAAGATAGGAGTTTACGAGGCCACTAAATTTTCACTCCTGTGTAATCCGGACCTTTTTCAAGATCGGCTTGCCCGTCGGGAATCGGCAATTGAAACGTCCCGCGGCACCGGAGTTAAGGCAAAAATAAATATACCTGCAACTTAAGTTTCCGCAAGCCGAAAGAGAGGCAGTCATGCAGCATACTGCAGATACACCCGAAGCCACAGCCTCGGGAGTACGACTCGTCCTTGCCTTTTACTACGAATATAATCACGAGGAAGGATCGTTAATACCTTTTTTTAAACTCACTCAACCATAAGTAGGTAATCACACGTATAGTTGACGACCTATTTCGAGCTAAAACCAGTCATTTAACTCGCTGCACACTCCCTCGTCCAAAAGGAAACAAAATGATCAAAAATGTGACCATGATTTCTGTTCCAAACACACCTCTCTTTTTTTTCTCTTAAGTATCTACTTACACTTTAGTTACTACCGTCGTCTGGGACGCCAGGATTTCCAGTAAAGTCCTTGATAGCTTCAAACGACTTGGAGTCAATTCTAAAGGACTTTCATTTACTTTTGATATCTTTCTTTGGATTCTGACTGACTTTTTTGGCGACTCTAAAGATCTTAGAGTCTTTCAGCGTGAATATTTTAATCGCTATTACCAAACTATCGATCTTTACATGTGAACTTTGAAGATGTAAGAGTCCATCCGGAAAAGATTTAGTCGAATTCTCTGTTCAAGAAGCGATCCGAACACCATGTGGCATTTTCTCTTGGCTATTTGTTAGAAAGTTTGGCAGCAACCCTGGGCGGAATATATATACTGGAGAAATAGAGGCACGAGGAGGTGGAGGAGGAGGAGGCCGTTATTGGCCGTACGGTGTAAATTAATGGTTAATTTTTGGGTAAACCGTGAAATACGGGCGCGTGTGCCCTCTTGGGGTTCCGCGGGGATATGCGGGGTCCGCATGCAAGCCCTACGGCTTATGGATTCACCCACGACAGACGGTCCATGCGGACGAACGAATGTAGAACTAATCAATTAGCACCGTATCCACCATCGGCCAGAAATACTGCAGGTCTTAGTAATCGGCCGTTTACCAGTCAGTCAGCTAATTCGGCGGTTTTTCGATGAATTCGTTTCCACTGATCTTTCGAAGGAGAAGAATCAAAAAGAGAAAAGTTCATTTTGGAAACCCAGCCCGACGACCCGGTGTCACAATGTTTGAAATCTGCGTCACAGCTCTTTCACAGGAAAATCCAATTACCTGTTCCCAAACTTCCTCTTTGAATTTGCGAGCACAAACGAGACCTGCTACACTGCACAATACCCCTTGGCTACTTTATTGCGTTATGGGGAACGACTTTCGAATAGGACCAACTTAAAATCTATTTAAACTTCGTCGTGATCGAGTACGTAGCTCGACGAAGAACCGCTTTACAAAATCTAGGTACAATAGAAACACCAGCTCTGCATCCGGTCCGTCCAGAGATGGACGCTGGGCTGTAGAAATTTTTCTCTTTTAGATCCCCGTGCTTTTTTTCTTCCCGGAGAGAAAGATGGGGATAGAGAGGAGGAGAGGAACAGGAATAGAAAAAAAGGTGAACTTCGGGTTGAAGAGTATTAATTGTCTCCTGAGAAAATTACGATATACTACGAATGTAATTGAAGACGAGTATAATTATTATTGCCTAAAACTATCGTGGTGGTCCGAGGAAAAGATATCGATCTATCGGACCCCGGAATAAAATATAGCCGGTGGATAGAAAACCAATAATGAAGTATTAATCCCACGATGAATCACACTGTAAGCTGACAAATATCACGATGGAACAAGATCCGTTAATAAAATGAAGAAAAAAGTACGAACGTTTTGAAAAATTTGTAAAAAAAAAAAACGAAAATGAATAGCGATCGGTCTTCTCGCGAATATAAATTCGTTTCGAGAATCTGATCGCCTTCGACGGACGGTCCAAACCCTGCGGAATAAAGTCTCTCGTAAGGTTTGATAATTGATGGATAATCGTCGATCGTTCGAGGGTTTAACGTGGCTCTAGGCATGCCTCTACGACTCGACGATGATATTATACGTAAAAGGTAGAAAAAAAAACCAGAAAATGTTCATCGAAGTCTAGCGTTACGGAATATATTCCGTTCATTGTACGTGAGGAATGAAGAGAGGAAGAAAAAAAAAATCGAGAATCATTTATAAGCCATTGGGTGCTCACCTCGTTGACAAGACGTCGTCGTAACCACATCCGAGGATTATGGTACTATAATCGTAGATGGAAATTAGTTGGACGTTAGGGTACATAAAAAGTGAAAATTGATAATTAGGAGGAGTTGATAGCGGCGATTAAAAACGAATGTGTATACTTACCCTCCGCTTACCACTTTATACCATATTACCTCCGCGCCGTTCCTGTAAGGACAAACAATACCTATCTATGTACATACCTAATACCTGCCTACCTACTTCTATACAAACAGGATATGCAACCTGAGACTCGGTGAGGAGGGAATGGGCAGTCCGTACTACGGGCATCAACTCGTAACACTCGACCAAGGCATCGCGTTGCCAGAGATCTTGGATAAGATCCCGCCGTGGGTGGCCAGATGTAAATTGTTTCGGCGCAATACCGACTCAAGGACCAAAAGATCACCGGGTAACCATCTTCGGGATCATGTGAGACTGTTAAACCATATTTACCGAGGATCAGGGTCGAGGAATTGGTACAACCGAGAGAGAGAACCAATGTTTCACAATGTCCTGCGATGATGAAGAAGAAACTTATCTCAGGAGAGCAAAAAAATTAAAAAATACTGTGCCATTTTAAATTTGGTTACAAAAATTCATGAGTGTAACACAACGTGTGCCCGTTTTGAGAATGAAATTTTTGAAAACCGAGAACCCAACTTCACATCCAAATCTTGCAAGGAAACAAAAAAATACATGTATGACGATTATCTGAAATAATTATTGGTAGGCAATTTTCAGATGAGAGGGGTTAAAAAAAATCTGTCCTTGTATTCGTGATCAACGGTCGAGAAAATCTTGAGATACCAATTTTCATTGGAATCCGTCGATCCTTTCTCGAGATATCGTCGATTGAATTATTTTTTTCAAAATTTTGTTCTTCGAATATCTCAAAAACTACCGGACCGATCGAATCCAGAATCTAATCAGTTCTAAGTTCGGAGAATCCGCGTCGATTGATACCAAATTCATCAAAATACGATCATTCGTTCTCGAGATATCGTCGGACAAAAAAACTGATCGCACACATCGGAGGTGATTCTCTTGACCTCGAAACGTGGAGATCTGGTGAAAACTCAACTTTTCGTTTTCGGGGTGATTACAATAATTTCCCTCTTGCTAATCGGGAAGTTAAAAAAAAAACCAAAAATAAGAAGACACGGTTTTTCCGACTATGTTCAATTTTTACCAAAAAAAAAAAAAATTTTTTTTACCACGTTTGGGTACTCGACGAGTCGGTAGCGCCGTGATCGATCGAAAGTATAGATATTTTGTGCCTCCTTAATGGTTATAATTTAATATGACCCTGGCTTCATCCGAACCTTTACTCTAATTCGATTTAGGATCCTACAAGTTGTACGTTTCTTACCGCGGATAATCTTTTAGTATAAACGATGTTATGCCAGGTGGAAAAGCAGGATAAAATGATGAAAAAAATAAAAAAATAAAGATAAAGAAAGATGGGCTGTAGCCTCCAGCATTCGACGTATAAAAAATGGACCACTTTAGATCCTTTTGACGTGCTATAGGGTGCCCGTGAGCGGCGTACCGTAAATAAAACCTGCCCTGCCCTTCCCTTCCCTTTCCTTTCGGTATACGATGTATAATTGGAGTATATTTAGTGATCATGTATACGTATATGTATGTAGCTACGTATATATATATATATATATATATATATATATATATATATATATATATATATATATATATATATATATATATATATATATATACATATATATATATATATATATATATATATATATATATATACCGTAGAAATCCACCTGTAAGTAAGCTTTGCGCGTACGCGTACGCGTTTCAAGTTTAAGTTTAGGTTCTGGTTTTGGTTTTAGTTTTAGGTTTGCTCACGGTTTTGCGTGGGTGAGTCGGGTGTCCGGTTCCCTTTGTGTCCGCTACCTGTCTTCCAGAGATCCTCGGCATATCTTCCATATGCACATAGCCCGATCCTGGGCCTCCAAGGTCCTTACCAGATCCTTTGATACCACGAGCATTCCATCTCATTCGTCAGACATTTGATAGCTTCGCGTGGGAGCGCTCGAGAGTTTCCTCCGCTTTGAATCTTTACTGGTTCTTTTATTTTTCTCCATTTTTTTTGTTTCTCGCTTTGCTTTGCTTCTTCTTCTTCCTCTTCACTTGAAAAAAAAAAATTATAAAAAAACTACAATTTTCTCTCTCTCCTTTTCTCTTGCATACTTGAACTTCTCTGCCAGGTTCATCATCCACGGTGCAAAATTTTATACCAACATTCAACGTTCTGAATTTTTCATCAAATTTCGTCGATTCGTAGTGTTCCCTTTTTTTTCTACTCTTCCGTTACACGACTTCGCCCAGCTATAGCAATTCTCTGTATATTGTTTTCTGAAGCTATTAGTTGGAATCAATTTCCACGGTCGATATGTCGAATTAACGAGTATATAGGTATACATATGTATATCGTATAAAATATCGAGCGAGAGGGTTTAGAACGTATAACAACCAGACCCTGGGGAAGGGGCAGTTTTTGTTTTTCTAGTAAATTAATCGCTCTACAATTACCGCATTAGTTATATAAAGCACCATTTGCAGGGTACCCAAACCATACTTTTACAGTGTCATATGGTCGCCATGCACGCGTGCAGCCCAACATAAGCTGGTGGTATTCCTATCCCTTCGGGGGTCGCGTGCCGGACTAACCGAATACCGAATACATACCCGACTGCTGACCCATCGCTTAATGCCAATAAAACATACTTAACTTCTCTCTGTAAACGGGTCATAGAAAATTGGTCAACTATTTAGAGTCCCCAAAACAAAAAAAATTCAAGCAAATTAAACTACCATCAGGATTTTTTTTTCTTCACCCAATCCAATCGATTAGGTTTCAGCTGTCATCACACAGTGAATAGAAAAACGACAAAAACAAAGAGAAATATGTGAATAAGCCAAATCCAAATTTTGGATCAAATTTTACGAATCCTCTTCAATTTGAATCAGTCGATTTTTTTGATTTTAGACTTTTTTGGACCTTCGAATATGAAGAGATATATTTCACATAGAAAAAAAAGTGGTTAAGGTATAGGGTACAGGTCGTATCGTTGATAAAAAATTTTCCAAATATAATTTTCGAATGTGAGAGGGAAACGACGGCAATTTGTAAAAATAAAAAGGAGTAAGCGATAGATACCAATGACGTGAAATCCTACGTGAGGAAAATGAGTCTTCAATAGCACGTGACTTGTCTGTAAAAAAAAAAAAAAAAGAAAAAGTTCCTCCACTGCAGTCTACTGCAACCCCGGGCGAAAGGTACGTACGTATACGTTGTTGCATTATTATATATACACCGTCTATCTAAGGTATACCTACCTACCGGATCCCCGCAGTGAGACCTTCAAATGATAATTGCAGTAAATCGAAGCCTTTGAAACGCGGTGGGTTTCTTATCTGATGACAGCTGACCACATGTCATCTCCCATAGAGCCCTGTGGCACCGGCATGTGGCGCACATGGAGCGGTCATATAAGGTACATACATATACCTATACATACCTACGTGTACGGACTTAAATATACTATACATATATATTATCTACATATATGAATAGGTTTAGTACGGTAATGTGTGCGGTTTTAGCGATATACGTGGTATAGGTGCAGTCACACGAACCGTGCAGGCAGCAGCAACAGCAGCAGCAGCGGCACAGAGTCAGGCCAGGTCACCGCATATCACCGCGATCTACAAATACATTATATGCGCGCATTATGCGTTACTACGTTTCTATCCATTTACGCGTCTATATTCAGAGGGCCTCGGCCCCCCCTTTACCCATGGCACGCGTCCACGACACGCATATGCAGATACACCATTATAGGTATGCTAATATCACCGGAAATCGCCAATCTGCACTTGGACGCCTTAATTAACCCCCATAACAGTGAGCTAGAAGCTTTTTCTACCATTTGAAGAGTCTTTGGTTGTAGTTTCATACGTTTACTTGCACGTAATAAAAGAAGGAAAAAAACCACGATGCTGGATCATGAGATAAAAATTTTGGGCTTTTTTTAGATGAAACAAAAAAACCAAAATGACAAAAAAAAGACATTGTGGAATTAAAACGGGACGTGGAAGTCGTCCGGTAATCAACTGGTACTGTAACGAAGGCAGTTAGTTAGTTTATTCCGTCACATGTGGTTCCTGGGTGGCACGTGCTGGTCTTTCCATGGACAGTGCAGTAGGGGACTGGGACTGGGACTAGGACGGGACGCCTGCTGGTGGTGTCGATGTTAGATAAGAATCAAGAGTCATCTGGACGGGTAGCGGGGCTTTAGTCGAGGCAAGTTTGCGTTTAAAAAGCAGTTGAATCATTCGTTGAAATTAATTGAGCCGCGCCTTGATGAAGTGGACACATTCGTGTGTGTGTGCTTTACCGCGTCCATACAACACCGCGCACGTATGTTATTTACCACATGCACAGTACGGTGACATGTGTACCACCACCCATAGCATACATTAATTTCTCCTCATACGGGTAGGTACAATTTTTTTCTATTTCTCTTCTTCGTCCTTTTCTTCTGATATTCTCAAAAACTGGCACAATCGTCGACTTTGGTCCTAATCAGTCCACAGTCTGCAAGCTCTGAACGTGAACGGAAAGAGAAACGTTGAAATTTCAATGACTTTATGAACCTCATGAACAATTCCAACGATCCACGAACGAATACTACAAAGGAAATTCCATCAAGTGATCCTGTTCAGTCCTACGAGAATAATAATCGGTTCTATAAGAGTTAAGGTATCGCAGTGTATGCGTACCTTATCCGTTCGCAAAAAATGTTCAATTAACTTCATCAAAGACACGCGCGGTGCGAAGGACTGTGGCAGTGATCGTATAGTCGATAGTAGTTGCCGGAGTGTAACGACTGGATAATTATTGATAACCATGGAGGGTCTCTGGGAGTAGTAGTGTTATCAATTCTTGCTAAAAATTCCCTCGACTTCGTCCAGGTGTCGGGTAATGATTATTGGTTCTATGTACATATGTAGCAGTTTCTTATCTTCTTCGGGATAGGAGATAATCGCGGATGAATAAAGAAATAAAAAGAAAGAGAGAGAGAGAGGTCAGGTGAGCTCGTACAGCAACATTTGCCACTCGGGATCATTACACACTCGAATTGATTCGATGAATCATTACGTAATGACGATAATGACCCAGACTCCCTGCGGAGACGGTGGCGGTCGCTGATACTAATTAAATCCAATCACCTCGACAGATGACGCGACGCCCGGGCGAAGATGACGATCTGATAAAACAGGTAGTCCAACTCCTAAAGGATTACGTGTCTCGTTAGTGACTCATCGAGGCGTCGCGGCGCCGTACAGAATAAAAAAAATTCGATGGCAAGTGTCGCGTAGCTGGAGGATGTCGAGGACGCCAATTATATTTCTTGATTTGAAGAAGAATTTTTCTTTTTTCTTTCAGGAATTATTAAAATTTTATCGAGGATTCGTATTCTTCTTCAAGATTTCCGGACCGTTCTCATATACGAGACGATCACCGCACCGCGTTATTTATGGAAGAAGTCGACCGGATTACGTGGATACATACATGAACGTCAGCGGTAAATAGATTTATGCAAGTTTAAGTTATCCCTGTATATCTGTGTACAGCATGAGATTGCAGATGTCGAGTCGTATAATTCATCGTGACATTGCACCAATGACAGTTTAGCATTTTTCCTTTTTTTCTCCTTCCTCTTTTTCTTTTCTTCTCTTCTTGTTCACGTTTGTAACCAGGGGAACTAACTCAGTGATCCAGTAGCAACCGTACACCGCCTACGATATGCCACAATATTTGCCAAGTGTAGGAAGTCGAAACGCAGTGGCTAACGATGGATTGTAGTTAGAAACTGATTGAAATATGGCTGAATGAAATCGCCCGGGCAGTTAACGTTTCGCAAACCAACACCAGTCACGATTTCTGAACAAAATCTACCCCGGGAATCATTTTATTCTATTTCCAATCCCATTAGGAACCTTGGGAATCGCCAAGAGTTCTTTAAGATCGTTTTAAACCGCTTTTAAAATATCCCGTGTAGAACCTTGCTTGTGGATATTTCTGGGCAAGGCCTTGGAATGGTCCTTCTCACATATTGAATGGTACCTGCCCAACTTCCGGCGCTTTCATAAGGACAGGAAGCAAGGAAAGAGGAAAAATGTATTTTCTACTTTTTGGATGGTCGAGTTTGGCAACAGTATGGATAATAATCGTGTCCTGGATCCGTAAGAGGAATAGGGAGAGTAAGAGAGAAGGAGATTCGTCGTTGTAGTCACTTTTGTCCAGATGTCCATTGTCCACGCCTCAACGCCTACAATAATCTCGTTACGATTCGAATCGAGCCCCCAGGGTTTGACAGGACAACAATGCAAGGTGCTTTGTGTATCCTGAAACGCACCCGCGGGTTCCTTCTTTCTCCTCACTCTCCCTCCCTCTCTCTCGCTCTCTCGTTATAACCGGAGGGATTTTTTTCCCTTCCTTTCTTCGCGTTTCTCAATCGGCTGTAAGGGCTACGGGGTTTCCTTGCTTGGAAATTCATTCTAAAAATGTTTTCGTTTGTTGGAAAAATATCGGGATCTTTTAACGAAACTTAACTACATACGCAACCGAGCTATGACCGTTTTGAAACGGCCCGCAGTGCCATCGGCTAGGATATACCTCCGGAATCTTAGGCACTCCGAAAATCCCTGAGTTTACTCAAAAAGGACGAAAAACCCCTCCGGCTCGGATTCGTTTCGCGATGTAAATCCTTTTCCTATGCCCACCATCTGACATGAATAATACCGGACCTACAAAAAGCCCAATCCACTTATTCATCCTTTTCTCAAATGGTTTGTAGATTTCCAAAGTCTTTCCCATACAGATAATCGAGTCTCTTCCTCGTTCGAACCGGTTCCAAAAATCGATATCATCGGTTTGCTGGGTTAGCTAATGAATGAAATCATCAGAAAAAATTGCAAAAGAGTCTTCATTTTGATTTCAATTTTTGAATTTTATTTTGTTGCTTTTTTTTCGTTTCCTGTGAATGATAAAGTCAGAGAGAAGGCCCTCGCGCGCTGTTGCGGGGTTATTTAACTCCCGTGGAAGTCTACATCGCGAAGAAGTGACCGCGCCCGAGATGGACTCGGTCCGTTAAGTCCTCTCGCCGGCCTGATCCACCCACCCAGCTGGTTGATATCATCGTAAATGCAAAACAGAAGCAGGGTCTCTGCGCCGTGCGAGGTTGACCGTTCACAGTGCGATGGTTGGATGGGGCTGGGACTGGGACTGGAGAGACCGAGACAGTTCTAGCCTTGGCGAACTGAGGCCGAGACCTCCGCGTGGCACGGATTGATTGAGATAGCAGTTCAGGAAGTCACCTGAATTTATGAGCCGCAATGGAGTTGGGTACACGGCTTCGTATACGCTAATCAGCAATTCGCACGCCGGAGAAATAAACTGCACACCATTTGAAAAAAAAAGAAACAAAACCAAGAGAGAAGAAACTGATCCTTGAATTATCCTTTCCGGATGGACCAGATCCTCGAAGATGCTCTCGGAAATCATCTTACAGGAATTTACTACGGTTTGATCCTCGTCGCGATATAGACGATCGAGATAAGCAATCTGAACACAACGATTGCGTGGCCAGTTACATTTCAGCGATTGTTGCACATGGCCAATCCCTTCGAACGATCTTGTCGTCATACTCATAACTGCTTCGTCAGCTTCGATATACTCTGTGAAATTGAACGACGAGTAAATATCCGTTCGGGAGCAAAATTTTCTCCAAAAAATCGTGACCATTTTTAGTAGAGGCGCCTATGCAATGCAAAGACGATTCACGAACATGCCTACCTATTGTAATACCATAAGCTTTCCGGAGTACAGCACCACCCTGCACGCGATCGAATACAGACACAGACACACACGTACCTAAATGTACATGCACTTGGTTGGTTGCACAGATTGACTTCCGGCTAATTACTATTCGTCCTTACGGAGTCAACCGGCCGGTTGACAACGCGAGAAATATACAGGTGAACACAAGATGAGAGATACCTGGTCCAGGGCGCACGACTTCCCGTCGAAGACACGACTCGATCGATCGTAGGTCACCCTGGCTCTTGGCTCTTGGCTCTTGGCTCTTGGCTCTTGGCTCTTGGTTCTTGGTTCTTGGCTCCCGGGTGTCCGCGAGAGTTCTACTACGATGAACACGTGCTGTTCTGAAATGCCCTTCGCCTCGTTTCAATGCTGAAGTAGGTACCTACATTAGAGTGCATCCCGAAGAATTGTTTACGATTGTCTACTTACCTTTGAATTCCTACGTCGTGCAGCTCATGGCGTCGAGAAACGTCGAGCAAATCGAAGTGAAACTTTAGCTCAACTCGTAAATACAACTAGGAGATAGATACCCACCAGTCGATTCTTAGAATTAAATAATACTATGTACAGACGATTCATTTGAACTCGTCTTCGAGTACTTGGAGAGTAAATTTTTTAGAAAATTTTCAAAGTCTAGCAAACCTGGACGATGTCGTGTTCCCTCGACCATAATCTCCGTTGCTGATTGATAATACAATTGCTCGGAATGCGTGGAGATTGTTTCGAATGTTTGACAATGAATGATATGGTTAATTTGACTCTAAGTTTGCGAGTGTAGAGAGCGCGTATCCGGGGCGGACGAAGGAAATCATGAATACATTGTATGGATATAGCTCGGACATCTACAAGGATGACCGCGTACCTACCTGGGCAAGTCAGGAAGCGGGGGCGGTCATCTATGTAACTTCAACAGGGCTCGCTTTATTAATAGAAGCAATCAAACCTTCTCAGGCTTCACGGAGTCTGTCACGCCTAGGTGATCGCATAATGGCACTGTACGCTTCTCGACACTTTGCCAAGCCCCGACGAACTCCAAAAAAAACCATCGAAAAGGGAGCGAAACCTACGACTACTGCTTATCAAATCCTGCAAAGAGTTGACTAGAAAAAAACCAAAGGAGAACTGAAAAAGAAGGAAACGCATAAAAATCGGACGCGTCTTCGTGTACCTGGTCAAGGTACGGGCCGGACTCTATGAGGCGGCGTGATCTCCTTCGTATTTATTCGATGAAGGGTCTATTAATTCCGAGCGAGTAATAACTCGGGCTCGCCGCTCTGGTATACTAATTAATATATGAGTGCTATTGGCGGGCTCGAGCAGGCAGGTTCCTCTCTTGGCGGATGGTACGGGTTAACAGCAACGACGTATCGGCAGAAGGATGATGAAGAGTCGTCTCTACCGACAAAAGCCGCCGAGACACGGGCAATGCGAACAGCACAGGGCCGCCAGCTTCACCATCAGGACTCCCCAGTCGCGAGGCGCCCGCGCGTGCCGACGAACTCCTTCATGGTGCAACAGAAGAGAAGAGAAGAGAAGAGTAGAGGAAAATAAGAAAAGAGAAGAGAAGAGAAGAGAAGACATACTCTACGTGAAAGCTTTACGATTATATTCGCTGAAAGATATTTCATTTCGCAAAATTTTTTTACTCCACTCAAGTCTTCCAAGCCGTTTCACTGCACTGGACCAGATTCAAGTTACAATCAGTAACACATCAGCTGCCAACACATTTGATGGTAATCACAAGATGGTCTCATATACTTTCACCCAGAAGCTAGTCTCAGTCCATTTTCTGCCCAATTGACCGGCACCACATCGTTGCCAGTGCTGAACGCATGTCACGTGCTCATCAAAGAACTGATTCCAATGTCACAAGCCACTCGTCTTGTCCATTTCCGTTACGAGTATCTGTTTCCTGATTATAAATGATATGGAAGTCGTATCTTTGCAACTATTAGTCGATGAAAGGAGACCTTCATTCCATCGGTAGCACATCAGTTCATGTGGCACATTCGATGATGATCATGATCATGAGCTGACCATGAAGAGCATGACTGCGGTGCGTTGAAAGGAGAGCTGAAGTGTTCGAGGAGTATAATATCGCAAGACCAGATCACCGTATGTTTGAAAATGTGAGAAATGTGTATAGGGAGTTAACCATGAGAGTGCAGATGGATGATATTGGCTTAACCAGCACTGGAAAGTTGAGATAGAGGTTTGTTCGAGGTTCGCAACGTGGTGGACCAAGCCTGGTATGAATAGATGAGCGCCTTCATGGTGGTCCTGACTCCTGAGCACCGTTCGACGAAGAGAAGAGTCACAAACAGCGACACAAGCCTCGTATATAGCTTATAACGTCATAGCCTCTAACAAATGGATGACAGATTAGAACTACAAACTGCCCTGGACCCCGTGTGTCCTGGCACAGCCGCCACTCTCTTCTCTTTTCTCTCTGCTCTCTGGTTTCCGCTCTCTACGTTCTCTTTCTCTCTATCTTTCTCTCTTTCTCTCGGGACATCGCGTCGCACGAGCTCGACTCGTAAGGAGCGGTGCCTTTCATGAAACTGGATCTCGTTCCCACCCGCCCCACCCCACCCACTTTCGAGATAACGGGGTAATAAGTCAGAATCCTCGGCGATGCCAGGACCCGGAGAAACGAGAAACTCGAGATACGTGTACGGGGAGATCGAGTTGGTACCTTTCGACGTATTTTCTCGAATAGAATGAGTGACACGGCGCGGGAGGATCGGCGACGCATATTACTTTTACGTGTATGATCTGTCCATACCAAGCACGACTCTTCTCGTACCCATAACAGAGAAAGGACAAATCGAGAGAGACGCCTTGGCGCCGTCTCATCGGGGCGTCGCTATGACAAGGGATAGGCACTTTGTACAAATCGCTTGGACACTCTGGGCCTCCAGGGCAGCGCCTAGACCTTCCCAGGCCCCCAACGAGCTTTCCAATCTTACCAATACCGCGAGAGTTTCACTTAGCATCGAAGCTGGCTCACATTCTTCATCAAGTCTCTAAAAAAAATGTGTCTCTTCAACGGCTTGTCAAACACCGTGTAGAAAAAAAAAAAAAAAAAAAAACTGTTGATCTGTCGCAGAAGGTAGTAGAAAATATTTTCGTTGACTCCCCGAGGAAAACCGGGTCTGGGTTTACAATGGGTTTATTGATGAGGAAACCCGAGTATAAGAAGGAAGCTGGTCACTTGCTCGAGTCTGACAATGGTGGGTGCATTAGTCAATAGCGAACCACGCCTTGAAATTCGATATTTGCGAGGGACTTTGGCTACCTATATCACGATTAGTCTATCTTAACTTCGCAACGTGTACATACGTGGTAGATATACGGCTGGAACCGATCTAACGCGATACGCCAAAGTTACAAGCTACCGTAAGAAACTAGACGGAAGTTTAAGTGAACCGAAGAAGTTTCATCCGAAACTATACGTATATTGACATTTTGAAAAGTTAGAGAGAGAAAAAAAAATATTGCCAGACCTTTTTAACGACCGTGAAATAGGCGAGAGGATCCTCGTAACAAATTATCTACAACCGTAAGGCGAACCGAGATATATGTACCTAATTAACAAAGTCGACTCGAATAACTTTCAACTATTCCATTTGCTATTCAAGTTCATCATCTTGTCATAACACCGATTTTTATTCCGGCTCAGAGCCGATACTGAATATTGAAAAACCGACACCACGTTCGAAAGCAGCCTGCATAAGCATGAGCATAAACCGCTGACAAAGCGCCTCTAACTTAAGTTGAAATTTCTCACCGTGCTTGGAAATGAACGGCTCAGAAGTCTGACAATTGATGATATGATCCATGAAATGATATTCGGTACTTTGAACGGAAATATTCGCATGTTCCGTAGACGATGTAAAGGAACGTGTCTACAGCGAACGGGAGAATGAACGGATAAAACGAGGCAAAATTTACCGTGTGCAAACTTCGAAGTGCGATGATGATTCTTCGTGATCGTTTTTGCGAAGCCTCCTCCACGGCGTTACCGAACATCGTGATTGCCCGGGACTGATAGCGCAGTTTATTGACGCACTTCGATTACAGGATCGCGGCGATAACTCAGGATGGAAATTATTCTACATCATGAACAGAGCGAGTGCCTGTTAACACATCGTAGCGGTAATAGAAACGTCCTAGTTCAACGACTCGTATTGAAGTTCGAAACAAGACGAGCAAATAAATGAAAAGAAAGAATGAATAAACTGCTGTAAGAAGAAGAAGAAGAAGTGCTGATGAGAATTTATCGCAACTTTTTATTCTAACAGAAAACGGAATGAGTCTGGCCTGGTGCGTTCCACAAATGGAATTCAAAATATCGCGGCACTCGAAAGGTCAGCGGTACCTAATGCCCGGTATGCCAAGCACTCCTTACGAGAAGACGTCCACAAGGACAGAGTATCGCTCCCGCCTCCTCGGCACGTCGTTGCTCAACGTGTACCACCATCATCCGGCTCTCCTCTGATCCCCGACCTTATTTAAGTACGTATTTCGCTTTTCGAGGAGTGAAAGATCGTCAAGAATTGCAGATCGATGAAAATATATCGAGTTCGAGGAAAACTTTGATGGGATTTGAAAAGGAAGATGCGAATTGTTTGCGCGGTAGTGATCAACGATTTGAGGAAGGCAAGAGCGATAGGACTTGTAGCAACAGTTGGGCGTTGATGATATTCATGTTATGTATCGAAGGAGTAGTGCTTCCTTATCGAGTATTGCAAATTATAGAAGGTATAGCACTGCGCGTATACGATGGGGTTTGCCATATCGTCGGAGGTGAACAAGAGCGATGCATATTCAACGACCCCCTGGGCAGGATTCGAAGCAGCAAACGCGACAACAATCAGTGAAACAAACCCACTTATGATCAACAAGGAGGCCTATGATATCCGCTCTCACCGACCCGACCGCGACGCGACAAACGGGGGCCCCTGCATCTCCGGACATCGACGACGCCTCGATGAATATTCATGTACTCCCTGCGGACGAGCTACTTCGAATCGTTGAGACTAAAAATTCGCAAACGATATAACAGAGAGACGTTAAACAACTGCGACTTATTCTTTAACGGCAAACCACTCAATCCCCTTTGCTTCCCAGATCTTATCCTACGTAATCAGCACCTTTGGTTCATCTTCTAAAACCATGAGACTTGGGACTGGACGGATAAATTTTGAGATGAAGAGACGGTAATTATCTCCACGTAAATATATGAGGACATGATCCCTCTAAGCAAGTTACATTCACTCAGTTTGGTTTAAGTTATCGATAGTAAATTGACTCTGAATGGTTAGTTATACGGACAATGTAGTATACTCGATCGGTTACAGAATTGCGGCTTATTAAAGGAGAACGTTTTCTGCCCCACGCGTGCAGCTAAGTTTTCTCGTGTCTCAGGATCTCGCGATCCAATTGATTTATCACACACTAAGAGACAGATTGCTCGCTCGGCTCCAGGGCGTCGCGGTCGCGTTAGGTTCGCCCGGAGGCCTGGAGGCGTAGTAAATGGGACAAGTACCCTGGTGCAGCGTCTGGATGCCCGGAGCTAGTTACTAGCCCATACCTGTGCTCGGTAAATGATAAAACATTTTAAGAAACTGCACCGGTCAGTCTCGGAGATTCATCTTGATGTTAAGTGACAGTAATGGTGCTATGCGATGGGTATCGGTATTGGAGAAGAGAAGAAGAAGAAGAAGAAGAAACATTTTCTATGGATAGTTATAGAATGAGAAAATTCATTGGAACCCTACCTCGCCCAGATCGAAGAGAGGCGAGAGGCTCGAGGCAAGGTGAGATAAGTGAGGAGGTAAATGTTGGGCAGCTGATCCCATCCAGGCGGTATTCGGTGCCTTGTTGACCGCTGACGACGGCGGTGCCTGTAGCCTCGATCATTATGGTGATTAATGCTGATGGAAGAGTTTTGATAGCGCTGATTTATCGATGTCACTATGACAACAGGTCTTTGCGACCGGACAAATGGAGGAGGGACTCCGGTTTCGCGCAAGCTATTCACCTTCGGATACACACCAACATCATTACAACGCAATGAGAGGACACCATATCATCTCCTCGCGCCATTCCGACGAGCAGAACCACACCTTGGACCTTCGCATATGCAGACGATTGTAATTTGTCATTATCTTACTCTCGTCTCTCGCAATTGTTGGTCAAAATTTTACTTCTCTGATACACGATTCTAATTTCTCCTTTTTAACGTTTCGTATAACCGAACCGAACCGAACCGTGGCGGGTTTGTAAACGATATACAGTACTGGAACCGTGGGTCGATATAAAGTGTGTGATATGTATTGTCCGTATCCTCGTAACCTCGACGTTGTATTTTCAATTATTCCGCAAGAACTTGTAGCGCAATACTTTAACGGTGGGAGTAAACGTGTACAAGAACTACTAGAAGTCTCTATCCACAGTACAGACCGGACTGCAGACCAGACTACGTACTCCGATATGGCAATGGCTTCCCGAATATTATATCAGCCCTCTTTAGTCCGCCCACGGTCACTACGTCTTCCCAGCGTGGGTTAAATTCTGGCGAGGATTCACTGCGCGCAATCCACTCTCTCTTTCAATATCGAATCTGCACGCGTGGAGCGAAAAACTGCATCAGGGAGAAAGATCCATCCGCGGGAAAATTTTGTCGTATTTTTTTTTGTGTTTTTTTTGTGTCGAGGGTAATAAAAGAGGCCGGAGATATCGATGACCTTGATTTCGTAATAAAGTTCGAAGAGGACCGAGATAAAATCGTTCGAATCGGATGACCGTTCCGAGTGGGCGTCCGAAGATATGTAGATTGTACCGATGCGGTTTCGTTCGTTTTACAAGTATAAGAAAGATGGCCGCGTCCCTGGTCCACCTGTTTATGGGTCCATCAGCGACGATCCCGGCCACCATAACCCCAGCCACCCACGACTCGAGTACTGGTATATCCGTGGCCGCTTCACAGTCCGCGGATAGTACTCTGATGCGTTTTTAATGGTGTTCCCCGAGCGAGCTTCGTGTGAGGTTGAGATATAAAATCCAAGCTCTTACTTAACACCGTAACGGACCTATCCATACCAGTTTCGCCGTCCACGTTGGATGTGCAACGGATGGAGGTAAATATCCGAGGATAAACGACCCGGCGGAGGCCCATTCGAATGCAGATTTTCACTCCGTCGGAAATCGGAATCGAAGGCCGCACCTCGACTGATCATTCCCTTCATTTTTTATGCCAATTTATTTTAAATTCCTGCCGCAGTGCATTCGCTCGCTCGAATATCTCCACTCCACTTGACTCGAGACGTCGCGATTTCTTACTCGAAAATTACAAACCCCCTTCAAAGCCGGATAAAAGTAATCGAGGATTCAATTGGATAGAGTATAAAATTCCGTTCGGATAAGCGTACGGACGTGCACAGGATCGGGAGGGGACTGGCCATGGTGTCCATAGAAGAACATATGGGATGACGTTGTGCCGTAGTCGTACTGCGGAGTCGTGGGCTAGTAAAGGTTTACGACCAAGTAATTGAACACCCATGCCTCGAGAATACCCCAGGCTGATTTAAGCCTCTGTAATGTAGTTACGTTGTACCAGCACGTTGTATCCGACTGTGTATAAGTACGTATGCAGGTACTCCGGTCATTTTTAAGCATCCACCGATGCAGATATTATCCAAACAATGATCTTTTATTATTAATTACACGTGTATAAAACAACCGCTTACATACATATCGCGACTTGTAAAACCTTACTTAACGATCTCTGTATACCGTACGTGGATATGGCATCGGTAACAATACTTTCCATTCGAATACAGTTATCAATTTTGGCTGATAAATCAAATTTTCAACGTCTGCGGTCAAGCTAAAATCGCAGGGAGACTTATTATGCGAAATACTGCAGTGGATTCTCGTTTTAGAGAATTAATTTCCGCCCTAGGTTGCTAATCGAAGACAAGATCGAATTTTACACAAGACTTTTGATACTGATATCCAATTTTCGTCCCTCCACCTTCTTCCTCTTCTTCTTTTATGGTTATCGCTTGTTCGGAATGGAGTATGAAGCGTGTATCGAGGATGAAGATGTGTTAAGAAGGACTTGAAGATATCCTGAACTGGAATTAGACTTGTCTTCGATTTTTAGTGAAGTAGAAATCTCTATGATGACTCTAAAGTCCGGAGTGCAGGCTGGTCGGTCGAGCTGAATGTATGAAAATTGCATTTCATTTCATTTCATTTCATTGCATGGCATAGCATTGCGGTATAGTACGATGACGTGTAGACCGGGTGGGCGTCGGGACGCGACGTAGCAGTGCACAGCGTAGCGGCGTAGCGTACATACGTCTCGGTAATCCGCATCGATTCCTACGTACGTTACGACCAATACTTTTACAGAATCAATCCCAGGCTGCAGGTAGCTCCTTTATTTTTGCATAGATAATCGGAGAGAGATACGCGGGTCCTCGCACGTGGGTGGAGACCCGCAGAAGAAGAAGAAGAAGAAGAAGAAGAAGAAGAAGAAGAAGAAGAAGAAGAAGAAGAAGAAGAAGAAGAAGAAGAAGAAGAAGAAGAAGAAGAAGAAGAAGAAGAAAAATAAGAAGAAAAATAAAAGGAAGGGAGAAAAGGGAACGACGCCATACGTTCTGACATGGGGTGGAGATCGAGGAGGGGAAGGACGCCGGCGACTAGCACCACTGATTAAGCGACGCTAGTCGCATCTCGACTTCACAACGAAACTCCGAGCACCTGTACCAATAAGCGTAGGCGTCATTACGAAGAGAGGCGATCGCTACGACGAATGGATAAAGTTTTCGGAAGTCTGCACAGTAATCGAATCAGTTTTTCGATCGCGTTTCGTCGAATCATTTCGTAGAAAATTCTCCCACCCTCTTCCAGTACTTCAAAATTTCTTTTCAATCGCATAATCGATTTCCTCGGGGTAATTTCGAGCCATGGATAATCTGATAGACCGGAAATCGTAGCGAACAGTTAATCCCGCTTATAATCTCTACACAGAACGTATTCCGTTCATTTGAAATCCGGGATTTATCGAATCTAGATAATAACGGGTAGCCGGTTAATTGACTACGTGGTGGATATTACCCGGTCATAGATAAAGGGTTGTTTGCTCTCGGTCTCTCAGTCGTTAAAACTCGCATTTGTATATCCCCGGGCTTGAAAATCTGGATCGGTTGACCGAAATTATAAAAGTACAGTCTTAATTTATAATTACGAGTCGCGGGTGGAAAGATAGTAAAAACGATCAGCGGCACCCGCGGAGTCCCGCTCGGCCGGTCCCCGGGTCCAGAGGACGACGGTGTCGCCTTACGTTCCACGTTCCTCGGCTCCAGATATCAGCTGATTCAGTAGCTCGCGCCAAAGTATGCCCTCCTACACCGAGTAATGCAGTACTCGTGTACGAGAGATATCCTTAGCTCGGGGATTCGCCGCTACGTACCACCGTAGCCATACGTAGTACATATCTACTCCCAGCGCCTGCAGCCTTCTGAGGTACGGCGCTATCAGTTCCCCCTGCACCGCAACGACTCTGAATTATTTTATACGTTATAAGATAGGATTTTATCCGCATACATGCATGGGCTCATATCGTTGTGTTATGGCTCGTTCGATGAATCCGTTTTCAACACAGGACGATTTTTTCCCTTCCATTGGCACCCGGGAAACTCAAGGAAAACTTACAGAAAAATCAGGAATTCGATGCGAAAGATTTTGCTCGAAATCATCGTCAAGAAATTTCACGATTTCGTACGCCTTCACAGAACATTACTTAGAAAATCGATGATGGTGAAAATTTGTCTCAAAACTGCAGATAATTGAGAAATCTCTGCGGAGAATATGGTTTCGAAAAATTTTGTTTAAAAAAAAAGATGTAGGAAAACCGAATTCCTTTCATGACTTCGAGACGCGATGGTGCTTCGATGTCCGTCGTGGGTTACGTAATGGTCAAAGAATGCCTGGGCCAGGTTCTTAAAACGTAGAAAATAGTACATCCGACGATGAGGAGGACGATTCGACGCGAGCAACAGCAACAGCAGCAGCAGCAGCATGAGGAGATAGGTAATGGACCTGAAGTAGACCGTTACTTGGTAGTTATAAGGTACCTACTACCTACCTAGGTATAAATAGTGACTAAATACCTGGGCATATAGGATAGTCGAGAACGGTGTGCACGACGGTGACTCATTCCTCAGAAGGAGTGTGTGGGCACATAGTGCCGCGCTTATCGGTTCGTATATACCTACTGGCTGCAGTCTTTGGCAAAGTGAAATTATAAATAAATCTATGGTATGCGTTAGGTGTCAGGTGTGTTACCTGACTGCAGCATGGCTATCCTCCTGTTTCCCCACGTGCCTTTAGCACTCTACCTAGCTATGCACATTTCATACCACTGGCCATTTATCATACCGCAATCGAATGCTAGACTTATCTCCTTAATTAGCATTTAAACCGAAATGGTTACAACCTAATCCCAGGTCTCCGATTTCTCTCGATTTTAATGACTTCGGGATCTGATTCGAAAGAGAAATTTTATTCTCGGCTTCTTTTGCAGCGAGATTCGACTTTTGTGCCAAATATTGAGAACGGGGTTCTTCAGGGTTTGGAAGAATCGAAGCCCACTGAACTCGACTATATTTTCGTGAAGTTTTTTGCCGATCATGAAGCGGTGCTTCAAAATCTGTAATCCAGATTTCCTACAGTTTATCGCCTGAAACGTGCATCAGCGGTGTTTAAATCGCGCCAGGTGTTACGAGGGACAGTATTGGCTAGAATGAACAGATAATATTTCCGAACAAAGCTATCGCTAGCTGACATCTTCGGAGTTCTAATAATTGTAAGTTAACGAGATATATATCGCGGGTAAAAGATATTTTCGCCGAGCACCTGCGCAGCTTACTGCTGCAGCCACGCTGCATTTGGATATGCGCGTAACGCAAATTTATGCAGTTTTTAGATATAAAATAGACTGAAAAAAAAATTCCTGATCGTTTTCAAGGCGATAGTTTAGTCTCACATTGTCAGAGGCTGGGCGGTAAGTAAATCTGCGTAATTATGAAATTTTATCTGCTCCTAAGATCGGTAATTCGCGGTGGTGTAATTTCGCTCCTGGAGGCTCTTAGCGGAGGACTCGTTTATTGCCATTTGTGAGGGGTACGTATACCCGCTATATATCCACTATCAAGTGTGTCAAGCTAGAAGATATAAAGGCAGTCGTAAGCATAGCGGCGGGCCCATTGTGCTCGCCGTTGCTGTCTCGTATCTTTAGTTGATTATGAAACTCCTCGTAGTGGGTATACCCTACTACCTAGCGCCCGGCAGGCCGTGCCGCGGACTTTGGTAACGCGCGTACCTAATATAATATAAGAACGAATACCCATTGTGTCAGAAAAGTTACGACTGAGTCTCTACAGGCCGATCCTTACGGATCCTACACGGGATGAAAGAGCCGCGACCTCCGATCTACTACAGCCTTCACGGATTCAGGATTCAAGCTTCAGGCTTCAACCTTAAGGATCCGGTCTGCAGAGGAGTACGATGGACCACTTTGCTCGCATTGCAAATCTACAAACCGCTATATAACCGCCGGCCTTCTTTTTCTTTTTTCGTTCGAAGGAGAAATATATGGCTACCTCCGTATATTCACTCATCTAGAATCTTTTGTATTATTTATTATCGTATTTACTATATTTATATACCGACGCCATGATACCTTTCGTAACGATTAAGAAAAGAGACTTTTTATAGTTCTTTGAATTTTTTCAACTTCCCGCTTTAGCAAGAGGGAAGTTATTGTAATCACCCCGAAAATGGAAAGTTGAGTTTTCACCAGATCTCCACGTTACGAGGTCAAGAGAATCACCTCCGATGTGTGCGATCAGTTTTTTTGTCCGACGATATCTCGAGAACGAATGATCGTATTTTGATGAATTTGGTATCAATCGACGTGGATTCTCCGAACTTAGAACTGATTAGATTCTGGATTCGATCGGTCCGGTAGTTTTTGAGATATTCGAAGAACAAAATTTTGAAAAAAATAATTTAATCGACGATATCTTGGGAAAGGATCGACGGATTCCAATGAAAATTGGTATCTCAAGGTTTTCTGGACCGTTGATCACGAATACAAGGACAGATTTTTTTTAACCCCTCTCATCTGAAAATTGCCTACCAATAATTATTTTGGGAAATCGTCGTACATTTGTTTTTTTGTTTCCTTGAAAGATTTGGATGGGAAGTTTTAAAATCACAACGCGACGATCGATCCTTCGATCGAAAAAATCAAACGACAAATGACGACGAAAGAGGTACTAAAATTAGCTGAATCGTAGTGAAATCTACTGATTTTCGCTGAAACAGTTCGAAATAAGCTACGAAAAAAATTTTTAATTAATTTTTCAAGTAAGCTGAAGTATAACAAAACACGAGAAATTTAGGTAAAAAGTTCTGAAACGTGTTAAAGAAACTGAGCGAAAGATACTCCGAAAGTTGTTGCAGTTAATTTGCCCCGAAATCCCATGATTTTAGGATATTCTCTCCAAAATTTCCGAAAGTTTTTAATAAATGATGCGACCAGCTGTAGTTTGAACTTTTTTAAATCGGCTATGACGCAGACTTTCGGGAAAATTATAATCTTCCCAAAAACTGTGATTTGGTAACATCAAAACCCGGAATTTTTACCGTTCGCGGTACTGTTGAAATTTTTTTCTCGAACCCGCCCTCATTAATGCGACTTTTAATCGAAGCTTACAAGTGATTTCCACCAGTGAATAGCCCCTGAGGTTACCTACTTAGCTCCCGCACGTACATATCCGTTGTAAAATGGGTCTGTGGATTGTCGGTGTCCATCGTTTCGCGAGGTATAAGTGACTGGCTTAGTCGCGGGGGGTTCGGTTCGTAGACACGTACGGCACATACCACGGCTAAGAGGAATTCCTGGACAACCGGGTGTCGAAAACACGGTCCGCCGCGGCACCGTCGACAGGTTGTTGGCGTCGGCGCGCGCGCGCGCTGACCAAGAGCCGCGATTCACCGTAGACATAATTCGTTTCGAACGCTGGCTGGTACATAGAATCACACTTAGGATATACCTACCTACGGGAGTTCGTTGCATGTTGGTTTGTACGGCACAGGCCGATCATGGGAATGGGGAAAGGCAGTTCGACTGACAACGGGAGCCCCGACGTACGCGTTGACCGCCGTGCACCGGTAGCCACTAGCTTATATAATATACCAACCATCTCGAAGATGCGCAGGGACGCAGGATGGGAAGAGGATGAAGATGAAGACGAAGAAGATCAATAATGACGAAGAAAAATATCCTCTGACAAATTTTTTATGACCATAACTGAGGAGCTCGACTTAGGGCTGTTGCCGATTGACGGCTCTGTCGGTTCAGCGAATTAGCTTCTCATCATTCGATCCCGTTTATCCAGATGATTTGAATTGAAATGATCAAGTATAAAGATCGAGAGACGGGTCTGATTATCCGAGGCAATCAATTCTTCGTGTAGGTACAACGTCTTTGCCGTTCGATGCGCGGCCTAATGAAACACCGTGTCGCTTCATGGAGGACGAGAACCCAGAGCCCAGAGACCAGGGTCCAGAATTAAACCGAGTACCTCGTCATCGTCGACCGGGAGGACAAGGCGAGAGGTTTTTTCCCGTCCTTTTATACTTCTTGTTATTCTTATTCTTGGTCGTAGTCGGAGCGAGCCGCCGCCCACCGCGGCGCGCGGCGCGCGGCCCTGTGATGAGAATCTGTTTAATATTCACATCGCGCCACCACCACCAAGTTAATTAATTCAATTTAACCACGAACACGCTTCTACATATTATATAATCCGCTTCGCTCGAGGAACGCTGTAAAGACACGTGACTAAACCGAGATGACCAAAGCCGAGAATGGAACCGCACCGAATCCCTACGATTCCAAAAACGCGCCACTTATACCTCGAAGTCGAAGTACAAATCGCAAAAAGATGTGCTATAAGTACGTGTTCCGGATGGGATAGGCACATGCGAGTCCGGGAGAATCTCCGTTGCTTGATCTAAGAGGAACAATTAAACTGTCTATTACTTCAGCTGTACCGGAGTATGGAGGACCGTAACTCAGCGATCGCCTCGAGCCCGAGTCATCCAACTTCTCGTATATGGGGTTCGTATATATCTGAGGTATAAACCTCGTGCGTAGGTGAGACGCACGGCTCGACGAGTAGGTACCCGATATCTGTTGCAATCTACAGTGATCTACACGATTACATATGGGGGCCTGTACCAATGTACATACATACGTGTATGTACCTACGTGAGTCAAGAAACTCTCTCAGACAATTAATATCCACAGCGACAGACTGGAGCAGGTCAGACTAATATGGAATCATCAGTATTATACCTACTCCGCGACTCGTAAGCAGACGATTTTTAATCACCCTTATACATACATGGTGATATTAAGAGAAAAAAAAAATCAGGGAACCGGTTGACCTGTGGGCCAACCCTAAAACTTCCCGCTATGTGTCAAATACGTTACAATAAATTGCTACTATTGCGTTTATAGTACATTAAAGAAGATTATAAGTATATAGTTAGTTTTCTGTATACAAATTTATCTCCATCTAATTTACAAAATTCGAGTTTTTGTCAAATGTCGACGTTTCTAGGTTTTAGGGAGTTGTATTTAATGTCAGAAGATATCGTTCGGTCTGTATCTTAATGTGCGAAATTTTTTATAGTTTTTAAACAATTTGACAGATTCGAGATTGACTGATTCGAAATCGACTCACGTCTATCAAAAAAAGAAATTTTTGTAGTGCAATATCTTTTAAACTAATCGTTCGATTTTGACGAATCTTGCGGAAATCGAAAGGGCTATCCAAGACTTGAATCTGATTAAGTTTTGAGACTAATCGCACGAACAGTTTAGGAGTTATGCGCTAAAAACATGACAAAATTTTTTTTTTCAATTTTTATTCTTTGAATAACTTTGAAACTACTCGACCGATCGACTCCAAAATCTAATCAGATCTAAGTCTTGATAAACCCTTTCGATCACTGCAAGAACCATTCCAATAAAAAATTCAATTCATCAGACCATTTTGGCTACCGAAGAGCTTGGACTCAAAATCGCTGGAAGCTGATAAGAGGCCGATAATTTTCAGCCATTGTGGGTTTTGGAAAGGCATTGTACACCTTGAATTGAAGAGAACAAACCATCGTCCCTGGATCTGGAGCAACGGCTAATTTTCGGATGAAATGAAAATTGTCGATAAAAGATAATTTTCGAAAAATGAACCCTGCGAGAGCAGCTGCTGCGGCTGATATCGCATATCCGCGAATCATCCTCCGCATCTTAAATCGAATAGACTTGAGTATATTCCGCCCACGTATGATATCGCCTACGCTTAGATTCGTCCGTATTGAGTTCCGGACCTGCCTCAACACCTCGAATTATGCACTTTCAATCATTCATGCATCATCCGCGTAGTAGTTTCGAATCTAACCAATCGATTATATACGGAATCGTAAATAACCTCGATTCCCCGTAATTGTATCAGATGAACGCCTGTCACTTGCTATACGGTCTATCACCGCCTCGAACTAATCCGAGATATTCTACCATAGAATATCGTATCGTACGGTATGTACCACGTATAGAAGCATACAAATCAGTGGGAAAATTATCATCCCATGAAAATAAATCAATCACAGTCTTTAACTCGATATGACCCTACGCTGAAGGCTAAATCAGCATTGATTGTGACCCCCGTTCGCCCACGGAAATTCATCCAAGATCTGGACAAGAGTCTTTTACCTCGCTGTACACTCGAGTACCTCCATCGAGGGTCTGCATGAGGCCATAAATTTTTATGCTGATAATTAAAAGATACAAAATTTTACGAGGGGAAAAATTTGAAATGATTTTTTGATGGAAATTTTGGACACAGAATTGGCTTGAGTTTCGTTTCTGGGTTTTGCGACAGTGATCATCGCGAGGTTTGGAGTCAGACGAATGTTAATTGGCTCGATTTAACCAAATGTATACGTAATTACGGTCTGAGATCTGTATATCCTTGGTATTTAATTGGAACGAGCATGGGAAGTATGTAAGATATCCTAAGTGGAATAATAAATCTATGAAATGACTAGTAACCAAAGACTAAATGATACGTATAAATAAATAAAAAGTGAGACGGTTGAGGTTGAGGCAGGCAAAGGCTTGATAATAAATGGACGATAATCTCTGAACGGGCAGGACCACCCCAGCCGTCCTGAAGTCGGTGTAATACGACAGTCCCGTAACTCATATCAGGGCGCCCACGCCTCGCGGTAGCTCGACGCGACACGAGCCGGACAACATCGGACACCCAGGGTGAGGACACTCAATTAGGCCCTGCGATATAGCCAACGTTAAAGAGGCTCTTCTCGTACGTACGTATCATCTCTGGGTATATGTTTACAAATAAAATGTAGCCAGTAGGAGTTCGCCCTTGGCACGGACCACGCATACAAATAACGAATTTCGAATCTGTTTTTACTTATTTTCACATCCTTTTCGCAAACTTTTATTATTCATTTCTCAACCGGGGCCAGTTCGCGCGGACCAACGCTCCTGGCGCACCTGTAAATTTGCATAAGACGGTCAGCTCTCGGTCCCCGGGTCCCTGGGTCCCTGGGTCCCTGGGTCCGTGGTCTTCTGGGTCCCTCGGATCGCAAGGCCACAGCGTGTCGCGAACGTGGGCGAGGATGCTACCTGCATCGGGATGGGCAATCGGTGTATGATCAGCGGTGGATGGACTCGCCGGAGCTCTCGCGCTGCGTAGGGTTGCCGTGTCCTTACTCACGAGGACAAGCTTCTAATTAAGACTCTACGAGATAACCGAGAGCGTAAGGGAACCGGCCTCCTAATTCAAGGGTCCACGAAGAGTCGATCTCACAACTATTTTCATTCATCTGTTCATATCAAGTCAAGAAAATAAATCTCATGTGGATTTTAATCATCTAAGGACCTGTCCATCCGTCCGGAAAGTCACGTGATGATGAATGGAAACCAGTGGACTCTGGTACGTTGGCAATTAGAACGAAATCTGTCAATCTTATCGCGTCGAAATGGTTTCAGGAATGGGAATCGAGGCCTGTCCCGTTACGAAATCGTTTTGATATTATAATACGTGAACTCGGTCGAATATAAAATTCGTGTAGGTGACATCTAGGTATGTCGTATTCGGTCGGGCGTGACCTCAGAGAGTAAGAGAAATTGAGACAGTGCGGAGAGAGATGGTGAGATATTGATAAATCAACACTTGAAAAGACTCGGCGAGTCCCGTGGCCCCGTGTCAGAGCGCTTTTATCGGCCTCGATCCCGATTCTTTTTTCGAACGGTAAATTCCTCTAGGGATGACGAATTTTCGTCACCGTTTCTGTGACCGGTTACAAACCGCCTTTTCGAACAGATTTTTATCAGTCTGAGAGAAAAGAAAAAAAAATCACCCAGCTCAGAACTCGCCGAGTCGACTCGCCGCAGCGGAGCGAGAACTGATTCGACCCGGGATCAATTTTTGGATCAGAAATTCGGAGATGATATCTTTCGAAAATCAGCAAGCTGCTAAAAAGTCATATACGCGTGGGAGTTGAGCTACTTAATTCCAATTAACTCAGAATGATTAACTGCCTCGTTCTGGTTCCTACGGGTTCCTTGTCTGCAGGCTGCTGCAGGGACCGGGCGAACCGGCAGCTCTAATAAATTCCTGCCACTGCGAATAACGAGGTTGGCACTAAATCTCTACGAGTAAACTCGTAGGAAATTTCTCCGACCATTTTACCTCATCACGGTTTTAGCCTCGTTATCAAAAACAAAGAAAAAAATTACCATCGTCCATCAAAATATCCACGCAAATGTCTAAACAGTCGCTAAACAGAATCTCCACTCTTCGAAATTGCAGTAGCTGCCGATCTCCTGATCAGCACATTTCTCTCCGAAAGTGAAAATCTGCATGAACTGATTAATCTCGATTGAAAAATAGGCCCATTGTCTGCTTAGTCTGATTTTCTTTGTACCATCATCCTTGTAAGGACTTGAACAGATTTGATCCTGTGAAGGCAAGTTTAGTGAGGATCTGAGCTGCAGAATTAATCCCACGATGCAGACTTGGGCTGTTGAATATCGCACGGAGTATAGAAAGTGTAAAGTAGATGAATGTGAGATCATGAGTGAAAAGACCTTTCCCAGATATGACATTTTAGAAGCTAGAACGTCTGCAGGATGAACGTGTCCGTATATATTCGTGTACATAGATACAGTGTCCTGAGTTAAATTCCGTGTAGCGAATATGTGGAGTCAGAAGCAAGGGAGAAACGAAGAAATCGAGAAACAGACAGGCGAGTGCACTTAATAACTGATAATTTATTAATACTGCCCGGTCAGCGTTAAGCCTGTGAGTAAATCAAGGCATCCTTGTTTTACGGCTTGCATTCATTACGAAAGCTGCTTGCGCGCTCCTTCGCTCGTATATCTCTGGTCCTGGAGGGCGCCCCTTCCGCAGCCTGTATCCCTCTCTTTTACTCTCCCGTTTATCTCGTTCGGTCCACCTCTAGGCTTCCTCAACCCTCGCCGCAAGCCGCACTCCATTTAAACCGTCGCCCACATTGTTAGTCGGTTTATGAGCCAAGTTTTACTCTGTACTCTTTATTCTTTATACTGATCCCTTTCTCTCTCTCTCTCTCTCTTTTCGCTCTCTGTCTCCCTCCCTCGTCGCCATCTTTATTTGCCTCTCTCTCAATCTCTTTGCATGCGCTCCTTACGTTTACGATCGCCAGAGTACCGGGACTCGTGACAAGTGGACATCCTCCTTGGACGTTGTACCACGTCACCCCTCCAGCCTGCCCGGATGAACCCTGAGTTTAACCCTTCAGCGTCGACCGCGCGGTTTAATTTACAGACTTCGAGTCCCCGAGCCACGTTCACGAGAAGTGAGACAGTTGATTGATTCAAAACTCATGGGATCAAACTTTTACTTAGGTACTTCGAGGATGCTTCACACGGTGTCCCGTTTTTTCAGGGGCTTTTCGAATGACTTTTGGGCACATTGACACTCGCAGAGTCCTGTGTAAGTTCTGGCCTATCATAAAATCGATTTCCTGTCAAATGACCGCGACTTTTCTTCACGCAATTCTCCTTTGTCCTAAATTTTGCAGAAAACAGGCAGATGACAAACTCCTCGGACGATTCTTTCGACTTACCATATCCCAGGGATCGGTTAAACGTGAGCTAGGTGTACCCGCATATAAAAGCTGCAGATCGCGATGCACCGGACTTCACTGCACCGACTACAGTATTCAGGAAGGTGTATTCTATCGCGCCTTTTATGCTTATCTCTGTGCACCGAGTGTTGCGTAACGGTGTGTTCAAAGGAATACAAAGAAAACAAAAAATTGCACAAAGACTGGCCTCCAGGGCTTATCTCGACTTATCACCATGCCACACGATCATGGTCATACGGTAGTCGGAGGACTGGTGCAAAATATCATCAGCACGATGATAGAGAAGACAATTGTGACCCGAAAAATTTTAAGGAGCGATGAGTGGATGACGAAATGATGTGACTGAAGAGCGAACTCCAAGATCAATATCTCCCCGTGGTCCATACGATGCGGGGAAAGTTGGTGCGTTTTCATCCTGACGACATATTAAATAAAGAAATGTGAAGAAAAAAAGAATACTGTTCGTTATCGGTCATCGCTAGTGTCCGTCTACCCTGACGAGTCTGGGTATATATACTGGTGACCGTTATCAAATGATCTCTCACCTGCACCGAACTCTCTTTTCATCTCTATCTTGCGCTCTTCCAGTTCGGTGTTGTATACTCTGTGGTTACTGCAGCATAGAACGGGACTTGTGACAACGAACAACCGACTATCAAGGCGACACTATAAGCTAGTGTCTTGTTATAAAAACAATAACAAAAAATAAGACCAAGAGGAATAAGGAGAAGAAGAAGAAGGAGGAGTTGAAGAAAAGGAAGTATAGCTGTATGTATGTGTATATGTTCAAGAGAGACCAGGCTCAACTCCGCCAGGCATTTCCCTACGAAACTCTTGGCTGGTATAGTTGGGAGCGTGACACAACTCATCCCGACAAAAGGGCACCGCGTATCTTATTCGTGATTCTACGTACCTACCTACCTACCTACCTACCAACCATGCCTTCCTTCGGACGGAAGGACTGTTCTCTCTACGTTGAACAAGGGCACGCGGCGGCTTGCAGCAAAGTTAATTAAGAGGGACGCATCCTTGACGACGAAGAGCACTCCACCACACACCCATTGTCCGGGACATCGCGGGGACTCTTGGACTCTGGGATTCTGACTGAGGTGAAAGGCCCCCGGAGTATATAGGCATGTACAATATAGTTACGTATACATGCGTCGATACTACCACAAAGAACATTACATCTAGCCAGAAGTTTACGTTAGTCTGTTATACCTTGTTCGGAACTTCCATATGTGCTGCACACCGGGTATGTATGTACATTAGGGTGTGTCATTTTGGGGCAACATTTTTTTTCAACTTACATACAGGTTGTATACTTGCAGGAAGGTAAAATAAGAAGCCTGTTAAAATTTCAGATCTTAATATTAATATTAAGAGGTGCCTCATCGCGAATTTCTATTTCCCATTTAAATAACACGGGAAATGTTCTAGTGGCACACTTCAATTTTTATATCTCAAGTACTAATCTACTCAGAATGATTCTGCATAGCTACTTCTGTTCGAAATTGAACGCTCTACAAAAAATGTCTCTTGGTATTTTTCGATAAATCTAACCGTTTCCAAGTTGGTTATTGGCTATCGATGGCAATTAACCAATAGCCAACTTGGAAATAGTTAGATTTATCGAAAAATACCAAGAGACCTTTTTTGTAGAGCGTTCAATTTCGAACAAAAGTAGCTATGCAGAATCATTCTGAGTAGATTAGTACTTGAGATATGAAAATTTAAGTGTGCCACTAGAACATTTCCCGTGTTATTTAAATGGAAAATAGAAATTCGCGATGAGGCACCTCTTAATATTAATATTAAGATCTCAAATTTTAACAGGCTTCTTATTTCACCATCCTGCAAATATACAACCTGTATGTAAGTTGAAAAAAAAATGTTGCTCCCGAATGACACACCCTAATGTACATACGTACGTTTCATTTTTCCTGCTCTGCACAGAATCTTTCAATTTATTCAGAAGTCATTAGGCCTGGTAAGCACATAAAATCGAACCGAATTCTTTTCCTATGGATTCCATTTTTCGATGGTAACGTTCAGGTTCGTAATTGGTGTTAGAAAATGGGGAAATGTGTCTTCGGAGATTGTCTGAAGGTACATGAGGCCCGGGAATCCCATTAAACATTTGTTCAAACGTTGGAAGACGATACTAATTCGCGTTTCAGTCTCGCGGGGCATAACGAAGTAAGTATAACGAAGGTGTACTGTAGGGAATAGTGTGTTGCGCAGTGTAGAGGCGTAGATACGTACGTACGTACGCTTCTAAGATACACTGTAATAAATTCAAAAGGTGCATATATCGATGTGCAGGTGTGATTATTTCACCTTGAATAACGACGGGCCGCCGGCGATTGCAGGGTGAAGCGAAACTACGGCTGAGCGCAAAATCGCCGAGCGGATTGCTATGCTAATTCCGTTAATGTCGCTTGATTTACTCACCGAGATATTCCCCATATCCAGCCACACCACGGTATATAGTAACGGTGTAGAAAAACAAATCAAAAAAACAAAAAAAAACAAAAAAAAAGACGAATCGGCGAAAAATAGCACCTCGCCTCCGCTTTTGCACTGATTTTGCAAAAGGAATTAAAGTAAATTGGAAATAGGAAATTTTCAAAAGAAAAGGGAAGTTATTGGTTTCGGTCTGATTTTCAAAAATCCAGTTTTCATCAGGATCTTGACGTTTTGGGTTCCTAGGAAGCTATTCTGACCATTTTTGGATGGACGTCCGTATGTGAGTGTGTGTGAACAAATTTTTGTCGTACGATATCTTCAGAACGAATCGACCGATTGGAATGGTTCTTGCCGCGATCGAAAGGGTTCATCAAGACTTAGATCTGATTAGATTTTGGAGTCGATCGGTCAAGTAGTTCCAAAGTTATTCGAAAAATAAAAATTAAAAAAAAAAAATTTCATGTTTTTAGCGCTTAACTCCTAAACTGTTCGTGCGATTAGTCTCAAAACTTAATCAGATTTAAGTCTTGGATACCCCTTTCGATTTCCGCAAGATTCATCAAAATCGAACGATTAGTTTAAAAGATATTGCACTACAAAAATTACTTTTTTCGATAGACGTGAGTTGATTTCGAATCACTCAATCTCGAATTTGTCAAATTATTTCAAAACTATTGAAAATTTCATCAATTTATTGTAACGTATTTGACATATAGCAGGAAGTTTTAGGGTTGGCCCACAGATCAACCGGTTTCCTGATTTTTCTTTTTCGGATTTTAACGAGACTTGATATAACGTCTTTCCATTTTACCGGAAGTAGATATCTGTGGAATAATTGGGAAGATTACGATGTAGACTTTGTTTTTACTTAACTTGCGTATTCGTAATGTTTACGGGGCGTTAACCACGCGTGTATGTATATACATATATAAGTACGTTATATACCTACCCGCGAATGTAATTGAGTTCCTATATCCACCCGATATACAAGTTCATGCTCTGATTAACCGTAAAAAGGGTCACAATTACCGGCAGCCATCATGCGTAAAGATATGACTGTCTCAAGTAGTACTTCTATTCCTGGTCATAGTTTATATCCATTTCCTTATTCTCTATGCATGTGCAGACCGCGGGCACGCGGTCTGCACTGCCGTTGCAGGAACAGACGCGCAAGAAAAGTTATATACCTCGTTACTTTATCCCTGCAAACGGAACTTGATTGCATAAAATTCAAGCTCCATTTATAATTGTCGTTTTTGGAAACCGAAATCTCCAAAATCACCATGACAATTGCAATTTTTTACCATATAGACGATCTTCTTCGGATCAATTATTCCCCGTGGAATCTAACCGCTCCCTGAAGTATAATATCGTGCGAGAAATGTCGAGATTCTTCGATCCCGATAGAAGGATCGACAGGAAGAGGGTTTGATTGGGTAGTCAGCGATCAAGTAATTAGGCACGCCCGATATCTTCTTCTGCGGATGACGCCGTCCGTTCTCGGTCTTCCCTTTCTCTCTCTCTCTTTCTCCCTGTTTCTTTTTCTTCTTCTCTTTCTTTCACTAGCACGGTGCCCTGTCCGCAGTCCGGTGTCTTCATTACTACGCGTATACCCGACTCGTATATAGGTATATATTGCCGTGAGAGCATTTAGATCATATCGTAATGGCAATTACCCGCTGCCCGGTACCTCGGGATGCCAACTAATATAGATCCCCTTCATTAAGCCGCTCGATTTGGCACCCCATGCGACATTATGGGTGCGGAGATCCCATTTCTCTCTCTCCGGTATTCAATAGTCGCTGTAATATATTTCACACGCTGAATCGCCAATTTCCGCTCGCGGTGTAATTTCGACATTAATTTTCTTATTCTTTTTTATCGAGCCACGTCATCCTTTGGATGCAATTAGTGGGACATTCACTGCGGGGCCAATTACACGACTAACAAATCTTCATCCCACTCAAGAAAAGAAAAAAACAGGGTCGAGAAGGTCTTCCCGCCTCTAGATCAGCCCGAGAATACTGTCAAACTCTTTTCCCTCAAGAATGACAGCGGGCAACACCTCCAAGTAGTGTCAGGTGTCGTTCTTGATGCCTGAGTAGATGTGTGTACACTCCGCTTCTTTCTCGAGGGTCTAATCCTCGCACAGGACACGCGACTTCCTGATTAGCGACGCGTCATTAACCGCGCCTTCAAAAACCAGCCGTGAAATGATCGTGATGGGATTAAAGCTCGGTTCCCGGGTTCCTAAAACAGCGAAACTTGATCATCGCAGGGTTCACACTATGCCCTGTTCCATCCCCTTTCGATTTCGTGTTCCGATGTTCATTCGAGGGCTTCTGGCGATCGAGTATCGACTGCAAATCGGTGTCAAAGACCAGTGAACAGTGTTCATTAAATTTGGATCCCAAAGTCCGACCATCCGTGCTGCGGATCCAGTTTTTTGGGTCCATGAACCAAGTTCGTGGATTTCTTCGTGAGGTTATTCAGTTTCTTTGCTATGATGAGGTGGTCTCCTTCTTCGGGTAATGAGACTGCACTTCCTGGACCGATATTCCCTCCTCCGAAGTACCCACTTCGCACGCGATTGTCGAGCCACTTAAATCACGTCTGGCCCAGAGGGCAGTGTAATTGTCGGTGTTAATAACCCGGCCACGTTGACAGCACTGTGTTTATGAGTTTGTACCCTGCACCGTCCTGAGGCTCGGTAGACGCACGGGGCCGATGTCGAATGGGTCGTTAACTTAATTGATAGAAGATATGGCGCCGAGGTTTTGTCGTATAATAAAAATTGAACGGTTTTCTTATTCGACACGGTCCTTTTTCCGAAGATCAACATCGCGGAGCTGTATCCTCTGACTCGTGCTCGGTGCTGCGATACCTGTAAGGTCCTTTTCGAGAAACAGGAGCAAAGTTTGAAGCCTGACCCTTGACCGAATGAAAAGAGTGTGCGGGGATAGACGTTTTCGGAACCAGCTATTACGGCGTCTAACATGGTTTGATGTCTTTTTTCGGTTTTTTTGGTAAGAGGGAAGAAGCCACTGTCGACCAGAACTCGGTCCGAAACAACCTGTCTCGTGTCTGCTGCAGGGTTCTCCTAATTTTCTTCGAAGTAAAACAATATCGAGTTTCAAACGATAAGATCACCTCGCTAGTGCGTGCGTGCCTGCGTGCGTGCGTGGTAAGACGACCCGTCGACGGGCAAGAAATCCACGCCGTAGCTACGTTTGAGAAAAATAAAAAATAAATAAACCAAAAACTAACTGGCTACTGACTTTCTTGCCCGGAGAAGCTATATCTTGAAAAAAAGAAGAAATAAAAAAAACTTCTGTGAGAGATCATCAAAGGCAAAAATTTTTTGAACCCAAATTTCGCGATTTCTATTTTTATGAATCGGTTGTTCAAAGTTTTGTCTTGCTTTTGGTCGTCATCGTAGATTCAGGGACAAAACGTTCTTTCCAAATTCACACGTCTGGCTTATTTTCACTCCTCACCTTTAATAATTCTGTTGGTTATAAAGGTTGCCGCGTGTAATCCAGGCTTAAGTTTTGTCAGATTTAAAAGTCGTTGAAGCGTCGCGTCGCGTCGTTTCTCTTCTAGCCGGGTAGTCTCTTTTGACAAGCCGCTTTTGTGCCACCCAGCGCGCGAAATTAGGTCCGAAGTTGGAATCTTTTGGGAAAAAAAAGCGCAAAAAAACAAAATTGAAAACCAAAAAAATAAAAAACGAACGACAAACCTTCCCCAAAAATATACTCCGGACAAGATGTAGCTGCTTAAAATTCTTGGCAAGAAACACGCGACTCGAGCTACCGACTGACTCACGCCGATCGCCGGCCTGCCTTACTTCGACAATCCACCTCCACTGCAGCCTGATCGAAACCGATCAACGATACCCACCAGCTCGGACCCGCGGAGACCTGAAGGATAAAACCAGATACTGTCACGGCGTCGCGTTCCGTCGGCATTCTTGATACAGGAGGTGAATGAGGGACGAGGAGGAGGATGGAGACGGACGACCTGTCGGCTGTCGTTCCTTCAGGAGACGAGAGAAATTCCAAATCAACGATTCTAACAATAGGAATGAGACTCCGTGCCCGCGGAGACGCGTAAAACGAGGTAAGAAACAACTGGGTGAACGGGCACGGTATACCGCGCAGGTGCAGGTATATACCTACGTGCATATCCCTGTAAGTACTGACAATGAGCTTGACGCATTACCTGCTGGACAGGTGCACGGATTTTGTGAAAATTTTTCATAGATTGTCTGGAATCCGTAGAACCCTGGTCGTACTTTTGGTGAAGAATCTTTTTATTTCTTTATTTTTTGACTTACTTAGATCCAGATTTTTGACTCAGAAGATGCAAAAATTTTATCGGACAGAATTTATTTCATCTTCTATAGAATTCTGAATTTGGTAATATTTTTTTTTTCAATTCTTTGGACCTGTACCTGTACCTGTTACCACGCGTAAACGCCGCACTGCAGTGGGAGTATATCGGTATACAAAGGGATCACGAATCCGCTCGACTATGCTCACCGTCTCATCCCGCGTGATCAAAGGACCTTATTCAGAACCGGATGTACGATGGCTTAGAGGAAATGGCCGGTCTTAAGCTCTTTGATTGAATAAACCGTGAAGCGGATGTGTCAGAAGCGCGAAGTGGGTATAATTTTATAACGAAAAAATGTGAAATTCGGGGTATAGAAAAATCGAAGATTCTCGGTATATCGGTTTACGCGATTATCTCAAAGTCTACACCTACCCCGGCTACGGGATATCTGGCTCAACCCAAAAAAACGAAATAAAGAATTCTATTCGATTGAAAAACTGGCTAAAAAACGAGGATCAAAAAATTGGGAACCCAGGAAAGAGAAAGAGATGAAGATCCCAGACAAGACAACACAAGATTTCACAATTTTTCGAAAGGGTATTTCTTCCGGAAGTCTGCGTCGTCGATTCAAAGAACTTTAAATCGAAAAACAGCAATGTTTAAAAATTTTAAAAGCCATATATCCGATGAGAGCCAAAGTTTGAAATAAATTCGTAATTTTGACCGTTTGGAACTTGCAAAAAAAAATGAGTGTGCAGAGTATTGCGGAAGTTGAAGAGCTCTTATAAACTAAAAGTGCATCCTGAAGTATTAAATTCCGATTATATAATTATGAAACAGTAGTGAAACCAGCACGAGCTGTAAAATCTAGAAGTTTCTAGATCGGGGTGAAAATTTATTGCTCTACCTCGCATTAATTAGTCTGAAGATAACTCATCAGCGTGTGGCCATATATGCAGCTAACTCTTCCATTGCACGACGAGAATAAACCTCAGTAGGTACTCATCTAGCATCCCATGAGCTGAAGCTAATCGTGCGGTGAAGAATAATTGCATACTCAGCCTTTTCCTGATTATACTCAAAAGAAAAGAAGAAAAGAAAAAATCTAAGAAGAAAACAGATCGTGCGATCCGCAGGTAAGAAAAACAGGATGACCTCATCCTCAAAATTGAATGCAATCAAAGTTCCCGATCGGTCCTCGTCGATTCAAAATTCGTCGATCGTTATTATTTTGTGTTAGTGTACCAGACGTAAGATCGAACTGTGTGTCTATAGACGGTTAATCTTTCCACTCTTTTTCTTTTTCTTTTTTTTTTGATCGATATGTCGAAGCCTCGTCGGTAATCAGCGTGGCTAATTGTTAATAGTTAATGGTGTACCAATTAGCTGACGGTAGCCGGGACTACTGCAGCCACGGAAGTAACCGAGCACGTTTCTATATAGTCTGGGTATGTATATTAAATTCGATCTTAGAAAATCCATAGTCGGTTAGGGATATACATAGTCGGTTAATTTACGTCTTCTCATTTATACAGAAGAACTTATATTTATTTGTGTGCACGATGTGTGTGTAATGAGTCGAACGAACTTGTTCTTTGACCGGTAAAGAGAAAACGAAAAAAATCGCTACGATGTTGGTATATTTTTCTATATAATAGATTGAAAATAAATCGGCATCGGCACGATCTCTCGATCACGATATACGTATATATCCTAATTTCCGTGTTATATGTAATATATTACATATACTGTAACAATATCAAGAGACTCGGTAGAGTCTCTATTATACCCAAATACCGATACCGATGGCAAAGGCATATGAATATGTACATAGAAGCGTGCAGCAGTATATAAAAAGAACAAAAAAAAAAAAACGATACTTTCAATAGCCGCGGTGATAACCGGTGAATAGAGCCGATAGTCCGAGTCGGATTGGTTATATATACCTATAAACGAGAAAACTGGAAGCCGACTGTATATAGTTTTCAAGTTATTAACGAAAATTCATTAACTCCCATTTCAGATTAGTATGCAAAGTGGCAAAAAAAAAAAAAAGAAAAGGTAAAGAACATAAACGGCTCTAACTATAATTCAGTATAAATAGTCGTCGGGAAATGTTCACCTACACAAATTCTACATACGTGGATCGGTATGTAAACTCTTTTACTATACACTCGTATGTATACAGGGTGTCCCGGAATTAAATTTCCAAAATGAAAGACGACCTAGAGGAGGTCGAACCGAGTAAATTGTCCCGAAGAACATGGGGTCTGCGAAGTCGCGTTCGCGAGATATCGCGGGTTAAAAAATATCGCTTTGCGCCACGATCGTGGCGCAAAGCGATATTTTTTAACCCGCGATATCTCGCGAACGCGACTTCGCAGACCCCATGTTCTTCGGGACAATTTACTCGGTTCGACCTCCTCTAGGACGTCTTTCATTTTGGAAATTTAATTCCGGGACACCCTGTATATATGTAGAAGTTATATAGAAGGCATTAACAGCACGTGGATGGATATGCCTGGGCTACGCCTCCCGCGGCTAAAACCTCTAACCGCAGTTGATCGTTCGGTCCGTTGACCAATCCACAATTAACATTAGCAAGTGAGTTTAACATTAATTAACTAAACTAAACGCCGCGGCTTGTATGAGACGAGTGTATAAGGTTAAGGGGCAGACGGCGGCGTCGGGCGTCGGCGTCGGCGCCTTTTGTCTCTGACTTATAAACCGCGTCTATCTGTATGGTTATACAGCTGGCCCTCGGGGTAATTTTGTACCTGTTGATCCCTTCGTGGATCGGTACATGATCGTTACCTCGCATAATATCATCTTCTTCTTCTTTTTTTCTTCTTCTTTAGCCAAATTTTCGATTTTATTAGATACGAATCAAGTTGCAGTGTGCAAAGAAATCGGCTCTTCAAATCCAACAAAAGTCTTTCGACGAGCGTTTGAACACAGATATACTTTTAACAGGTGTCAGTGAAACGAAATGCTCCGAAATAAAAGCCACCCTCCCTTTCGGGTGACAATAAAACAGGGAAAATCGCACCCCCGAGGTCAGAATTCAGATATACACACAGACATCCCTCCGAAGGATCATCACGCATACTTACTAAGATATGACCGTCCGGGGAGCGTCTTGGTGGTCGTCTCCTAAGGCCACCCGGTTTTTTCAATGGATATATAAAGGACTTGGTAGGTAAGAGAACCGAGGGCATCAATGGGGTCGTTTACTCGTATTATTCGCCCCGGGTTTCCAACACTGCGCCAGTCCTCCAAGACTGAATGGCTCTAGTACGGTGTAAATGTTCAAGTAAGTATGTGTCTGCAGGGTAACAGAAAGAGCACAGGGTTCGGACTCTATGAAATAACAAAAAAGTGCAATGTCTCGGTCTGAAGTACACTCGTATTATTCCCTTTCGAGACAGGCGATTGCCAAAGTCAGTCGTTCCTCATCGTATCGGTAGCTTACCGGACATCTTCTCATTCTTCCTGAAGTTGATTACATACGGAGATCTTGAATTCCCATGCGGGAAACGATCGCGAGATCCCTACTTCGTTTGCTTCGTGCATGATGGTCGTACCCGGATGGGTGGCAATCAGTCAGCGTGCACAGGACATCTCTGTGAATCTGTATGCACGCGGTATGGGTACGTATAGAGGAAACGTCACACACATGTGAAGCTTCACGCTGAGAGTGAATGAGATGTTGTAAATTTTAACCTTAGAGTCACGTGCGAGCTGGGTCGTTTCGCGCCAAATCGTTATTACCGTACTGATGCAGGCTGAACGTACCTACACGGTAAGGAATTACAGAGTCGACCCTTTCGCGCGAGGAGTACGATGCGACTATGACCAGAGCGTGTGTGGTCCAAATACGGCCTCCTCTTTGGTCTACGTCTTCTTCTTGCAGATAGAAGAACGACTCTGCAACTAATATCCGGGTATGTCCGGCTTGGACAGTTCTCAGCCTGGGAACGAGATGCACGGGTATAGAAAATTCGAATTCTTAACACTGATGGCGTCCTTTTCATCTCCTACATTCCGCTCTTTCCGAATGTTAATATTCCGGACTCTAACCCTTTCCAAAAACTCGAAAAGGTCGATACTCTGTCATCCTTTTTGCAAATTAACTGATAATTTGACGGTTTGAAATTCTGTGATTTGTAAATGGATGAGAAAATTGTAACCGAATTGCTTCCCACAATGATGTATCGTAAAAAAAGGAACCGGTACAGGACAGTGCTTTGTGGTGACCACTCAGAGACAGCAACATCCTATACAAATATAATACAAGTGCAACAACATCTCGTCGTACAAGATACTCGAGCACTGCCGGAGCAGTACCGATGTCTATATCTGTAAGGTATAGTATGAACGAGATCGCGTGTTCATTTTTAAACATAATTAATAAATTTATTCGCATTAGCCTCGCCCCGAAGGCATAGGTATGTACGTATACGCCTAGTACGAGGTATAGCCAAGTCGCTTATGATATCGTGCTCATCTTTAATGTAAGGGCAATTGTTATCTGGTATTGAAAATAGATCACGGTCGGACTCTGTTTCTATATCAGCACTGGGCATTGCCGGGGGATCGTCTATGCATTTGTAAATTCGACGTTGGAACATGTTCCGGACCAGGATCTCGTACCGATCTTTTGCAAAAAAAATCATCTCACATATTTCCTCGAATGTCGCACGTTGCCGATCGGCAATTAGCATCACAGCCACGTTCTGCATCTTAGGTCAAAAGTAATTGTCGTAGGATATTTAGGAAAACAAAGACGTCTTCGGGGACGTCAGATCCCTCGAATTAAAAGACGATTACCGTGCGGAATCCCTTAACGAGGAAATTTCAAAAATTGTTTTCCGCATTACGGGATCGTGGGTGCCGATCGTAGGCACGACAGGTGGGTCGCGTGCCTCCAAGACCCTGAGGCAACGGTGTAAGGATTTGAACGATCTTTAAACCGAAGAAAACTGCGATGGGGGGATAGAAACAATAAACGAAACCGCAAAGGAGCCAACGGTGTCCGTGATGGTGCCTCGACTATGATCCCAGTTTTAAAATTTCCGCTCTGGGCAAGGCGCACGAGGCAAAACGATTCGTTTCCGCAAGGTGGCTGATGGCCCTAGAACTTGGGGTCCTCGTCGGGGGTCGTATAGGCGGCGCACGCGCCATGTGCACCCGATCGTTCGCCCCCACCGGTAGTGATGAATCGTTCAGGGGCACCTTGTGGTCCGCGGAGGTATAGCGTAGAGCCGTGAAAATGTTGGGAGATAAAAATAGAAATATTTCGGAAACGACCCGTGGCACGTGGTCGAAGAGGATGATGAGGACGAGGCGGAGGCGAAGGCGGAGGGGATCAGGATGAAAATAAGGATAGGCGGTACCCAGGAACTCAAAATACACTGGTGAACTGCCTGATGGATGAGATGCAGCGGTCGCGTTCCCAGGACCGAAAATATTCCGTTGCAAAGTCTAACGAAGGTTCTAAAAAAATTCCAAAAATATAGAAAGGCACTTGTTACGAAAACCGTCACCCCGGTGCAATTGAAACTTATTCTTCGCCCTTTTTAAGAGAGAAAAGATCCGACCAAGGCGAGTGAAAGTGCATAAAAATAGCAGCTAGGTCATCCTCGTCGTCCAGGATCTCGACCTTCTACTTCCCGGTGGGACCTGACAGTTGGACTTCTAAAATGAGTCGCGGAGGTCTGCGCTAACGCCACCGACTGCACCACATGGTGCAATTAAAAACAGTTCGTCTCTTTCATGCCACGCGCGTTCCGTCCCGTCGCCATATGGTCCGGAGTGTTTCGTGTTTTTCGGCATCGCAGGGCGAGGACGAAGGACCGGGGCTGGGCATTGGGGGGTGAAAAATTAACTGCCAAACGATACGGGCCTGATTGGTTCCATGGAACAAAAAAAACATCGACTAGCACCTCAGCCGGCTGCGAGAAGACCTCTTCAATTTCGGTCTTCGACAAGTTCACCAAATTCTTTCCAAAAAAAAAAGAAAGGACTGACTTTCCCCAAATTGGACCCTCGGTCGAAATATTGTCCGATTTGTGTCACGGAAATTGAGGAAAAAGGATCGAAGGATGAACCGTGGATCGAAAACTTGCATACTGCTCAGAACTAGTCGCCCGATTTTTGAAAAAATCGGATGAACGGTTCAGAAGATTTGAAGAGAAAAAAAACCCACTCCAATTCCGTAAAGAGAATACCTTTCAGAAAATCGGTTTCGGTCCAAAAAAAAAACTTGACGATTTCAATTACCGATTTCAACTTGAACGAAGTTGAAAAAAATTTCGGTGGTTCGATCGTTGCAACAGTAGACGTATATTATATCTTTATTACAGTCACGAAATGTATAAAGTCCCGTGGCTCCTTTGGCTATACAGAGCTCCTAAATAATCAGAGTCAGAAGAAAAAAAAATGTACGGTCGAAAGTTCTTAATAAATAAAAACGTGGTATATCTACCTACCTACCAACGAACTCGGGCCCCCGAAGCCTGTAAGGCCCCGGAGTGAACCTGAGCTCATATAATTCACGGATCCGTGGGAATTAAGTCATTAGGGCTCTAGATACCATTTGATTTTTCCTCCTCTGCTTATATACACCTACGTATCTACCCACACGTATAAATATCCGTTATTTGTATCTGTAACACGCCGATATATACGTACACCGATATTTTTACGTGTCTATAACTACGTGAGATATGATACTTCGGGGCAAGGAAGAGGAAGAGGACCGCGAACGATATGCTCTGGAGGCTGCTCTATACTTCGTGGCCAACGGTGTTGTTCCTCTAAGTCGAGGGGTATAATTACAATATCTCCGTCGACTTAACCAGACGTTATTTATGAGAACACAGATATCTAAGCCGGCTAATGTCCGGCCGAGGAGATGAACCTGAAGAATGACCCGTGGCTTTTGCTCCGATGAGATCAGGACCGAAAGGAGTCGCGGAACTAGTTAACTGGTCAAAGGTCCCTAGGCATGCCTACAACTCGAAAATTAAACCGCTATGTATAGTAGATCGAATTCTGTCTCTTATGGCGTTTTGACCTGATTCAGATTCATCAGAGATCGACGTTTACGACAATTATAACGATTTTTCTCTTATTTACACGTCCGGTGGTTCGTCGTTGATCGAAAAAATTCCTCTCGGGAATAACGTTACGATCCGTACAGCCTCCGGGAGGCGAATGATCATTCCGAAATAGTAAACAATCGTTGGGGTATAAGTTGCACCTTCACAAGTATCTGGACCCGAGATGATCGCAGGTCTCTGTATATTTAACGAACGTGTTCACACACGGCACCCGTAAATTACAGGTAAGTGGAGTCAAGGTTTGTTTCGCTGTATCTCATTTGGTGGATAATGGGAACTGGTTAGACCCGACTCGGACTCGAATACTTGGCCAATCAAGAGATAAACTACAAAGAGATATATACGTATACATGCGGCTGAAATTTTAACGGTTCTTACAAATTGATCGGCTTGTTTGGTTATCCAAACATATTCAACAACAGTCATCTGCAACTTGGAATATCACATTATCCGTTGCACATATTCTATGTACACAACATCCCATCAAAAAAAAAAAAAAAAATTAAACCATATAATTTCCCTACAATCAAATCTCTCTCTACACCTTAGATCATGCAAATTCTCACGCATCTGTTAGCCTCACGAATAATAACTTCGCTCGAAAAGGAATAAGGGTAGTCCTTTGCAGGATATACCTGCTCGGGTTTATGGGAAGGAAGTGAGGACGTCTGGTGTGATGCAAGCCTTGGGAATACTCGACTAATTCCGTACAGGTGCAATTTCCACAAGGATTTAAAGGATTCGATTGAAAATTTGCCGATTTTCCATATTCCAGAGTAATTTTACCTTCAAAGGTTCATCACTTTTCGAGGAATGGTCCTGATCTCGGATCAGAGTATTACCTGACCTTTGACCGACCATACACCTCGTGTATTAAAGGAGTACGAAAGGTAAGAGCTTGACGATTGTCAGAGACCACAAGGAGAGAGATTAGAGCTGGAAGTTTGAAGATGAATGACTATGAAAGTGGCCGAAAAAAAATGGGAAAGAAACCGTTCAATGGATTCAGGATGAGATAATACGCGGAGAAAGACTAGATACATATCTTTGCAAAAAATATATAAAAAATAAATAAAATCCTGAGACTTAAAGGATTGCGAAAGATATTGCGTTGGGAATGGACCAAGCCGATAATCTCTGTACCGTCTGTATACCCGTAACCTTACGTGAATAGAAAATCTTGAGAAGTTCAAGGTACAAAATGGGCAGGTAGAGAGAATTCCGAGTGTAGAAAAGTGGTTTTCGTAGTCTGGTTCCCATGCAAAGAAGAGAGCAAGAAAAAATGCCCGGAAAATAGAAGTAAAAAAAGAGAGAGAAAAAAAAATTGCTTCATGAATAGAAAAGGTTTCCAGGATTCGGGCAATCCTGTGGGAAAGGAATGAATGAACCGGTGTCCTGCAGCGATCCAGTATCTATTATACACCCGGGACAAAGGACCTCGAAAGTTGAGAGTCTGGAGAATCTGTACTCTAGGACCTTTACGCTATACGACCAGACGAAGAGACGCCGACTGGGACCAGAAGTGCAGCAATTATTACAACGATGAACGGGGTGATTAAAATTCGATAATTAATCATTGCGATTCTATTTCTAACCCGAATATTTTGATAAAAAAAAATGAAGAACCCGGATCTTGACGTTTTTTTTTTTTTTTTGTTTGAAACCTAATTTTGCATTCGATGATGAAGATTTTTTGGCATCTATTATTATTTTTTTCTAGGTACTTTCAAGGTCTCTTTACAGCCCAGTGTTACGGTAAATCGTTTTTCGATTATACCTGATTTTCGCAAATTTAATTTTCGACCTTGGAGAAGAATATTTTCGTTTCCAGTAACACGGCTTTCAATTACTCATACATCGTGCCATTCTATCGAATTTTTATAACGGAATTCGTTGAGAATGAAAAAATTGACACCGTTTTTTTTTTTTTTTTTTGGCACTGTAAGGCCGATTTTCTTGTCTTTCAGCTTCGTTTTACTCCTTCCCTCATTTTTTTTTTTTTTTTTTGGATGTTAGATGTCAAGTTATTTTTGTTATTAGCACTTTCCGCTCTTTTCTGTCTTTTTTTTGTTTTTTTCTTCTTCTACCGTATTGCCAAAAAAAAAAGTGAGTGGTGTTGCGATTCTTTCGACGCCGAGTAAAAATCCTCAGAACTTTTACCGCCCGTTGTCTATCAACCGAACGGCACTGAAACCAACGGCGTTTATACATGCTCTTCGTCACACTAAAACTTTTGTCGTTTTCTTTCGACCACAACACCTGAGTCTCCAGGAGCCAGGGAGCTGCTGCAGGAGTCAGAAGCCCTGCAGGAGGAGCGAAATACCTTAGAGAGATGAAGGCGGGCCACACCTGAGCGTGGAATTTGAAATCGAAAAAGTGTGTTTTAAAATATGTTTCGAGAGATAAAATAAGAAATAAAAAATAAAAATAAAAACGCCCAGGGTCTGACGCTCGACTCTTCAAAAATAATCGAACGGAGTTCTTATGGCCGCAGCATTATTCGACTCACCTGATAATTAACCGAAGGTACAGAATCCCGGACAGCCATAAAAAAAAAGAAAAAAAAAAACATAATTTGATCCATTTATGGTGCAGAAAAAACAAAATTTTGGCATTTTTCTCAAACGAGAAAAAGAGTTGAATCGGTGGGGTTTCGGGGTTTCTTAGAATTTTCCAAAAGTGGATGAGGACCTTCTACTTTCACGATGAAAGAAGCCCGTATAAGCTGATTTTGATAGCAAAGTTTAGAAGAAAAAAAAACAGAAGAAAATACATTAAGTCCTTTAAATCCAGTGGACAAACTTCTGGTTCGGTATCCCCCCGACGAAAATTGTCAAAGGAGCTATACGTCGCGTTACAAAGGAAAGAATTGATCCCCACGGGGGTGCGATATAAGAAAAGGATAGAATATGAAGAAAAAGAAGAAGAAGAAGAATAAGGAAATGGCCAAAAAAAAACTTAAATAATAAATCTACTTCAGAAAAGTATAAACACGATAAAAATCAACAGTCCAGAGTATATATATATGAGATAATTCGAAAAATGTCACCATGTCCATGTCAAACCATATAATGGATATTTTCTATGGGGTAAGATTTTAGAGAAGAATTATTTACCTGCCGCGGTCGATGGTCTGGCAAACCTTTTTTCCCCCCTTTTCCCCCCTCATTCTCTCTCTTTTTATTCTCTTTTTGTTAAACCGAGTTTAAATTCTATGACAGCGTAAGGTGCAACGTGTATTGTCGTCGGTAACCATGAATGAACACTAAGACGTGTCTATAGAGGAATTTACTATGTTCAAGGTGAAAAGAATGGGTCCGGGTACAAGTGTACCGTGGTGCAGTACTGTTCACAGCCACACTTCTCTTCCACTCCTCTCTCTCTCTCTCTCTCTCTCTCTTACTCTTATTCTCTGATTATATCTTGCATGGCAAACCTGAAGCTGCAGCTCGTTTTCGCAGTAAAACTGGAATGCTAAGAATTCAGGAAAATGATTTACAACATCGTGTGATACGATATATACGCCCACGACGTTAACCGCGCCGTACTTTTCGACGTCGATTAACAAGCCGTTCGGAAACTGCTAAAAGTGATCTAACAGCAAAAGTAGATCGTTACATGGGCTCCACATTTGATAGGGAAATGTGAAAAACTGTTCATCGAAACAACCGATGAAGAGAGAACAGCGATGCAGAGATTGACAAACCTCCTCCCAGCTACATATTGAAAAATCTTTTATATCGAAAGAGATTTAGTCCTCACGGTCTGGTGACCTGCCACGAAAACACCTAACCGAGGTACAAGATTTATCGAAGCTATAGCTTACCGGCAGGACGTGTATACGTTGTGTATGCGGATCAGTCTCACAGAACGTTCTTTATGCCATTTTCTTTTTTTTTCTTCTACCTAGACATATCTCGTTTTTATATTTTGACTATTTTTGTCAAAAAAAGGTAAGAAATTCATCTCAAACTGCATGTGTCTTCCTTTCAGAACTTGACTCGTGATCAAGATAGACGCGAAACTTTCTCTAAAACGGGGCAGATCCTGGTCGATAGAAGAATTTTTGTTTTTTTTTAATCGTATTTTGGATTCAGAAGCTTTCCGCTAAAAGGATATAACGCGCGTTGATGTATAGGTGTTCGATAAAATCGGGTTATGGCTACTTTCAAGATCTAATAGCTTCGCTCTGCGAACAAACGCGATGTATATAGGTATATGTATATATACCTGTAACGTAGAATAAACTAGGTACATACATACGTAACTGCACATACGTACCACTACGTAATAACAGGAGAGACCTGAACAGGTCCTGGTACTGGCGAGAGCTGCAGTGGCATATAATAGCATAATAAGAGTATTGTGCTGCGGAGGTTTCAATGCCCACTCAAAAGCGAAAGACCTGCACCGTTTGAGCGCATTCCATGGGTTCCCAACATCCTGCAAATCTTTTAATACATCCTCGACGGCGTAGCAGTTTCGAAGAGAAAATTCTGCTTTTTTTTTCTCTTTCTAGTAAAGAACAGAGCCGAGTCCTACCTCATTCCGGTTCAAAAAATATTCCACACGGACCCGAAATTCAACACACTGTTTAACATTTTCTATAACAATCTTCGTAGACGCCGTCAAAGCATTATAAGGAAAGTTGAGGAGCACCTACTTGTGACAAGCAACGTTGATTGGAACAGCACTTTTCGATCAGCCTGACACAGGATCGTTAATAATTGACTTATTCATATGAAAAAAGAAGAAGAAGGAGAGGAAGAAGAAGAGGAGTAAAAAGGGTGTTACGAGTTGGATGAAGAAGGCATGTTGAAGGGGTACGAAAAGAGCTGTGTTTTCAGTAAGATCGTTTTTTGGTAAACTGACGTGAGCAAGAGGCCGGGGATCGGTCAGGGTATTGGTATCGGTATTTTTATTGAAGGGAAATAAACAAGCAAAACAAGGTTCGGATATATACGGTTGGCGGGTGATCGGGGCCTCGGTTATCTCGAGTTGTTTGAGCTACTGAATATTATTAGATAGTCCTTATTAACATTTTAAGCACCATGTACCGAAGGACGGTAACGGTCCCGGCTCGATCGAGATCCTCGACGCTTGTTGGTCAGCCTCTAATGATGTTAATCAGTCAATCAAGGTGACAGCCAGACCGCGGGTCAAGATGGCATCGCCGTTCCAACGCGTGCTACACTATACCGTCGCCGCTGATCCTGATGCTGCGACTCACTCTCTTTCTCTTCGTCCTCCTCTCTCCCTTTCTCTATTTCACCATGGAGGAAGACACTCCGAAAAGAATTCTATCCGAAATTCGAAACATCGCAATCCCGTCAGAAACCAAAACGCCCTGCAATGCATTCGCACTTATTTTACTATGTCAATATAAATTACGTGTCTTCTCGAGGAAATGATACCCTTCGAAGGGCACGGGGGCATGGAGCTTCGAAATTTAATGAGATCTGACTGACCCTATGGCTTGAAATATGATCGCGTCGATATTTTTGGAATTTTTTTAAGGACGGTCTCAGGAATTGGTTGAAATTTGTATGGTCCTTCGGTCTGAGGCGAGATGATGTTGTGAAATGAAATTTTGAATTAGATCTGGTCAGCGTAGATCTATAAGAAAATAACGGTACACGGTTGACGCGCGTCGCGCGACGCCCCTGACCTCACGGTGGTCTACGGAAGACGTCTGCAGGGTCAGGGTGTCCGGGTCGTGGACGTAACCCCAGGATTCCGTGGCGTCTCTGCCGGTCGCGAGGGGCCGTAATGACACCTGATCCTCCGCGCCGCAAGCTGCCCGATGAACCTGAGACCCGGAAACCGAGTAGTGGTCATTTTTAGATGACCGTGGATGAACGAGGAGGCGATTCGCTAGATCCAGATCCAAGATGCCTGAAGATCCTCTCTTTTCCTTCTTCCTTTCTCTCTGCTTATTCTTCTTCTGCCTCTTCTCCTTCTTCTCCTTCTACTTCTTCTTCCTCTTCGTCGTGGTCGTCGTCATCTCGGAGACGACGCCTATAAGATTAGACTCGAGGACGGAGTCCCCCTCCGCATCCTGGGCTAGGCTAAGCCGAGGTCAGTTAGCTTTGGGGCATCGTGCAGACGATACCCAACCGACTTGCACGAAGATTCTACCCGGAAATGGTTACCGAGTCTCTCGCCAGTTGCCATGAGCCAATCTACGACCTACAAGTTTCATTTTCTCGCTATAGTTTATACTCCAGGATCAGACCTTGGAACTTGTCCCGTCTAAAACGCCCGCGATTAATTTCATCGATCTCTTCCAAATCCTTAAACCTTTTTCCATACGGTTTTGATTCAACCCTAAGTTACCGATATTTCCAAATCAAGTCCTCTCGAAGATCGGGAAAGGTTGAACCCATCGCAAAATGAAGATATCTTGTAAGAAGAGAGAGAATCTCGTTATTTAAATCGATCTGTATATATCCAGCCGGGTACCTCCACCGATCAAAATGTCTGAATCGGATCCGCAGACACCGATCTACGTATGGACGATCCAATTCAGTTCTATTCTTCTCTCTTTTCAGTATTTTCTCGTGTCGAACAGGGGGGGACCCTGTGTCTGCGGAGCACGTAGAGTCGAAGAGAGATACAATTTCCTTAGAGTCTGAGGTAAATTGGCCTCCCGAAGCACCATATAGCGTGGCACGGGGGAGTATATTTCTCGGTTGACCGACCTGGTGGCAACAAACTGGCATATCGCGATCGCTACGGCAATAAATAAGGTAAATCGACAATTAAGAAAGACATCAAGAGGACTAATGAGGCTATAGGACGTCGACTCCGGTCAGGTCGAACGGGTCGCCACAGTACAAACTATCCGATTCCCGACCCGCGGCGTTTCGACTGTATATATCCCGGCTCGTCCTCTCCTTACTCTTCTTCGTTCAACATCGTCGTACGAAACCGAGGTACGAACAATACCCCATAAATCAACCAGCTCGACAGGATGCCACTGCCTTCTGATCGGACTCGATACACTTCGATAGACTTCGGCATAAGGTGTGTGCCTACATGTAGGCTAATTGCAGACGCCGTACCCGATCTTCGATCCCCATGTCCACGATCGTATGTACCTAAACAAATACTGATTGGCCAACGCGGATTTTTAACCCCCGTCGAAGAGGTGCAGCAGCTCAATCATCGGATACTCCGTGAGTTGGTTGGGTGGTTCACGGGGTCCACCGTGATAGTTTGGCTCGGTTTTTTCTTTATGAGAAACTACTCGGGCGTAGAACTCAAGGTGTCTTATATACGCACGAGTGATTTACCTGTCTACGAAGGGTGCAGATACCGATCGATCACCAGTCACCGTGCCAGGGAGGAGTAGGAAGCTTTATGAATTCTAATCAACGCGTAAAACATCACGTTTACCACCATTCGTATGCAACCAGTCGTTACTCAGTGTCAGACCTCGGTTATATTCAATGAACAAAAAGGAAGAAGTCAATTTTCGAGAGAAAGAAAAAAAAGAAAAAATTGAAAAAGAAAACCTTGCGATAGACAAACGCATTTTTTCTTTCCCACTGAAGTCTGCGACCGGACGATTTCAAATTTATGTATTTTTTTTTTTTTCACGGTCTTTGAAACACTTTTTCTCCATTTTTTTGGTCTTTTCTTTTTCGATTTCTTCAGAATCTTGCCGATTTCTCTGCGATTTAATTATCCGAATGAACGAATTTCGGAGCTTTTAGTATAATTTCTTCGAGTTTTCTCAGATTTCTTTAGAATTTTTTTGGATTTTTTAACGATTCGATCAAATCTTGATAATTTTTTTTTTTTTTTTTTGAGATTTGTTCGACTTTAGCGAATGTCCGTGACAGAGTTGCGTGCTTTCGTCGTTCGCGTGTCTTCTGCAGAGTTCTACAAACGCCTCTCACTCGGGGATTTACAGTTCTGCAAGGTAGAGAAAACGAAAAAAAAAAGAGGTAAAAATAAATTAAACAGTACAAAGAAAGCGAAATAATGAAAAGAAGGAATCGATTCTGGAAAAAAATAAAATAAAAGGACTATAAGTTCATCCCGGAGTTCGTAACCCGGTTCGAGGGAATTCCTACACCGGAGTCACCGTAGATGCAGGCCTCGGAGCTTTTACTCGAAGAGAAGCAAATAAAATAATCCTCATGTCTCCCTAACTCACGTATAGCTGTACCCATATCCCGTACGTGGCTCCGCTTTCGTATATACGGGTTATATTTAAGCAAGGTATACGTCTCTCAATCCGCAGAATCGAACATGCGGACAAACGACCTCCTTTACTCGATGTGTCGAATTTGTTAAACAATATCATTCCCATTTCGTATGTATAGACACTATATTTATTCGATACTATAAATATTGGGTCGTACCTGTACCCCCAAACTTCAGCAACGATGAAATGTCTTGATATAGATCGTACAGTTTCCATATCCAGAAATTATCCGGGTTTAAAGAATTTCCCGAAAGATCGTCATCAAATTTTTACACAAATTTGTCAAATTCGCATTCTTCGGTCTCCTTTGCCAAAAATCTGAACCCGAAGCATACTAAGCAGTGTCAAAATTCTGTTTGAAAAAAGAAGAAGGACTGTACTGTCGAAATTCGGGTTTCTTGATCAACCCACGTGATCTATCTATTTAAAAAAAAAAAAAAAATTGGATGATCGTGATAGCGGGAGGATTATAATAGTTTTGAAACACTGCCGCAGCATCGGCAGTGCAGGTACCACGTCGAGTTAATCGCGGAGGTGTATGTATATGTACCAAATACCTGAAGCGTTATATCGAAACGGTTAACGGCTCGAAAAGAAGAGACGAACCGTGGTATCGTATGCCTACATATAATACCGAGTATAGCGAGAGACACGACCAGGTCAATCCGGGTACACGGAATACAGCGTCACCTGACAGCGGGAGTCCTGGTTTTCGACGGATTTCGAGAACCCGCGGAGAGCCAGATTTAAGATCACGAAAGTCCACGGGTCCGTATCCAACGATTCCTGGTCAAATACGGGCGGCATGCCGCCTGCAGCCGCGTGCATGGTAGAGAAAACACAGAAAATTTCCGATACCTCGTAACTCTTTGACCATAGAATTTTATTCCGTGTAATATCTACGGACGCCGTAATACCGTATACAAGCCGTTTATATGGGCTCCCATATATACCTGCAGCTCACTCGTTCACCAATGTCTTTAATAAAAACCAATGAAGTTATCATTTATACTCCGTCCAGCTGTTGCACACCGTTCAGAAAATTTATCTCCCCGATTTTAGACGCCCTGCCAAGTTTCCAAAATCGGCTCAAAATTTTTCAAAATAATTTTAATTAATTTGCCATATATTGCGAAGGTTTCCCATTCTGTTCGAGCCACTGCAGAGTTCCATCAACGGTTTAGTGGTCTCAGAATTTCGATACAGATTTTTATTTTTCGTTTCACGATTTCTCTCCGGTCTTGAGAAATCGATTAAAAAATCAAGCAAGGAATTCGGTGATAGAGAATAGAATAAGGAAAGTTTGGAGCGTATAGATCTTAGATTTTATTCCACAAAATTTGACGTCTCGATCCAGAAAAAAAAACAAAAAAATCGGTAAATCGGTTCAAAAAAAAAAACGATCTAGTTCACCCCTAAGTTTGATTTGGTCAATTACTAATCTCCGATCTAAAAATTATACGGATCTGATAAATTTGAAGTTGGTTTTGGATCGGATCGTATCCTAATCCGGGGGACCAAGCTAACGAATGGATTTGAGCAAGTAAAAGATAAATAAAAAGTGTACAGTCATTCGAGAAGAGAAATGAAGAGGAATAGAAAAAAAAAAAAAATTAAGAGTTTGAAGAACCGGCGATACCCGGAATACAATAATTGCCCCGGGGATTTCTCTCTCTCTCTCTCTCTCTCTCTCTCTCTGTGATCAAACGAGAGAAAAATAAAAAGAAAAGAAAAGAAGGGAAAATAGAAATGAAGAAACCGCGCGTCTCGTCGCGTGCGGCGATCGCGGCGGTCTTAAGGCGGCCGCAGTATAATCCCAACCGAATAAACATAACGCATAATAACGTTATAGTTTTATCCTATGTGATTTAATAAGAAGAGTACCGCATATATATGGGTAAGGAGATATGCCATAGCGTAGCTACGCTGACTCCTTTGCATGTGTTTGTATTAATGTATGTACGGTTCATGGGTTCATATATTTTTATTTTTTCATCTTCCTCCTCGCTCCTATCTTAATATCGCTCTTTCTCGCTCGACGAGTATATCGGTAAAGGCTCTTGGTGAAACACACCGCTGGGTGCCGCCACGGTGGCGCCAACGTCTCCCTTCTCTCACAAGTAAATCTATCCACCACATGTACAATACCGATATACCTCACAGTGTACACCGATTCTCGGTCACCAACGAGACCCCGATCAACTATATATACCTACGTATACTGACTCAACCCGACAACCGGACTGAAATATATAATGTCCAGAAGAAGAATTTCCACCTGTGCTGAAGTTACACGTATTATAGTTGTACAGGTAGGAAATACCCTGCCGATATCGAAATCGGCCTGAATTCAATAACCGAAATCGATTCATTATCACGAAATTTCGGTCTCAAATATAGCCCAACCGTTTACACCGATCGGAGGAAGGACTTCCGGCCGCTGCACTCGCTCAGAAATTTTGTACAGAGATTTTTTTTTTGCACAGAAGAAAGAATCGGTGAGAACTGGAGCTACAGCTGGTTAGACTCACGGTGCAAGAACGTATAACGTAAATTGCACAAGAAAATTGTTGACGGTTTGTATATACCCGTCCCGATCGATCCCCGCCTACGTTAAAACCGCTCTAGGAATTGTAATCGTGTGTGACTATAACTGATGTAATTATAGATTATGTCTCTGTTTCGACCTTTGCACCGATTATTATCAGATGATCAGGTAAATAGTGAGCGATTGTAATTATCGCGTGAGCTGGAAACGTCGAGTCTCTTATAACCGGGGCCGCTTATACGGAAATGCCGCGGTGCCACGACTGTTGTAAACTATAAAACTACTCGATTTTTTCAACTTAGTTTAATCGTACACGTTATAACGAGAAACTGAAAGTGAAAATTCAAGAAAATGCAAGATGTCCCGAGACTCTGGTATCCATCGAAACCTGCATCAGCCACTAAAAGTCTCTCTCTTATACTCCGATAGTGACTATCAAAATTTTGAAAGCAAGTCAAGTAGCACGGATATCGTTGTAACAAATTTTCGTGCATTTCTGATGAATCGAAAACGAGAAATAGCGTCTCGCGTCTGATTCGGATGAATTTTTCGATGGGATTCGATCGAAGTGTAATAAAAAGTGCGTGATACTAATTTTTTTAATTTTTTTTTTTCTACCGAATCAAAGCCGCGGTATTTCGGCGAGAGAGATATATCCGTATGGCGTGGATATATTAGCTTGTTTATCATCAATTGCAATTGATCAGCGTCAGAGTTCAACCAGATATGGCGGTATACGTATACCTACGTCGTGTCGCAGTTAGTCAGTGTTGAAACATGGACCACCCCGATGACGGCCGCGGGACCGAGGCAATAACCAATAGCCCGAATGGGTCATATTCTCGGATCTCGGTGATAACTCACTATACGGTATAAACAGAGAGAAAGGAGAAAATAAAACGAAAACGGCTAAAAAGAACGTTTTCAAGAGGTGGAACTTCTCGGCGACTCGGGAGAGCCGAAAATCTACGTTTGATTTTCGTCGGTGTACAAAGTCTCGAATCAAACTCCTAAAAAATTCCGAAATAGGGACCAAACAGACCTCGGCAATTACTCACAGGACTAGAAATCACCCGCAAGGTGCGCCTGAAATTACGCAACCAGACACAGCGGAGAGTGGAGATACGAGGTCGACGCACGGCGTGACAGTGTAATCGCAAGTGTGAAATTTGTAACGCCTATTCATGACTGGTATGACAAACGCGAGAGACTGCACTGGGATAGGTACCGTAATACCTTCGGTAATACGTTACGGGATGCGAAAGCTGCGATCGTCATCCTGGAAATATCAAGGACTAAAAATAAAGTAAAACTGTTACTTTTGAGATCGTAAACGATCATCGGCAAGTGCGAGATGGGTTTGCAGGTACTTTTTTCTGATGTTTGATCGTTGCCAATGTTCGGAAATCGAATTCTCCGACGATCCGTGCACGTATGTAACTTTAAACGGACACGTAGCGAAGGAGAGTCCGACGTAGTTGCCTAATTACCCGAATACACATGCCTCTAAGATAACGAGTGGTCGGTCTTGACCAGATCGTACCAGAGAGGAGATCAGAGCAGATCGGACCGTACCAGAGTTATAGTTATTGCGTAAGGTAGACATAAAAAATGTGCCAGTATGTACACTGCAGGGCGATGTAGTCGCGAGCCACACTCAAGCGGCATGTCCTTTTCGACCGGTAGAAGGACCGCGCGGACCGTGTAGATTACGGTAGGTATACATATACACGCGTACAGATACCTATATACACTTTTGTAAACTGTGTACAGCAGGCTGGGAGTTGATACACGGTTATTGTCGGAATGGCTCCTTGTTCCCTGATCCGTACGATACTCACCTATACTCACTCACTGCGGGTTTTCGGATTTAACCGTTTTTTTTTTGTTTTTTTTCGGTACGGGATATATCATACGACCAATGGCCAGTGATTTTGCCATCTGATTGTTCCTCAATTACTATTCTTCTTTCACACTCCGCGACGATGACGTCGGTTTTGGCAATTTTTTTATACATTTCTTACGACTCAGGGATCTCTTTGAGACGATTCGGACCATTTCACGATACCATATCGTTGCTATAGTGTAAAGAACTGGAGCCAGGTTCAAGTTCCGGATTTCAAAAGCCCCGAACGGTCGAAATTTCGGGTTCATTCAGCCCTTCGGATTTTTATAGCTCTTAGAATTTTCAACCTCAGGTGTTTTTTGATTCGAAATTTTTCAAATCGACTACATCTACAGACTTTCGGGGAAATACTCTTCCTGAGAACCCCGAATCGATGACATTAAAATTGAAAATTCTTTACCGTTCGGTGATTTTAAAATTCGGAACTTCAACCCGGACCCCATGATTTTCAATTTTGCGCGATTATATTACGGAGACATAGATAACAGCTGCATTGAGAATTGCTGTGCAGGATTTGCGAGTCAAGGTTTGAAAGTGAGTTCGCGTATTTTACGTCACGATGACATTTGCCTCGAGTTCTGCTGCAGCAGCGTTTCGAGGTTTCCGCACGGTGGTAGGTACCGGTACGCAGGTGGCTGGTCGGTTAATTTTTTTACTTATTTATCATATTTTTTTTTTCGTTTCCTTCTCTCTCTCTCTCTTTCTCTCTCTTGTCCTCTTACAATCATACGGTCTCGCCCGCGCGTTACTATAGGAATGCACTTTCTTCCTCTGTTTATGGAAACGCGAGAACCGCGCGAATTTGTTACGCTAACGGTTCAAAAGACCCGCCGCACCTGCGGACCGGGTCCTAGCTGCGGCCACGGTGCTAATCCACCTCTCGCTACCCCGCAGTGATTTACTACTCGGGTAATTGAATAAATCAATTAAATCTACACAGTACTTTATACGTCGCACTCATTCAAACTCACCCACGCATTAAAGACTGGCTAATGTTCTATGACACAAGGCCCCTGTAACCCGGGCCCGCCAACTATCCTATCGACGATATTATACCCACCTTTATATTCCCTGCAGTCCCCTTGATTACGGGCAATCGATAGTAATTAAAGTTTCACTTCCTGGTTGAGAAGAAGGAAAAAAAAAAATGTTTTTTTCCGAATCACCGCTACGCGATGAAGAAACGTTTCATTGAGTCAGTTTTTTTCTTTTTTTTTTTTACAGCTAGGATTGGTAGGATTTTGAGACACGATTCAAATTTTTTTTTTCACATTTTATAGACGCATCCGAATTTCGCCTAAAAATTTGAAAAGAATATTCTAAATTTATGTAATTTTGGAGCGAACTATAAATTATATTCGATGAATTTGGATTCTAGACACAGAAAAATTTTGATTTTGAGCCAGTTTATTTTTTTTTTTTTGGCGATATAATTTTGCGAAAATTGTCTCCAAATTTCAAAAAGTTTCGGTCAAAAATGAGACAGCTGCAGCAGTTTCTAACGAAAACCACCTTTTCTTCGATACAGATTCAATTATCTGTGAAAATCGAGGCTCGATAAAATCTCTAATATAATTTCTAATCGTATTTCAAAATCCAAGTTATCGGTAATAAATAAAAAAAAATATATTGATTCAGTAGAATATTTGTTCATGATTTGAAACAAAGAATTATAACCCTTAGGAACGGTTACGATGCTCGAGAAGATTCGGCGAGGTAAAGGAACAGGGAACAGTTTGCGGTAATAAAATTGAATAAAGAACAACAAAAAAAGAGACCGTTAAAAATGAATAAAAGTAAACTGCAGTGACAACCGATGATATGGAATTTATGGTGGACGCAGGATCAACGCGAGGTCGAAATCGTGAACACGAGTTGGACAAGTTGTCGCTCTCCTGTCTCTCGCGGTGTTCGACGACGATACCCGCGCGGGTATATATACATATATAGGTCCGTTTCTCGCGAAATAGGCAACTATATATATCTGCAATGTCTCTATTTCCAAGTACCCTGCAGAACTAGATAATTGCGGATATAATTGTTTACCGTCACGATCGGTGCTCTAACCATACCGTTACATCCGATCACGAAGTCCTGACATTCATTGCCAGTTCTGTCTACCTTCTGCGCTCGCGATCTTCGGCTCTGTCTTTATATATCTTACAGGGAATATAATAAAGGGATAAGGAATCCTGAGCACAGCAATTTCACGTATTTTAGTACCGAAACGATTTTTTTTCTCTTTTTTCTTAGTTTACCGATTTTTCAGCGAAAGCCCATTGCGGATATTTTGGTAGCGAAAAAAAAATGACCGTTCGATATTGCCCGCTGCGGTTTTCCATCGGTCAGTTTGTACATATCTCGTGACCCGATTATATCGGACAAGCGAGTAGTTCCGCGGCCGTAAATAGTCAGCTAGCACGGACCCGTGATTGGTCTTACTTATATTTTAGATTAGAATCTCGATCGATGGGTCGATCGATCGATCTTATTAGAGAGGAAATCTTTGACTTAAAATTTAACCCGGGGTATACCGAACGACTACCCGAAGATCTATTTTATTTCATCGCTAAACTTCAAATCGATTCAATTTACTGTCTCATGATCTAATTCTTATTTATTTATTTTTTTGGGGGGGAATTTGAATTTTTTCAATTCGAATCTCGATGGGCTGATTAAAAAACCGACTTCCCACGATATAGAAAAAAATAAAATAAATAAATAAGGGAAAAAATTTATACCTCAAAAACCTGCAACTTTAGTATATCAAATGGTCAATCCGTTGGACATATTATATACAGCCTAGACACGGTTCCTTCCGAATTTAAAATTCCTATAATAATTTTGACAAAATATTATAATAAAGATGTTATAAAAAAAAAAAGAAAAGAAAAAGAAAATGTCCGTAAAAACCGGCGCCTGTACGACGACCCCCCGTGGTGATGATTTTTGAACAGAAGCGGCCACTGGTATTGAGAAATATTACCGCGTCCTTCACGCGCGGTATCTTAATTTAGTTATTAGATGCCCATATACGTTGAATACCTCATAGAAATGTGGCTATGGGTATTAAATAGTTAAATAGATTCCTCCACGTATATAATATCCACGCTTATTAATTACCTCTATAACTTGAAGAAAAATAAAATAAATAAATAATATCCTAACCGCGACGACGAGACGAAGTCAGGTTGCAGGTATCATCGGATAGATTAAAGTCTATCGAAGTCTCTCACTGTTTAAAAAAGAATAATACCAGACTATTAAAAAATCGATTTAGGTATAAGAAATTTGTTACTATTATTCAAACTATTCTCGAGGCAGTAAAATTGTTCGCCAAAATGTATATAGAAAAAAATCTAAAATTGATTGCGCTAAGGATCGTAGAGAATAAAACGATTAGAAACTATTCAATGAGTAGGTTTAACAAATACGTTGATGTGTGGTAAAAAATAAAAATAAAAAATCGTTTAGACGATCGCTGCAACGCGGTATAATCTACAACGTTACCTGTGCTACTTGGGTATATATCGACGAGGCTCACCTGACTTTGAAGTCTCATTAGTTAGAGCGAAACAAATCGCTCAATTAATATATGATAGATGCGAGTAATTCCGAGAGGGTTACGTACCTCGGATAATACCTCATTACCAAGGGCGATTAATAACAAATAAAATAATTAACCGAACGTATACATATGTATATCTATACCGTACAATACATACATTACAGTACACCGGTATGTATATCTAGCTACAGGCACATGGCTCGAAGCTATACTCTCCGATTAATGACGCTGCTCGAAACCCTAGGCGATACCTTTTATGGTCATTACTAAACCGCTGAGAGATACTAGTATATAGCTGAGAGATATATATACATAATATAGGCAACTTACTGTAAGAATACGATTCTAGAAACGCAGCTATAACTTTGAAACTCTTTACGGAAAATCGGTGTTGCAATTTGCGTTTTTGCTAAGATCCTGCGAGATCGTTTATTCACTTTGATAAAATATCCTGCGTTAGATATTTCAGGTCACGGGTCATTTCCATGACCAAAATTAAAGAGCATAATCCTCTCTTACGGGTAAAAAATTTATGCAAAGGCTAATCTTCTAATATAGTGAAAAATAAACACGATTTTACAAATAAGTGCATCCCAGCTGCAGGATTCTGCGTTCAAGTATTGTTAGCGGATAGTATAGGTATATGTATAAATAGGTATCGTCATTGGGTACCGTTGGCTGATTTCAGTCGAGGCTGCAGCAAGGTTCAGTCTTTAAACTGCCTACTCCTACGGCTCGGGTCTATGATGCGATCGTGATAGATGTAGATCAACGAGAGCGCTCGGTACCTCGATCGCTGGTACGATCTGTCGAACTACATCGACGCCAGTAGACTGCAGGTATATAGCAAGCAGAGGAGAGAAGATAAGCTGCAGAGAATAGAAGAGAAGAGAAGAGAAGAGAAGAGAGCCGAGGCTCGGCCAGCTTCCATGTTTCCGGGTCACGTCACGGCAGGTTGACTGCCATTGTCCGTTCGATCCTGATCTCCTTGCATTAATTAGCATTTATTTTTCTATACTGACCAAAACTGGAGCCCCATCTTATATTGTCAACCCGTTTCTAGTTTCCTGCTTTTATACCGAACTCCTCGTTGAGTTATTACAAAATCGTTGTAATGCTGTAGGACCTGGCTACAGATACGAGATTCCCGCCAACTAGTTGACGAATAAGTGAAGAAATTTTTGGAGTAAGGTTTTGGTGTGATAAAAAAAAAATCTGATAATAAAACAGGAATGAATTTTTAATCGTTTATAACACCGTAAATCTGCAATTATTTGCCTAGATGGGTTCCGTTCACTATAGAGCATCTTAAGCTTCTTACACAATTCTGCATCACACTCGAAGAGCCAAAGTATTAGCAAAGTCATTGAGACGAGACGATAAGCCCGTCGCGTCCGGCGACGCACCCTATGCTAATCCGAAGAAGAAACGCATGTTCTGGTATATTTTACCACATACACATGATCCGTGGTTTGTGTTTAGTGTACGGCTCTTCGAATGTATGTTACCTATGTACTGAATAGCCATAGGTATAGCTTAGTAGTTATAAACTTGACGTGCAGTAAGGACGTCAAAATAAAGTAGACAGAATTTTCAAACACTTTTGTGCGATCTGATCGAATTTGAGTTATCTTGGTAGTTTTATTTTTCTATTTAAGGTATATGTATATGTTTTTTTTCTTTTTTTGTACCTATATGAGAAACTAAAAATCGGCTAAAAAACGCTCTTAAATATTTTTCAAACGAATATTTATCCTCCCGCAATATTCTTCAACTATAAATTGATAGTTTGATTATTGAAAATTATTATTAAAGTACTTAAATTTTCGGTTAAATATGTATATATTAATTCTATATTCAACTTAGAACCGCGTAGTTCTATCTATTGTACAAAAGATCGACTTATTAAAGTTAAGATGATATCTGTGTTACCCCGCAAGATAATGCAGGGTATCAAACACTCGGTAGGTTACCGACACACATCGTATGTATCGACACAAACACGAATGTTGCAAATTATATTCCTGTCGGTAGGACAGGGATGTCTGCTATCCTAAGTCGATAAAGAAGTTTCATTATCGCCCGATCAATAATTAAAAGAGCTATACAATTTAAAAGAAAAAGAAGATACAAATTCAATTGAATTGATTGAATATTTATTCATATTTGGCCAGGCTGCCCATGTGCTCATAGCTTAGATGATTAACAGGGGTCTTTCTTCAGCTTTTATGCCGACTAGAGAAGGCCGGCCCCTGTAATGAAAATATTTACACAAGCTGCGTTATTGTGTAGGATCGTATTGTGATCTTCAAGACCCGAATTGAAGTTATTAAATATTATTCAGTTTCGTTTGAAAGTGACAGGTTGTCGGTTAAAGAGTGGCCATATTGCGAAGGCGTTGTTGAACAGCTGTAGCTCCAGCTCAACAGCTCGACTCCAGACTCGAGGCAGAGTAGTTCCGAATGTGAAAGGCAAAGTGAGACAAGACGCTGTGATGCTGATGTCTGCCGTAAATCTCCAATTTTATGCATGTAAAAAATGCAACTGCATTAAATACCTCAGGTGATCACATCGCGTTATCGTTACTGCAGGTAAGTTTACACCCTCAATTAAATATGTAAACACCTTCACTGGATATCATCTTGTATAGCCCTTTAGTCCGTGGTTTTAGGACTATGTATGTATATCACTTCTCTCAGGGAATCAGGATCTGTTTTACCAACGGAACTATGTGTATAACGTTCACTGATCTTTGACTTTGTTGACTTTAAGAATGGAAAATAATGAATATGCAATCTTAAATCAACATATTTGCTGGTTTTCTGATTCAATTTCACCCCAAAAAACGCCAATCAATTCGTTTCAATTTATTACTCTTGCAATGATACAGTTCAATGAAAGTCTAACTAGATCGCAGCTGGATCCTTAGATCTATGATAATTTTTGCATTTATTCGATAGACGGGATTCCGTATTTGAAATAAATTATTCGATCATATCGGATAGTGTATATAAAAATTAAAAATAAAAAAATTAAATTATCGATTCCACTACAAGTGGCGCCAATTTATATAAAAAAATTTGAAATAAGACCGCGTAACAAAGTTCTGTTCTTTTTGCTAATAGCAAATTTGTTTAAAGAATGAAATTGATAATATGTTCATATTCTATCCCTCTGAAATTTTATTATATATAAAATTTTATATCGAAAATTTATCTGGTAACTCTTTTAATTTGCTAAATAGTAGACCTGCGGATGTCGTTACAAATGAGACACCCTGTACAGTAAAACTATATATATTATTCGGCGATTTTTATTTATAAATATTGCTAGTATATCCTTTCTATTACGCATACCACATGACGCGTTAAGGTATTCCGCGAGACTGTACACCCACTTACATTACAGGTGTCACGTAGCTGTACACACTTCCTCGATATCGATGACTATAAAATCTCGCGGACGCACGAAGCGTATAGTGTACGTGGGATGTATTAATTCACCGTAATAGTATTTCCGGTTTCGGTCTGTTTCAGATAATCTACGTAATTTTAAAATGAATAAAGTTACAGTAGGATCAACGTACGCCAAACCTCCTCGTAGCAGTAATTACTTTGCTATCATATTAATCGTTAACTTAATTCTGCCGTGGGAAATATTCGGCGAAAATTATACGAACATCAACCTCCCTGAAGATCAACTTAAGTTTTACTTCAATTCGTTTCCATCGATCGCCGAAAAGTGTCGGAACGATTCGGCATGTCCATTTAAGGTAAATACAGTAGTAATAATTTTTCATGTATGTATCTAGTAGTGTATAGTTTAAAGAATTTTAAATTCGGACCGCAATGCGCATGTGCGAGAAACTACAGCGCATGCGTGCAGAATTTAAATTCTACCTTTTCGCACGGAATTCAAACGTTCTGTTTTTAAACAGAAAGAAAGAATTCGATACAATTGAGTTTTTCATTCATATTCTGCGGGAATTTGGCAGAAAAAACCATCTCCTTCTTATTATATATAATGATACTTCTCTTTTTTGGGATACATATGCGCTAAACGCGTCCATAATTCACGCGCTGATTAGCTAATTTGAAAAAAAGAAATCGCGCACTTTTATTATCGAAGAAAGATTTTTTTTATTATTAATATTTTCATCAGGATCATCTGGACAGTAACGCGTGTTGGGGTTACGAGGATGATTGTAAATCTGAGAATTCCTATTCGATACCAAAATGTCCTGGCGACCACAAGGGATGGGTAGCAACGAAACAGGCTCAACTTGATACTTTTTATACTCAGGGTGACTTCGGATACGTCCGTGATCAACGTAGAGAAATGATGATTATCTGCGAGCCGCTTTTCCTCGTGAGATTTACATTTGATTTTCAGATTTTAAAATCAGTATTATAATTGATGTAATTTTGAAAATAATTCTCTACGAATTTGATTCACTGTAACAGGACGACTCGTCGCTGGAATGCTCGGAGCACATGAGATTCTGCAGAGGGAGAAATATTATGATCAATTTTACAGATTTGGCAAATCGAAAAGAACCGATAAGATATAAAATGGACGTTCTGAAAGAGGGTCAAATCGGGGGATACTGCACGTGAGAATATTTCATCTCTTATTTTAGATATAATAAAAATGATGAAGACTTTCATCAATTTTAACACCATCCATGAATTAATAAATCGATACCATATCTTCAAATTAAACCAAATCTAATCGCTCAAGTCATTTTGTTTTTTCGATTTCGAACTGTAATCAATTTGAAAAAATTCATTTCGCGCCTAAATCAATTCATTCGAATCCGAAACCGTGAAGAAATGAATATAGCAATTCGATTTAATTTACTGTGAATATTATACCACGATTTTCAATTATCGAAATTGATTTTTCAACCCTCTATTGCTTCCCTAATTGTCAGATTAAACCAGAAGAGACTAGAGGTGAATGCGGACCATATAAGTCCTCTTCAATCATGGGGACCAGAGATCAGAAATTTTCGAAAATTGTCTAGACGACCAATAGTGGAGGGAGACTGCGATGTTGTGATCGAAAAGCCAACGTTTTTAATGAAGATTGATGCCAGTACGTTTTCAAACTTGATTAATGGGAATATCTACATCGCAATCTTCGCGATCAATTAGAATGAAATACTTTTTAACGATTTATTTTGTTGCAGCAGTTAACATGTACCATCATTTTTGTGACTTCTTCAACCTTTACGCATCCCTTCATGTGAACATATCACATCCATCTACGTTCGATACTGACAATCACATTCTTATCTGGGAAAGTTACAGGTAATTGTAATGTGTCTAGTTTTCGGATTTATTATCAGTTATATGTATAGATCACTTATTCATAGTCAATGATATTTTTCAGCTACCAATCAGCCTTTCAAGATACTTTTGATGCATTCACAAGCAACGCACTTTGGGATTTGAAAACATTTAGAGGAGATACAGTTTGCTTTAAAAACATTATCTTCCCTATGCTACCGAGAATGATTTTTGGGCTCTATTACAACACGCCTTTGGTAATGAAAAGAGTTTATTTTTTTGAATGATTATAAGAAGTCGATTCGAATCAAGAATGATACAATAAATAATATTTTCTCTGCATTCATCAACCCACAGATTTATGGGTGTGAAAAAAGCGGCCTGTTCAAAGCTTTCAGCGACCATATCCTCCACAGACTCGATATTCCGATTAGAGATAAAAAGAACTCGAAAATTCGAGTCACACTTTTGAGCAGAGACACACAGTACAGGAAAATATTGAACGAGAATGACCTAGTCGATGCTTTGAAAAACAATACAAACTACAAAGTCCGAAAGGTGCGGAATACCGATATAACGATAAAGAACCTAATGCATACTTTTTTCCAACTGATTACCATTTCCTCTTTTCAGGTGATTTATAACAAGCATTTACCATTCAAAAAGCAACTAGAAATAACTAGAAACACTGATATTTTCATTGGAATACATGGCGCTGGACTAACGCACTTGATGTTCCTTCCCGAATGGGCTGCAGTATTTGAAATGTAACTAAAATTCGATTCTCTTTAGTCTTTTTCAAATTTTACAAATGTTCATCAAAGAAAGTCTATCGATAAAATAAATTCATGTGATCTCTAATCAACTCTAAAATTTTCTACAGATATAATTGCGAAGACCCAGCGTGCTACAAAGACCTGGCAAGATTAAGGGGAGTCAAGTATTTGACTTGGGAAAATTCTGAGAAAGTTTTTCAGGAAGATCCGGTAAGAAAATGATCCTGGCTTATCTTTGGTGCTTCTTGTTTAATGAAAATTTCGCATTGGATTATGTTTACCTTGTGTAAAAATTTCGCGATTTTTATTATAATGATTTGTTTAATTGCAGGGAACACATCCTGATGGAGGAGCACATGCCAAGTTTACAAACTATAGTTTTGACGTCGAAGAATTCCTGCGAATAGTTAAGTTGGCTGAAAAGCACGTTAAGAATCACAACGCGTTTAAAGATTCCGTCAAAAAATCGTGGAGAAAAAATATGGTTGATAAAGTTCAAGCGAAGGATGAATTATGAACAAGTTTATTGAATTTTTTTCTTGCTTTCTGTTTTTTTATTATTGCAGCAATTTAAACAACTATACAAATATAAAGAATGACTTAGTTACCAACGACAATGGGGAGAAATACTATACCTATAATATAAAAATCAAATTGACCATGTGATTACGTCGATCTGATTGCTAGTTAATACCTAATTAATTAAACTAAGCTAATTAGTAAACGAAACGACTGGAAACTCGGAGCTCAAATTGTGTGCTAAAAAAAAAAACTTAAAAAACGAATATATATTAATAATGTTAATTATAAATTGTGTTCAGATAAAGAATGGCATACATTTTATTAATTACTAATTGAATTATTACTTATTATTATTGTATTTATTATATACAAAACGTTGTACATACATACAGATTTCTTTCAAAGGTAAAAATATTAAATGTGAAAATGTAATTTTTGTAAAAAAGAGAAAAAACGTTTAAAATTTAGATCACCCGTTTTACAACGAGCATAATCATCCTCCATGCCAAGGCAGTCAATTTAAATACGAATTTTAACATAGTGACTGAAATTACTCCATAAAATTATTATTTTAATATCTCTAGTTAAGTATTATTCACTTGAATACTGTATATTTTCAGTACAAGCTTACAAAACAATTAAGTATAAATCCTAATAATTATTAAGGCATGAAATTTTCACAAAATTCCCACTATCTGGTCTACGCTATCAAGACTTATCAAGACTTACAACTTAATTTGTATCTTACACCTATGCAATACCCCAAACAATGCTGTATCAATGACCATATAGGCAGTTATTATTTTAACGGCCTCTATGTCTGGGACGTATAATGTTCTCATTGTCATGTTTATGGCACCAGTTAGCACATTACTGATAAGAAAAAATGCAAGGCCATTGTAATTAACGGCTTCAAAAATTTCTGGTATGCTAGACAACTCGTTTCCATTTTCTTTATCCTTCTGATTTTTCTTTTCCTTCTTATTAGAATTTGTTTTCCTGCTGACTTGCAACTGCCTTAAAATATCGGTGATTACATCGACCAACAACAAAACAGTCAACATAACTGCGGTCAAAGTAATCATCCAGGCGCAATAACCAGCGTTAGCCAACTTTCTGGAAACCCTGAAGTACTCATCGAGAAAAATAGTCGCTACACAAGCCTGAGCAGCTATCAACGAGAGCTTAACACATAAAATCATTGACTCGCTGTACTGGGCCTCGAAAACAATGAACCGAAAGTTATTAGACTCTAGAGATTTGCTTGTCTGGATTCTACTAGCCCTTCTATAAGTCGAATGTATCAATCTGCCCACGGCTACGCCGACAAAATAAAGCCCCACGTATCCAATAGTTGATACAATCCCTTCGCGGTTCGCGTCTATGAAACCTTCTCTAGAGCGCCCAGAGAACCATTGCCTGAAGCTGGTTCGGGTCAAAATGTACTCATAGCCAGTTAGGATCGAGATACCAACGAGCAGAGAGTGTTTTGAACTTATCAAAGAAGTCAGTATGGTCGTTAGTATCTTTACAGCAGCTAGAGTTATAAAGAAGTTCCAGTGAACTCCATATTCTCCTATTTGTCTTTGATAGTCAAGATACTCTACGGATAAATATCTGACGGATCCTAAGATCAACAGAGGAATGCAGCTCCTTACGCAATCTAGAAAATTCCTTGAAGCGGTTTTAAGAAAACCTGATTTCGAACCATCACCAGAATCCCTGGCCTCTGGAGAGACTAAGGCATTTGCCATGACAAAGAATCCCACCCCAGTATCCATCAAACTAAAACCATAGCTCTCAGTCTTAGCAAAACGTCTTGGAAACACTTTAAAGTCTACCGCGAGGATGCAAATTGATGTTAAAACGTTAGTCAAGGCTCTAAAGTTTGTTATAAAAGGCCGCCTTCCAGTTTGAGGTGGTGGTTTTGCACCTCCGGTAGTTGCAAGGTCTGTCGTCAGACCAATGATTAAAAAATTTGTGCAACACAGGGCGAGTAAAGCTATACAAATCAAAATTTTATCATCTGCGTAGATGGTGAAACTTAGTACAGTCGGTACTAAGACCATGAGGAATTCTAGAATGAATTTTGTGACTCGGTTTAGATATTTACCAATCAAACTCGTCGTAGTTATCAATAGCAATAAGCTACAGACACTTGGCATTAGTAAGAGAAGCGTTTCCCGCGCGGTTGTACCGTGGGTGTTTGATACGAATTCAAGCTGTTCTTTTCTGTAGGCGGCATCGTTTGAATCTCCCGCCATTTTTTCAACGATTCGTGTTCCGCCGTTCCTTGTTCAAGCAGGTTGTCTGAAGCCTGAAAAATCGTGACACGTGTCTTTAACAGATTAAATTATGAGGGAAATTATACGTGTTGAAAATCGAACGATACTTACTACTCAAAGTTGACCTTCTTTGTTGTACTATTCCACCGTTCTAAACTCGCTAATGAATATTCTTTGCTCTTCACACTCGATGCGCGGTTCCGATGGTTGTCGCCATTTTTAGTTTCGTATCGCCTGCTATCTAAAAATTGATCCGTATCCACAGGGAACCCGAAGATAAGGGACTTTACAGGGTGGCTCATTTGAGACGGAAAATTTAACAGAATTGCAAAGAAAATTTGATACGAAAATTTTAAATAGTCAGACTAATTAGTACGATTCAATACGACGATGGCTACTTTATTTAGACACAAAATATATGTATTTACATTTTCATTTACAAGAATAAATATATGTAGCTATATCGATCCCGCGGTAAACGAAAAAAGATTGAAGCGGATTGAAACCACTGATCTCTGAGATGAGAAAAATTTAGAGACATTTGTATACCTAAAATATTTAGATAATCAGTATTAATTGACCTCTTATATCTGTTTTTATTTACTGTGTTCCGTACAACGTTTGGGTTTCCAATTAAAATGTTAAATATTATGATTCAAATCCATGTTGATATTATAGTTTTTCATCGCCTTTATCATAGATCCTGATCATTACTATCAAATTTATGTTTATTCGATCGTCTGACAGCAGGGAAACAAGAACATTGCACCGCTCTGCGAAACGTCTTTTGGATTCTAGCCGAGAATCGTGCGAATAGTTTCTCGGTTCTAGAGTTATTAATCGTCGACTTGTCTTTGATGAATTCAATCTCATCGTCGATATCTGTACGAATAATTATCTCCTCCTTTGCCAAATTATTACCTGCACCGAACATAATCAGTTCCCCGTTCAAATTTCTTGATCTAATTAATTCCCGACGGTTATTATAATTACTCAACGACTTATTATTAATGATCATTAATTCCGACAAACCGGCTACGACATTTTTTGGAAAAAAACGATCATTAATAACGGTTGAAGAACCAGCTTGCTTAATCTGGGAAAATGCACCATCAACCCAACTGTAAGCAGCTACATGCATCGCGCTTTGCACGGTCGTATCAGACGCGGTACGATTTATCGGGGAATCCCAAGACGAGAGAGGTATCAGTCGTTCTTCTCTGCAAGAAACGGGAATCCCCTGGACCAGAGTGGCGAGATTAACCATGGATAGAGATTCAGGGAGGTGGGAACCGTCCCCTAAAATCCCTTCCACGGTTCTAGAGGGAATTCCCTGTGCCCTGGATCTTTTGAGAACCCTGATAACTGTTATGTCAGAATCGCTTGGAAAAGATGAGACATCAAAGTCCGTGTATCTCGGTAAATTTTTGTAATCGTCTGATAGCTGATAGAGATCGGTGTCGCTCCTGCTTTTAAACCGATTAGCCGATCCATGCGGAAAATATTTCCGGGGTATTGACAGATCAAATTTTTCGCATTCTTCTGTAGCTATCTTTGCTATATAATTAAAGAAAATTCGGTAACGTTGAATACGCAGTCTCAAATTGTTATGTTATGTTATTATAACGGGATAAAGATCCTCGAGGTTATACTAACCGCCTGATTTTCTTAGTTTCATTATATCCTCGATGTTTAATTTGCTTATCACGGACGGCCCGTTATCGCACATTGTGACGATGTGATTAAAACGGTAATTTTAATATGAAGAGACACTAAACGCGGCCGTATACGGTTTCACATACATTTAAATAAATATACGTTATTTTGCGAGACTCTAAAGCGGCTGGCATACATACGTATGAACATGTAATATAATTTTTAAACAATCGCTGATTTTGACAGTTTGATAGATTCAAATAATAATAATAATATTAATAATAATGTTAATAATAATTGACGCCTGAGGGTCCATGCCATCTTTAAATAAAAGAAAATAACGAATGTTCAGATATTTCGACTAAAAAAAATTGTAATACACACGTTTTCGATCTAAAAAATTATATTCTAAATTGATAAATGATGATTTCAGGCCTTAAATTCAATCAATAACCGATAAAAGCTACGAAAAGTTGAACCACTTCGATATGCTGTGAAAAATTTAAATTCAAATAATTCCCGCCGTGCGTGTTAAACGTCAGGCGGAACACGGACCGTTGTATAACCTAGTTTTAACAATGATGACAATTCCTGGTGAGCGTTATCTGTGGTTAGAACATCTGTCACTTTTCAAACCTTAAGAAGTCTGACTCAGAATTCGTGGATTATCACAGCAGTGCGAGTCAGATAAGGAAAAAAAAACATATTGTTAAATCATTTCCAGCGGAATGCGTCGTCTTTCAATACATCATCAACGGCTGATCAATCGTCTAAATATAAAAACTGCTATAACCACGTAATGGAATCCTCCGAAGACGACGTGCCTTTGATCCCGATACCTGGAACGTCATTAAATCAAGTTACAAACGTTGCTAATAAACAGTCGAAAAATTTGAGAAAACGTTTCACGAATCGGGAATCGGATAAACAAGAAACATCGACGACGGAATTTGAAAATATATCGCCTCCATCAGACGCGACTAAAGTATGGACCGACTCTAACAGCCTACCGAGAATACCTCAAATATTGGATTTGGAATCACCAGGTAAAACGAACGGATTAAAATCAAAAGTTTCTATAGATTCTAATTATGACGATCCAGAAACACTGTCAGCCAGAGAACGGATGAAGGTAAACGTCGTTAGGGGATGCGTCGCTAAACCTGATCTCACTTTCGGTGAATTAAGATTACTCGGATGCAGCAGCGAGGGATTTGTTAACGGTAATTATATCAGCAAACTCTTTTTCTCATTTCAATTACATTTGTTTTTTCTCAAAAGGGAATCCAATCTCATACATACATATCTCATACATATAGTCGTACACCTACATAGTCTCGCTCGATGTAAACATCACTGACTCACTCTGATGTCATCAGTTTTATTGATATGACCTTATATTCTCCCCTATGTTCAATACAATCTATCATTATGGTCAGTTGCAATAAATTTATTCTCTAACTCTCAGGTTTCAATGCTAGGCTTTTAGATATCTTGGGTCTAGACTCTCCCTTGAAACTGTAATATAAAAGTATGATTTTTGGATAAGAATTATCGAGATTTGCCATTTTTTAGTCATAATTTGACTATTTATTCGGTAATAATCGAGAACTGATTAGCGTAGATGGAAAGTATATTTTCTATCATGATCCAGAGCTGAGTTATTATGCGAAAGGCATTTCAATGTATAATTTTTTACTTTGATTCAATCTCGAGAATTCTTTATCTAAACGCAGAGTAATTTTTATATCAGAATGTTGCTTGATAGTAATTAATTACACTACATATACGTAGCTTATTAATAACTGCTGCTAATCGGTGAAGACTAATTAAAGAAGGGATTTGATTTCTTATTGATGGTATAACTGTTCTGTTCTACTGAAATATTGTAAATAAAAGTGATCTGCAGATGATATACGAAGGGTTTTATGGCCGCGACTCCTAGGACTGAGGGATCAAGATCTTGGGCGAGTTGAGGGTCTGGAAACTATACATAATCAAATAGGGAACGATATTCATCAACAGATACTGAAGGATGTTGTGAGAAGCGCCAGTCACTTTCCTCCAGGATCAACACAGGATGAAATTACAATGTTCGAGAACCAAATGACGCAGATGATATGCTGGGTACTTCATCGGCATAAAAAATTAAAGCAAGTTTATTCTTACTTTTTTTGAAAATAAGCTCAACATGTTTTTTTAAACAGGCAGAACCTTCAGATAATCGACTTAATAATTCAAAATTTAGATTTTCGAAGTAATAGAAGTGACTCTTTAGCTAAATAAATCCAATTAACTTTAGAACTAATTCATTTACAGTTATTATCAGGGCTACAATGACGTAGCAGCTACCGTTCTCATGGTGATGGGTTTACAGCGTGGATTATACGTCCTAGAACAAATATCCTTGAAGTTTCTTGAGAGGTTTATGGAATTAACTATGGAAAAGGTCAACCAGGAATTATTTTTTATATTCGCTTTACTGGAACGTGTACATCCAACGTTATTACAACATTTAGAAAAGTGAGTCGCTATACGTTTGGAATATGAGACAAATTGTTTATAAAAATTACCTTCCATATCTTACTGATGTTTGTTCTAATAAATAAAATCATTCTGTTACAGCGTAGAACTGTTTCCGCACTTTGCTCTTGCCGAATACACAACATGGTATGCGCACAAGTACTCTGAGCATAGGAAATTGCTACATAGATTGTTCGACTTCTTCCTCGGGAGTCCACCGCTCATGCCGTTATATCTAAGCACAGTAGTAGTTGCTCATAGAGCTAAAGAAATTTTCAACACTACTCCGGACATGGGACATACTCACAAAGTACTTTGCACGGTGAGCGATTGACGGCGTTAAGATCTCGGCTAAAGTTTAGCTTATATTTTCTCTTATATTTACTTTCCACTTTATTTGTTATTCTCAGCTTCCGGATGATCTACCATTTGAAACTCTGCTTGTCGACGCGAAGAATCTCTACCAAAAATATCCACCAGAATCGATAGAAAACGATGTTAGAGACTATGACACAAAAAGACGACAAAAGGAACAAGAGTGGAAAAAAGCTGCGGAAAAAAATCGTCAAGAACGAGAAAGGCGGAGTCGACTTCAAGTCGCAGTTCCTCATCAACGCTTGCCTTACAGAGTTGGAAGTTACAGAACTATTGCTGTTGTAACTGTATTAGCTCTGGGTATTTACGCCTTTTTGAAAACTTCGTCGGGGCTAAATTGATAGCGAATTTAAATTTATATAACACCTTATCGGTACTAAAATTCAACTATAATTGGTAAAACGAATTAAATTTCGAAATCAATCACGATATGAAGTGTGTGAAAAGTATCAAGGAGTAGCTATGTGCTGTTTCTGAGCGCTTGATCAATTGCAAACTACCTTAACAAGGTGCGAATGATATTAATTGGCGCTGTCTTTTGTAGTCAACTTACCAGAGAAGTTTTTTTTAAGCATTCCTACACTGCCTTACGCCGTGTCTTGCGAGATGTATGTAAATACATACGATGAGCGACGTGAATCTGTGTGATCCTATCGACGCGTAGTAAGAGCAAAAGAAATAACGAAAATTATAAGGAAATTGTTTCTTAAGAGAACCCAATTCTAATGCTGACCAAAAATTAATCACGCGATGGTCATAAAACTTGATAAAATGTAAAATGTTCCGCAATTCTTTTAGTCAGTGAAATATCAGATATTACAACTCAAGTTCAAAACTATTGGAAGTAAATATTTTGCATCACTAGATTTCCCAATTCATGTATGTATGTACAATATCTTATTACAATGTTTATCTATAATGGTAAATGAAAACCTGGAAGAGTCGGTATATTAGAAATTTCAATTTTTATGACCACCTTGTGACTAGGTAAGATTATAATGTTAGAAGAAATGAAAAATATTTCTGCAATAGACGACTAAAAAAAAAAAAAAAACACTGTTTTATACACTCTCTTGAATTACCTACATAGAATTTCTACTACTTTTTTTTCTTTTTTCTTGGAATAGCTGATATTCTTACGTGGGCTTAGACGATTAACGCATACCTAATTGATATGTATTGTATATTGTAATTACTCTTTATATACGCAACATGAGGGATAATTAAATATTAGCCCGGATATTTATTTCAAAGTATAAAATTTTAATTATATATCTACTATATATTATAGATATGTTATTATATACATAGCTATACCTATGTATATGTATACACGATAGCGCAATATAAAATTCGTAAATAAAATATTAATTTTTTCAATAATTTTCACAAATTTTTATTTTAGCTATAGATATATCATACATGTATCTAAATTACTAATTCCTGAGAAAAAAATTCATCATTTGATCCATGTCTGTTGACGGTGTAGCTCGCTGCGGTCGCCATGATTACTCAATAACCGCTCGTTCTATCGATATGAAATTAATAGTCTGGTTTTGAAACACTTTTATCTCTGGAC